>JAIEZT010000011.1:30000-149980 GCA_019594935.1 Periophthalmus modestus | reverse complement strand
TGACAAAAGTTCATATCTCCAGAGTTAACTGCAGGTACTCCAGAACGATATTAAGGACAGTAATTAAACAAAGCATCAGGTAGTGTTTCAAATGGCTTGGTCGAGGTTCAAGTATCACACACCAAAACATGAATGAGCCATAGGAGCAGAGTAACAGTACTCTTCCCATTGTGAATACTCAAATACTTTTTTCACTCTTACTTCAGTAACGTTACTCTTACTTGAGTAAAATGTTTGGCTACTCTACCCTCCTCTGCACCAAAGGAACCACAAAAGTGCCGACTTTCTCTCAGCCCTGGCCTTACGTCTTTACTTTTACAAAAGAAATGCTGTTTACTCACCTTGAGACTGGAGCAAACACAGAGCCAATGTGAAAGTATTGTAGAGTAATAAGAACATGGCTTTGGAGAGTAGAATCACACAGCTGCAGCTACACACCTGCAAGAGAGGAGAAGCACTCTGGTCTCAGGCTCAATGACCACACTTGACCTATGCTCCTCACAGCGACCAATCAGGACAGAGCTCCAGGAGTGACTGAAAGCATGATTTTTTGTTGTATATACCTTACTCTTAAACCTTATGTTGAATACTTTGTGTTTTAATTGGGGTGTACTTGTTTCTCTGTAAGAATGCAACACATACTTATTTAAGATGTCTTCATCAGAATCAGCTGCTTTTGTCACCTGTTACTGGTATCGATTTTCAAGTTAACACAAGGTCTTGTAAAACGTCTTTTTAGTGACTGTAAGCAACTGTTAGCGACTATTCTACCTCTCTGTGAACAGCTAAGAATACATCCATTTATGACCTTGTGTGGACAGTGTCAATTTGGTTTAAGTCCTTAAAGGGCCTTATAGGACCTTCTATAGATAGTACCTTTCTTGGGGTATATAAGTACTGTATGGCTCCTTTGTACGGACACAAACTCACACTCAGAAAACTGACGCACTCATGGACACTCACACACACTCACCTTGGCACACACACACTCACACACATGCACCCACACATATGCATGTGCCTGCTGTCTGTAACTTCATTCATCTCATGAGATAAACTTCTTTCAACTCTCTACCTGGTCTGCAATCTCTTCCTTCACGATTACAGTGACCTATGCTCCAATCAGGAAACAGCTCTGGGGTCAAACATTGCTGATCCAGCCAATCACAAGCTCGAGAAACCTCAGCACCCTTTATAGAAAAGAAATTTAGGTTCAATATAGGTTTAATTCCCTTCACATATTCTGTTCTATTTGATTTTGCCCTGAGCCACTGTGTGTGAGTCTGGAGACAAGCCTATACAGAAGTACCACTGAACCCTCAATCACATGACACAGTTAGGGATCAGAGGTAGTTTCATTCTTTATATGTGGAGTTTACATGTTCTCCCTGTGTCTGTGTGGAGTTTGTATGTTCTCTCTGTGTCTGTGTGGAGTTTGTATGTTCTCCCTGTGTCTGTGTGGAGTTTACATGTTCTCCCTGTGTCTGTGTGGAGTTTACATGTTCTCCCTGTGTCTGTGTGGAGTTTGTATGTTCTCTTTGTGTCTGTGTGGAGTTTGTATGTTCTCCCTGTGTCTGTGTGGAGTTTGTATGTTCTCCCTGTGTCTGTGTGGAGTTTGTATGTTCTCCCTGTGTCTGTGTGGAGTTTGTATGAGCAGCTGCTGAGGGCCCTGAGGCCACCAGAGGGCCCCCAAGGGACCACTCTGCCATTTATATTGAAAATAATGATTGGATTTTTAGAAATAAAACAGCGCTCAGGTGTTCATACTAGTCTAAATGTCCCTCTAAAATGATTAGATGTGTTTTATTTCCAGAAGCTAAATATGTGCTGCCAACATTTGTTTTTGAGCCTGGACAGCTACGTGTTTACACCGGTGTGAAGGCCTCTCTTTCCTTGAGGTGTGCTCTCTGTGTGCGGAGGTAGCAGAGGGACATTTGAATGGGTGTTTCACAGACTAAAAGTCTAAAAGTTAGTGAAGTTAAGTTTATCTAAAGTACAGGACAAAGCATGAAGAGACCCAGAGGAAGATCATTTTGGAGAAAGAGGGACTTTTCACAGAGGACTCAAAATGTCACTACTTTACATCACTGGACATGCACTTATTACACTCAATAAACTGACTGGTTTTGGTTGTGGCTCGTCCATTGTGATCTAAACTGTCTGATGATGTAAGTGTAGGCTAAAGCAGGTCACTGATTGCGGCAGAAACCTCTTTCTCCTAAATGCGTTCAAAATGCTCATTAATATGCAATTTCACATGAAATCTTCGCTAATTTTGTATGCAAATGTATGTCACTGTCTGTTCTCTGAAATGACCAAAATTTGTACATGTTTAATATTCAGTCCAGTTACACAGACTTCAAATGATCTGATGATTATAAATCTGATGTTATGTCCACACTGTTTCTCTTATGCTACTAACAACCTGGATCACTACTTTGTACTTCTTAAGTAAAATCATTTTCAAGTGAATACTTGCTTAAGTACATCTTTTCGCTACTGTATCCAGTTCAGCATTTTACATGATAAAAATATGACAAATGTAAGTCCACTTAAGTCAACTGGAACACATTAAAATGCACTAGAAGTCAGGAAAAGAAATGTCTAGAATTTAAACATTTCTCTGGGGGAGGGTCACCAGGCCCCCCTTCTGGACATGTTTTATACTGTTATACTTTCAGTCTGTTTTACAGGTGGTTGAGATGATGACAGCGTTGTCTTCATTTTCTCATATATGAACATGTGGCACTGAAGTGACAAGTCCCCCTGAAGTCTAGGGCCCTATGAATTGGTCTGATACAGACACAGACGGTTGTTCTTTTAAAGAAGGACCTAAAGTACATTTCCCAAGGTTTGTGCATTTTGTCTTATAGGAGAGTGAATTTGCACTTTACACCTTCCTCTCAGTCCCATAAAAAGGGCTTTGATTGGCGGGTGGCCCACTGGATGTACAGCAGCAGTGTAAGTTGAAAGGTAAGACATGTCCCTGTGTTTGTGCTGAAGACAGAGACAGGCCGGGCCCCTTCAGTGGGACACGAGTTTATTATTGAATCTGTTTGATCATCAAATACGTTTTATTTGATCTATGTCCAGAAATGTGTTCCAATGTGAGGCTGGAGTCAGCACAGATCCACCATGATCTAGTGAAGAGCAAGAGCAATAGTAAAGAGTAAAGACAAGACAAAAGTCATAATTTTATGAATGACAATAGACTGTTGTTTCCACTGCATCATTTCACTTTTCACAGAGAGCTGGGTCTGGTGGAGCTGTCCATGGTACCGTTCACACAGTGCAGTCAACCACCACCGGAGGGAGCCCTGATCCTGACATTAGACCATGACTCAACACAGTGAGAAGGTTTTAATGTGGATTGTTTTGTAACTCGAGATTCTTGCACTTTTAGGATCCATATGGAGGACTGTAGTTTAATCCTGCCAAACTCGAATCTAATATGTCATAATGAGCTACATGATAGATTAGACTTGTTTAGTTTTCTTTAAAGGGACCCAAGTCCAGTTTCCACATCTCTGTTCCTGTCTGTGTCTGACAGAGAAAAAAAACAACATTTCCACAGTCATCACCATCTCTGCTCTGTCTTCTGCAACTCCAACCACTTCTCCAGCGCTAGTTCCAGTCAGATGTAGTCAGAAGAACACAGATCCACAGATTCTCTGTAAACACATGTTAAACCTGTATCTGTAAATTAGAATAGAACATTACACCAAACTCTCACCAAAAGTGTTTCGGGACCCAAAAACATTTCTGGAGACCAGTCAGAGGGCTCCGGCCGACATGAGAAGAAGTGAACAAACCTGGTCCAAAAAGAGACCTTCAGGCTGTGTGATCTGCTGTTCCTCTCAAGGACAGTCTAATCACAGTTTCTTTGTTTAGGAAGGAAACCTGAAACACCACTGCTGATGAAGATCTCCAGAGGAACGAGAACCTCCCACAGAAGTGAGAGGAAAGAACCGAGTCTTTATACGATTTCACACAAAATACTGTAAGAGTGATGTGATGTAATGTTGTTACAGTGACAAGTTTCCTCTGTGCTCTCCCTCCTTCCTGCTTGTTGCTGCTGTGGGTGTGGTTACTCTACTGTGTCTACTGAGAAGACTCCAAGCTCTTTACATCCAAACTCAGTTCTGAATTTTTCATTAAATGGTGTTTTTTTTTTTTTTGTTTTTTCTGTGACCCTCAGATCTTGGTGCCTCCCAGTCTGCTCCAGTATCTACCTTCTCCAGCTCTCCAAACTCACAAAATAATCCTTGTTACTTGCCTGCCTTTTTGTCTGCTTTTGGTTCACCTACTAGATCATAACAGTACGGTCTGGCCGACATGGACCTAGCAGCTTTGGTGCATTTAGAAGAGAGCCATGGTTGGAGGGCATGTTCAACTCCAGAGTCTTCAAAATTTGATGAAAGCACAAGGACTGGGACAACAGGAAACTCATGTTGGAAAATTGAAGAGTTGGTTAATAAGCTTGCCATTCCTATGACTTCTGTAACGGTCCTGCCTGCCCCGCCGGGGGGGGGGGGGGGTTCTGCTCCTGACCCTGAACCAGCTCTGGTCCAGGTTTGTCTTTGTTGAGTAAGTTTCAGTTTGTTCACGTTATTTGTACCATAAGGACATGCAGACTCCGTTTCTGTTTGTTTGGAATAAACCGATTCTGTTTCACGAGACGCTTTGCGTTGGGTTTTACTCTTTGTACTGCATTTGAGTCCATTACCACACCACCGTGACAGCTTCTGCACATCAAACTGCTCCCCTGGGTTTGGGTTTCCCCTGGCTCAGAATTCACAATTGCATAATTGATTGGTCCCCTGGGAAAATCATAAGTTGGAGTTTTTTTTTCCCTGTCACTCATCTTGTCTCCAGTCTGTGTTCCCTCCTACCAAAGGTGTTTTAGAGACTAGTCTCAAGCCTTGTTTCCAGCCGACTACCATGATTCAATTCAATTCATTTTTGTAAAGCCCAAAATCACAACAGCAGTCGCCTCTTAGGGCTGAACATGAGAGTTGATTAACCAACAGAATTAGAAAATCAACAAAGAAACAGACAAGCAAATTAATCAACTGAAAACAAGCAATTAGAAAGTGGTCAAATAATATGGGGTTTTGAGGGAGGACATTAAGGTCACTGATCTCTACACCATATGTCACCATATGATCTGGCTGACGGTTTTAGCAAGGACAGGTCACTTTCCCTTCCACCGGCCCCATGACTGTCCCATTGAACTTCTTCCTGGGGCCTCTTCCTGCTGGTCACCTGTATGATCTAACCTGACCTGAGAAACAAGCTATGGAGGTGTATAACAAGGAATCGCTGGCAGCAGGTATAATTTGGCCTTCTTCCTCCCTCATGGAGTAGGATTCTTTGTTGATATAAAGGTAAAAAACTTTGTGCTATGTATTATTACTGTAAAATTCAAGTACTCACTGTCTTTGCTCCCTGCAGAGGCTCAAAAGCAAAGGAGATTAAAGATCTTTACCAAACTGGATCTCCTCAAAGTGCATGACCTGGTTCAGATAAAAGAAGGCAACGAGGGAACGACGGCTTTCAACACTCCACTGGGACACTTTGATTATTTGGTCATTCCACTTACAACATGCCAGCTGTCAGCTCACAGCCTCTGCCACCATCTTGCCTCTAAAATAATCCTTGTTTCTTATCTGCCTTTGTTCTGCTTTTTGTGTCCACCCAGTAACAAATGTAACCGTTGTATTTCTCTCTCTTTCTGCACTATACCAGGGCTAAACCAGGGCTGAAGACTGAACTAAACCAGAGCCTTTTCAGGTCTGCCCATACATTTTCAATAGGACTGAGATCAGGGCTTTAACTTCCTGGCTGATGTGTTGAGATGTTGCTTCAGTATTTTCACATAATGTTCTTTCCTCATGATGCATCTATTTTGTGAAGTGCACCAGTCCCTCCTGCAGCAAAACAACCCCACAACAAGATGCTGCCACCCTCGTGGTTCACAGTTGGGATGGTGTTCTCAGACAAGTTTCCTCCTTTTTCCTTCAAATGTAACAATGCTCATTATGGTCAAATAATTTTAGTTTTATCAAACCACAGGACATGTCTCCAGAAATGAAGCTCTTTGTCCCTGTGTCTTTGCAAACTGTAATGTGTTTTTATGTTTCTTCAGCAGCATCTTCACAGTATTTTACTTTTGTTCTTGGGTTGATCTGCACATTTTTGACTAAAGCACGTTCATGACACGCCCTCCTCACACATTCATGCTGAGTCCCTAGTAACAGTAAATATCTATTCTTATCCATCAGTTGACGAGACGTTGGAATAAGGAATAGTGCAGCATTACTTGTAGTTAACACATCTGTGTGCTGCAGATGGAAAGTAGCAGTGTACGCACACGCACCTCAATGGCACCTAGAGAGTTCATATGAGGTCTCTCTCTGACAAATTAAATCAAAGTGATAGTTACGCGGCGGGATAAAAGAAAAGTAAAGAGCTCAGTGCAGCCTCCTGTGTCTGCGGTCACATAGTGACACCTGTGCAACCGCAATAACAGTCCCCGGTAACCCGGACCAATTATAGGGTCGCACCGTTATTTGTCGGTCATTGGCCGTGTCCCAGTTCGCCTCATGCACAGTTTCAAAGTACACTTCGAAGTGCTGTTCAAAGTAACCGGCCAGCGACGGGTGCTCCTCCGCCTTCGTGCTGAAATGGGACTGAGAGACAGTCTGCAGTCAAATAGTGGCACCTGTGCATCGGCAATAACACTCCCCGGAAACCTGGACCAATTATAGGATTGCACCGTCAGACAAGCTTTAACTTTTTTTTTTTTACATTTCTCTCTTTTTTAAACACTCTCAAAGTTCAAACCTTCGTAGATTAAAAAAAAAAAAAAAAAAAATGAGCACAGTATTATAGAAAGAAGCCAAATACTATACTATGGGGCGGTCGCACGGCCACAGCGAGGAGTGAACTTTATTACCATGGCAACCAGCTAGGAAGGAAAAGTTACAGAAAAAGAGACAAAATCAAACGGTTTGTAAAATGTCTAGAGTCCAAAGGCTGAGAGCTTTGGTGGAGGAGCGGCTGACTGCGGCTAATGAAGACACATCTGTGCTGTTTGAAAGAATCATAGCCGAGTATGAGGACGAACTGTGTCGCTTCAAACAGGAGAACCAGAGGAACCAACGGCTCCTGGACTCGGCTCTGCGCGCTCTGAGCCCGAGAGTCGTGCTGACGAGAACCGGTAAGTCTGATGTGTCCAAGCTAGACACCTGTTAAAGTGTCTCTGTTAAATGAGACAAAAAGCAAATGATTGAAACTTTAGGCCGTGTCTATACGGACACAACTTGTAAAACTGTAGAGCTCGAGATGTCAAAAAGTTGGCGCTACTGTCCAAATGTGCCGTACGTCCATAGACACGTATTAGCAACAACAATACAAGTGTAAAAGAGCCGTGCAACATATAACGATCACCTTATAGTATGTCAGTACTTTTGAATGAACGCTAAGGTTTAATGTGTCCTACCACAACTCTGCAGATGACACTCAGATCTATGTCTCACTGCAGCAGGTGAATCTGGACCAGTGGATTTACTTTGACACTGCATCCAACAGATCAGTGTGTGGAGGCAAAACAACTTTCTCCAGCTAAACTCAGACAAGACTGAAGTCATAGTCTTTGGTCCACAGAAACATAGAGAAAGTGTCAGCAGTCACCCCCAGTCTCTCTCTCTAAAACCTACAAATTGAGCTAGAAATCTAGAGGTAATAATGGACTCAGACTTGAACTTTAACAGTCACATCAACAATAACATCTGCAGCTTTTTACCATCTAAAAAAATTGCAAAAATCAAAGGTTTCCTGTCAAAACCAGACTTAAAGAGACTTATCCTGCATTTGTCTCCAGTAGGTTAGACGACTGTAACATCCTGCTCACTGGCCTCTCTAAACGAGCTTTAAGACAGAACAGTACATCCAGAACACTGCTGCTCGGGTCCTGACTAGAAGCAGGAAGTACTTCACACATGTTTCCTGTGCTCAGGTCTCTGGCTCCTGTGGCTCAGAGAATAGACTTTAAAGCAGCTCTGTGTGAACAAGTCTCTCCATGGACCAGCACCAAAGAACATCTCCCACATGTTAGAGCCACATGAACCATCTCACACTCTGAGGACTTCAGGGACCAGCCTCCTGCTGGTCCCAGAGTCAGGACTAAACATGTAACAATCTTCCTGAAGATGTGAGACAGGCCTCGACTTTGACAATGTTTAAATCCAGGCTCAAAACACTTCTGTTTAGCTGTACATATGACTGAACGTTTTTATTTTGCACTTTTCTCCTTTAATGTTTATTTTATGATGATTATTTGTGATTATTTATGTTTTGATTTGTTGTATTGTGATTTGAATGTCTTTCTTATTTTGTAAAGCACTTTAAACTACCTTTTACTGTACAAATAAACTTTCCTTTCCTATTTAACATCTTCAAATCTCCATTGGTTTAACATCTACACAATCCTGATCTCAAAAAGTTTGGATTTGGACTAAATGGACAACGTCATGGACAAATAATATGTATGTTTGTGTATGTGTAAGTAGTTGTCATCTTTGTTTGTTCATTGTCTCCTGCAGGTGTCCACATGTCCTCTCTGAGTCCTGGTCTCGCTCTGAAACAGGAAATCCCAGAGACTCCACAGATTAAAGAGGAGCCAGAAGAACAACACGTCAAACAGGGAGAAGAGGAGCTGCAAGTGTGAGTCCCGTCACTTTCAACACAATTTATTATAAATTATGATCAGATTAGAAATACATCTGAATTCAGGGACATTTAAGAATAGCCAGAAGTATAAAGTGCTGATTTAATCCCATGTACAGGGTCTAGCAGGTTTTATACATAAAAATACTTTATGCAGACATAGACACTGACTTTTTCTTCAGGTCTGTCCCTGAGTCCAATGATGGCTGTGTGAAGACAGAAGAGTCTTCACTGCTTCAACGACAAGAAACTGATCACAGAGAGGACACACAGGGAGAGGACATCAGCTCAGAGACACAGGTCCACAGAGAGGACACACAGGGAGAGGACATCAGCTCAGAGACACAGGTCCACAGAGAGGACACACAGGGAGAGGACATCAGCTCAGAGACACAGGTCCAAAGAGAGGACACACAGGGAGAGGACATCAGCTCAGAGACACAGGTCCACTCTGAAACTGAGGGAGACACGGAGCACTCTTCTGACACTGACAGTGATGAAGACTGGCGTGCTCCAATCGACTTTTCAGCTGCACAGATGGAGACAGAGGCAGATGGAGACCGCTACAACCATGTCCAGATCAGAGCCAAAAGCACCACTGCACCAAACTCAGGTCTATCCCCCAAATACAAGTCTGCACCAGAGACCAGAGCCACTGTGGACAATGGGGACATGTCAGGAACAGCCGAAGGAGCTGCAGGGAAGAAACACCAGTGCTCTGTTACGAAAAAGAGATTTGGCTTAAAACACAATTTAATAAGACACCTTAGAGTTCACACAGGAGACAAACCTTACAGCTGTTCTGTCTGTAAGAAAGCATTTACTGAAAAGGGTCATCTCACGAAACACATTAGAACACACACAGGAGACAAACCTTATGGCTGTTCTGTCTGTGAGAAAGCATTTACTGTAAAGAGTACTCTCACAGATCACATGAGAACACACACAGGCGACAAACCTTACAGCTGTTCTGTCTGTGAGAAAGCATTTACTGTAAAGAGTACTCTCACAAAACACATGAGAACACACACAGGAGACAAACGTTACAGCTGTTCTGTCTGTGAGAAAGCATTTACTGTAAAGAGTACTCTCACAGATCACATGAGAACACACACAGGAGACAAACCTTACAGCTGTTCTGTCTGTGAGAAAGCATTTACTCAAAAGGGTGCTCTCACAAAACACATGAGAACACACACAGGAGACAAACCTTACAGCTGTTCTGTCTGTGAGAAAGCATTTACTCAAAAGGGTGCTCTCACAAAACACATGAGAACACACACAGGAGACAAACCTTACAGCTGTTCTGTCTGTGAGAAAGCATTTACTGTAAAGAGTAATCTCACAGCTCACATGAGAACACACACAGGACACAAACCTTACAGCTGCTCTGGCTGTGAGAAAGCATTTACTCAAAAGGGTACTCTCAAACAACACATGAGAATACACACAGGAGACAAACCTTACAGCTGTTCTGTCTGTGAGAAAGCATTTACTGTAAAGAGTGCTCTCACAAAACACATGAGAACACACACAGGAGACAAACCTTACAGCTGCTCTGGCTGTGAGAAAGCATTTACTCAAAAGGGTACTCTCAAACGACACATGAGAATACACACAGGAGACAAACCTTACATCTGTTCTGTCTGTGAGAAAGCATTTACTCAAAAGAGTCATCTCACAGATCACATGAGAACACACAGGAGAAAAAAACATGAGAAGTCACACAGGAGAGAAATAGCTTGAACAGAGCGTGACAGAAGGTTTTGGGCTGTGTTTATGTTTCACAACAAGAGCCGGTTGTTTTAAGTGAAGATGAAGTTCTTTTATAAAAATGTATTGTTAAGACTTAAAAATAAACGTTTGTGCTAAATTTCTGTGTAATTACTGAGCCTACCCACTTTAAACTAAAGCAACATCTTCTGTTTGCACAAATAAACTTAGGTAATATTGTTGTTTGTGGCGCCATGTTTGACCAGCTACTACATTTCTAGTGTGAAATGTTTACAGTTTACATCCATTATATTCTCTCTTTCTGTCCCTCTTTTTCTCCCTCTCTCATGGCACACACTCAGATACTTGCATGAAACTTTGCCCCTCTCTTAAAAAGGGGTCTTACTCACTCGCTGTAGACGAAAGCAGCAACACATCTGACACTGCTCTGTTATCAGTCTTTATCTGTGGAGTGGACTCTAAACTTTCCGGATGAACTTTTAGGATTAAAATCCATGCATGGCACAACCACAGGAAAAAAAAAATCTTTGAGGAGGTGTCTAATTGTTTCAATGAAATGAGGCTGCCCTGGGATAAACTTGTGGCACTGACGACAGATCCTCTCTTTTGGCCGCACATCGCGCCCGCAATGTGCGGCCAAAAGAGAGGATTGGTGGGCAGGAGAACGATGTAGGAGAACGATGCAGGTGAGCTTACAGTTTACACTGCATCATACACCAAGAATCCTTATGTAGCAGTTACAGACATGTACAGTGCAGTGAGGGCCTTTAGAACCAAGCTGTGCTTGTGGGAGACTCAGATGCTGGAAACTTGGCTCATTTTCTGTGCTGCCAAATTATGAAAGAGCAGACCGCCGTGCTGCCCATTGCAGAGTTTGCTGAAAAACTAAGCGTACTCAGTGCAGAGTTTTCCCGACGATTTGCGGACTGTGTAGCCCAGAAATGCAGCTTTGAACTACTCAGCAATTCGTTTGTGGTTAACATGACGAGCGCACCAACCAACCTCGAAATGGAGCTGATTGAGCTCCAGTGTAGTGACTCGCTCAAGTCAAAGTCTGACTCCGGTGGTGCAGCACAGTTCCCACAGTTTCTTCCTGACACACTGACACAACTCTGTGCACAAGCTGCTCAAATGCTCTCTGTGTTTGGCAGCACATATCTATGTGAACAACTCTTCTCTTTGATGAAGATGAACAAAACACCTCACAGAAGTCGTCTCACTGACGAACACCTTCATTCCGTCCTAAGGATTTCCTCAGCTCAGAGCCTGACCCCAGACTTTGATGAACATGCATCTAAAAAGAGATGCCAGGTATCTCCTGTGGACCATGTGCATCAGAGTAAATCACAGTGCAGCAAACTGACATTGGATGAATGTTTTCTTTATGTCTTTGGACTGTTCATAGCTGAAAAGTTGGATTTTCATTGAAGCAAGTTGTTATTTTTGACTAGTTTTTGGCTTGTGAAAAAATATTTACATTTTAAAGGAGCTCAAAGGCTACAGATATTATTTAGACATATTATTTCAGACATATCATTTATTTTAAAATGTGTTTCTCATTTGTTAATACTTGTTCTGGATTCAGAGTTTAAGCAAAACTATTATTAAACATTTATTTTAATAAGAAAAGTTTAACATTACATATCTCAAAAGAAGAGAAAACATGCAAATTTTCAATAAATATTTAGACTTGGTCCCAGTTTTTAATTTTGGCCATCTGTGAATTTGAGTTTGACACTCCTGCCATAGACTTAAAAGTATCTGTCCCATAACTGGCGGGCGACTTCTTTTGCTGACTGATCGAGGCTCTGGAACACATGGGCAATTTTAATAAAGTGGTCGGTTACCACTAAAACATCCACACTCCGACCTTTTGCATCCTCAGCCGACCAGAAATCAAGACACACCAGCTCTAGGGGCTCGTGGTTTTTATGCTTTCAAGTGGAGCTCTTCCCTCTGGATCAAGAGTCTTACTCACAAAGCAACGTTTGCAGCATCTGACGTATTCACAAGTGCTTTGCTTGTCTTCATGTTCTCATATATGTGGCACTGAAGTGATGAGGGCCCCTGAAGTCTAGGGCTCTATGAATTGGTCTGATACAGACACAGACGGTTGTTCTTTTAAAGAAGGACCTAAAGTACATTTCTCAAGGTTTGTGCATTTTGTCTTATAGGAGAGTGAATTTGCACTTTACACCTTCCTCTCAGTCCCATAAAAAGGCTTTGATTGGCGGGTGGCCCACTGGATGTACAGCAGCAGTGTAAGTTGAGAGCCCACAGTGAAAGGTAAGACATGTCCCTGTGTTTGTGCTGAAGACAGAGACAGGCCGGGCCCCTTCAGTGTGACACGAGTTTATTATTGAATCTGTTTGATCATCAAATACGTTTTATTTGATCTATGTCCCAGAATATGTGTTCCAATGTGAGGCTGGAGTCAGCACAGATCCACCATGATCTAGTGAAGAGCAAGAGCAATAGTAAAGAGTAAAGACAAGACAAAAGTCATAATTTTATGAATGACAATAGACTGTTGTTTCCACTGCATCATTTCACTTTTCACAGAGCTGAGTCTGGTGGAGCTGTCCATGGTACCGTTCACACAGTGCAGTGAACCACCACCGGAGGGAGCCCTGATCCTGACATTAGACCATGAGGAGCATGTTTTATCTTCATTCTAGTATCGTAATCGGTATTGAGTCAATTCTTTAGTATTGAAATTTTAGTATCGTGACAACACTAATATACACGGTCTTTTTTATGACTACAGGACTCATACCTGACACTGAGGCGGTTTCTCTGAACACATTCTTCACCGCTGCACAAAAGCTGGTCTTCCTGCCCAGGCCACGAGTGACGGGGCTCATGGGAGCTCCAGTGTCAGACACTTTGACCTCCATGTGGTAGCTGGTCCTTTGCTCTGCTGCAACGGTTTGTTTATCAGTGAAACCCTAAAGATGACAGAAAGATGATTTTAAAGTAAGACTAAACTTCTAACCTGCTCCCACAACTACATTTAAAATAGAGCTGCTAAACTGGGCAGTATCTGGACGACTAAAGGGGAGAGGGAAGGAAGGAGGGGCGGGGTCTGGAGGACTAAAGGGGAGAGGGAAGGAAGGAGGGGCGGGGTCTGGAGGACTAAAGGGGAGAGGGAAGGAAGGAGGGGCGGGGTCTGGAGGACTAAAGGGGAGAGGGAAGGAAGGAGGGGCGGGGTCTGGAGGACTAAAGCTCTGGACATACGAGAACAGTGTGGTTGGTCTAACAGGTGTCCACACTTCAAACTCCGCCCCTGCAGTCAGGTTTTTGTCATCACAAACACCTGGCTTTCTCAGGGCAGTTCTGTGTGATATTGCGTAGTACTTGCAAATATGCCTAGTTTGTGCTAAAATGACCAAAAAGCACTAGGAACAGTAGACAATACTATTCAAACTAGCTACACAGCTTAATCGTAAAAAGTGGATTCAGTGTTTAGTTCCACTTAAATGTAGGGAATGCTTCAGTTATTAAAGGCACTTACCATGATATATAAATGAGCCCCATCGACCAAGATCTCCACTTTGGCTGACTTCATGTTCCTGTCCTGTTCTAGTTGACCTGAACATGTTCAACAGTTTTATATTAGGTTTTACTGTTACCTCTTTATTTTACAGTTAACATTAGACATTTTGTTAAATCTGCAAAATTGACTTTTCAGAGCTTTTAACCATGTGATAGTTTCTTCTCACTGACCCTCTGAAGTTGTATCTGGAGTGATTCATGAATGTTTAAGCAATTTTTAATCACGTATTTTCAAGACACCATATTGTCGATCAACTCCTGCTCACTGCTCTGTACTTTAGTTTCCAATTTTTATTTTCTTTATCAGTCATACACGTAGGATTCTGCAGTCTCGCATTTTGATACAAAGGAAAGATGGAATCTAGCGAGACGACTGAGGGATTACACAGATATATGGCCACATTCTATCGTCTAAAGAAAGTATCGAGTCTATTCTTTAGTATTGACACTGACTTTTAGGATAGTGACAGCACATACAAGTCTAGTAGATATAGAGTGTACGGGTGTGCCACTGACCCTAGTACTGACCCTGTATGATGATGCTTTTCCGTGGGGTCCAGAGACATGTCCCTGGGCACGGAGGACTGGGGCGTGGCCAACCGGAGGTGTAGGGACGCCTCTGTGGGGGTCCAGCTGCCCCTCTGAAACACCTCCTGCATTTACACAGCAGAGCTCACATATGCAGACTACAAACACACAAACATACACAGAGTCGTTATGCAGATTAGGAACTAGGGAAGGGCGATATATCAGTTCCAGTATCAGCCTTAATTGATATATTGCTTGTTATTTTGGTCTTAGAATGTTCATATTAAACCACTCGACATAACCATGGTGTTTTTATTTTGCTATTTTGTCCGTTTTTCAGGATATGAACATTAATAACAGACAAATCAGGCCCCTTCTTTCCCTGAGGTCAGCCCTCGCCAGTGTTGATTGACAGTGTTGCTAAGTTCCTGCTTTCTGCTAAACCAGCAGTATGGGTCATGAGAGACGTTAAACTTCAACAGCTTCGTTCTCTCTGGTTGCTAGGATACTACGGTCGGAATTCCAAATGTGGAACCCTGCTCCAAATGGCCCCTATAACTGCGAGCCTCGATGAGCTTCATTTAACTGGAGACGAACCTTGTGGGAGACGTCACACTCACTTAGAACTTCTTTATACAGTCTATGGTTATTATTAAGTGAAAAGTTCATATGTGATCTTTACTTTCACTTAAGATACATTTGTGGGCTTTAATATCGAGCTAAATATCGGTATCAGTAATATCGCAGCAGGCCAGTTCCCATGTACCATATTGGCTCAAAATATCAGAACAAAACACAAACCTCACCCTCCACACAGAGGCCCTCACATGTGCAGACTGTAAAGAGACTGTAACCAGCCAGAAGCAGGTCACCTGAGTACGCACGGAGCACGCCGCCTCCAGCAGGTAGTACTGCAGCCCCCTGTCCAGTCCCAGAGAAGTGGGAGGGTCCAGAGGGGGGCAGGGACAGGCCGGAGACCGGGTACGAGGCATTGGAGCACAGCTGCCAGCCCAACAGCCGAGACACTGTGAGGAGACGTTTACTTTGTTTTGTGCTGCGCGGTTCTCACCTTCATATTGATATTTCAAACTCACAAGTCGTCGGTGTACATGTGGACTTCTGGATATGATTCTTAGGGCCTTTTATTTCCTCTCCGTTGTCCCCACTCAGCTGAAACACCCGGGAGCTGGTGGGGTCAAACACAGGTTATTTTGTTTTTTTAATGAACTTAATTAAGGACAAACTAATGTCATGTTATGTAATTAGTAAAAAAAACAACTTCACCCTGTAACTCGGCCTGATGGTGTCACCTGCTTGTCTCCATGGAAACAGATACATTTACAACCATTCTGCTGAAAACAATAACATCTCCATGGAGACCAGCCGATGGTGGGCTCTCCATTAGAAAAGTTCCACAGTGCACCTTTAATGACTCAGAGAGTTGCTATGGAGATGTTGCTATGGAGACTGTCTGACCTGAAGGAGAAGATGTCCAGCATGTCCTCTGGGGTGTTGAGCATGAGTCTCAGGTCCTGTCCCTCCTGCAGCTGGACACTCCCGTCCAAACTCAGGACGCTGCTCAGGGCAGAGTCCCACTCGACCGCAGCATGGCCCAGAGCACTGTCCACACCCATGAACCCCTCCACACCCACGTACACACTGAAGGAACACAGGGCTACGGCTTCATCATCAACTTAACCAACATGAATGCTTAGGGCCTTCTGGCTACAGAGTGAAGGATCTTTTCAAATTCAACGCAAAACCTGAATTTTCAAATGACGCATTATGCAAGATGTTTTACTGTCATCCCCTGGCTTCCCCCTTTTTCTTCCAAATGTAATGATGAGAACATGTCCCCAAACATGAAGGTCCCTGTCTGCATTTGTCAACTATTATAATTATTTTTTTATATTTTTTTTAATGTTTGGAGTAATGGTTTCTTCCTGTCAGAGTGGTGTTTCAGCCCATGTCGGTACAGTTCTCGTTTCACTGGGGATAATGACACACTCTTAACAGCTTCAGCGGCATCTTCACAAGGTCTTTGGCTTCTTTTCTTACGTTGTTATTTTCTGTGGCCTCTGTGTTGTTCTCTGAGCTCTCTTGCATTCACACATCTGCTCAAAACGCTCATGGGACTAAACCAACCATTTTTAATATAACTTATTTCAGTCTGCACACGTGGGTTTGAATCCCATCCTCATGGCAGCTGTTGCTCCCCTTCTTACTTGTGCAGCGTTGACCAGTCTGGGTGAACATTCAACCTCTTCCTTGCTCTGGCATCTGTGTTGCTGCTGTGTGATCTGTCTCACAGTCATCCATGTGCACCGATTCTCACAGCCCTAATGTGACGACGGCAACAATTTTTAGGGCCTTAAACAAGGGCAAACATGCATTGGTGGTTCAGTGGAAGAATTCTCGCCTGCCACGCGGGAGGCCCGGGTTCGATTCCCGGCCAATGCAGTGCTGTAAAAGTTCTTTTTTGATTTATGCAGAATGTTTATAATTATGTCTAAAGGTCAATGTCAGAAGTGGAATTTGAACCTACGCCTCAAGTGGAGACTGTGACCTGAACGCAGCGCCTTAGACCGCTCAGCCATCCTGACAGGATTGAACCTCACACATAGGTGTTCCACAGGCCAATGACGCTGAAAAATAACATGAATTTTTTTAGGTTTTGCTAGAAAATTAGGAATGTTTCACGAATTTGCGTGTCATCCGTGTGCAGGGGCCATGCTAATCTTTTCTGTATCGTTCCAACTTTAGTATATGTGTTAGCGAACTGGAAACTGATGGAAATTTAAAATTGTACTGGAGGACAAATCAAAAACTTTACAATGAATAAGATCATTTTTATGCCATTTTTTTGACCCCATGTCTTGTTATATATTGGACTCTTCCCGAGATTTTCATGCAGTTCTCACTCATGGATGTTTCTCAGTCAATAAACAGAGGGGACATGTTTGTCCCTCTTCTCCAAAGATTCCTGGTCTTTCACCTTATTGCACCAGCTTGGTCCACTGCACAACTTTGAGCGGGTAAATGAGAAGGGAAACTATTATAACATGGTTAAAAGCTCTAAAAAGTTGATTTCACACACTATGTCTGCTTTAAGCTAAGTGCTATTTTGGTTTCTCCACCCAGACACACTCACCTCACATAATGACAACTACAGTCTGAGCCTCTGTCGCCCTCTCCTGGACACATGAGGCACGCACAGCTGAGTTTGTTTTATTTGGGTCAGCTCCTCTGAGTAAAGTTAATAAAATAAAGGAGACAGATGCATTATAAGCCTGCAGTATATTTACAGTTTCTTCTGAGTAAATATGATCAGACTGCAGTGTTTTCTATGGGCTGAGGACAGGTCACAGTTCTATGGTGGAGTTTGTTGTGTAACTGTCACATTGCAGATTTGTTGACCTGGTTTATGGTTAATATCTCTGAGTTTGGATGTTCCATAAACAGCTGTGTTTGTCTAGAGCAGAATTAGGGGGAGTCTACTGTGTGTGAGACAAAGCTGAGGGGGACTTTAGGAGGATTCATCACTGCTTTAAGTGATTTTGTGTTGAAAATTTAAAAAAGTATTTCGTTTCAATTTACATCAGTTGTGGGTTAAATTGAGCCAGGTCTTGAGGTAAGTTGAACCACCAGATGAAAGCCTGACTTGTGGACCAAAATGAAAAAACTTTTATCTATAATTTAAGTGAGATTTTATACAGAAAAAACACAATATGTACATTTAGGTTTTATTGTTTTGTCCTTGCAGTTACTCTTACAGTTACTCTTGCTTGAGAGGTTTCCCTGAATACTTTTTACTCCTGCTGATTTCCTGGACCTCTACTGTGTACTTCTACTTGTATAATATCATGTTGAAGTAATGGTACTTTTACTTACAGTACAGTTGTTGGCTCCTGCACCACCTCTGTCAAAGAGTTGTGTGTTTTGTTTCATTCTGGTGTCAGTCTAGAAGAGCTCCTCCTCTGCTACACAGATAATCTACTTCAGTGTGAGCAGCTCCTTCCCTCAGTGCGCCCTCTGCTGGCTTCAGTGCCATACTTTGTCTTGTCTTATTTTTAATACACTTAGATGCTTTTAAAGAGCATGTCCCTGTTTTTCCTCCATGTATTTGAGCTAAATGTGTCTTGTCCAGTGCAGATATATTGTACAAGCAGCTCTTGAGGTCAAAATCAGACCTCTGTGTACTGTCTGCTTCTAATGATGAAGCGTTGAATCTTATTAAATGTTTAGGACGCAGATTCCATCCATTCCTCTTTATCCGGGACTCCCAGACTTCCCTTTCCACACACACCTCCTCCATCTCCTCTGGGGGGATCCCGAGGTGTTCCCAGACCAGCTGAGAGACTCCAGCGTCTCCAAGCTCTTACCATGTGACTGAGCTGCTCAACCCCATCTCTAAAGGAGCACCCATCCACCCTGCCAAAGAAACTCATTTCAAGTGCTTCAATTATGTAGTTGGTAGTAAATGTATTGCCAGAAGTATATCTTGTATTAAATTCTACACTTAAAAATTATTTATCAAAGTGAATTCAAGGAGACCTGGAAATACTTGAATGTCAAGAGGTGAGGATCCAGCTGAGATGTCTCAAGCATCTGTTCTGGATGACTCCTGGATTCCTCTCTGGGGAGGTGTTCTGGACATGTCCCACCAGGAGGAGGCCCCGGGGAAGACCCAGGACACGCTGGAGAGACTATGTCACTGAGCTGACCTGGGAATGCTTTGGGGTCCCACAGGAGGAGCTGTAGGAAGTGTCTGGGGTGGTGGAAGTCTGGTAGTCCCTGCTTACACTGCTTACACCTCTCATTTCTCATGCATTCATTTAAAAGTGTTTGGAGAAAACACATTTTCTAAGCCCTGAAGTCTTGACTACAGGACATTACAGGATTATTCAAACATGCACTTAACAGCTTCACAACAAATCAATACATCAGCTGGTCATTAATAAAGTTTCAAATGATAAAAACATTAAAATACAGTCACAGTTTTGCATTATTACCAGTCCAGATGTAGTGATGTGTGAAGTGTGAAATGTTTCGAGGACGTTTGAAAGAGGAAGAGTGTGAGAGAACAGGACTCATAGACAGGATGGACATGGCTGTGTTCAGACCTGTGCTTGTCTTTCTGAGTCTTCTGCACTGCACAGGTAAGAGCATTTTGTTCATTTATTTCATTCATTCATGGTACAAAAGAGGTACTATCAAGCTCCGCACATCTGAACATCATTAGAAAACTGCTCCTGCAACACTCGCCTCTGTATATTCTCACGTTTAAACACCAAACTGTTTTATATTGTTTCATTGTTGAGCGGATGGATTATGTCTTAAAACAAATTGACAAGCGGGACGATGCTTTGCAGCAATAACGAGCCGTGGCTGTGGTGTTTGCATTAATTCGGCGACTTACAGGGTCTTTTCCTTCATAACTTGTCCTTGTAAAGTTGCTGTTTGACGTGGTAAAGTTTATACTATATACAGTTTAAAAACAGCTCACATGGACATCATCAAACTCTATATGTTATTGCCATTAAACCAATCTGCAGGTAGATATTTTCTTCTTACAAAACACAATTTAACACGTTTTTTCAATCATGTGTGTGATTTAACAACAGGGACTAATGCAAACGGACTAAGAAATAACACTGCAGAGAACATTCAGTCTAAACCTGCTCTTGATCTACCAGCAGTGACATGGGTGATGTGTTTTGCCCAAGGACATAAAAGCAGCAGTATGCAATGTCACGAGGGGGAATTGAACCAGCAACTGTCTCTACCAACTCCTCCCTCCTGAGCGGTTGAATATATGAAATGAATATATGATTTGAGATGTTGAGATAGATCCTTCTTCTCTTACTGAAGGTTGCTGGTTCAATCCCTGTAATATAACAATTATCTTTTTCTTTTCCTCCACAGAATCAGCCCCAGATCCACATGAGTTTGTGGAAGACGTAGGAAAAATCACTTTGTCCTGTAACAAAGTAAGAGAGGGAGAAAGTAAATGTGATGGAACAACATGGATTTTTAACTCGGTCGAAAACCCAAGTAAAACTAAAGTACTGATTAGATGTGGAGAGGTCAAGTCCAGGGTCACAGAGATGTCAAATCGACTCAGAGTGACTGAAAAGTGTGGTCTGGAGATTCCAAATGTCCAACCTCAGGACGCTGGACTGTTCCACTGTCGACAATACGACCAACCAGGACATAACTCGTTTACTGATGCTCCTGTGTATCTGTCTGTGGTCTCAGGTGAGTATTTTATTACATCAGGAGTCTAACCCACAACCTCCTGACTGAGAGGAGGAGACAGGAGAACCACTCTGCCACAGTAACACATATTAACACAAGTGTCTTGTTTTTTCACAGTGACTAAAGATGAATATGAGGAGAGCGTTCAGTTAAGATGTTCTGTGTCCTCTTCTCTCTCTGATGTGGAAACAAAATGGCTGTTTAACAAGATAAATCCAACTTTAACCCCAACAGACCTCCGAGATGCCACCATTGTCACAATTGAAGAGTCACATTTATTTTACAAAGACGTGGATCAGTTCAAATGTGAAGTGACTCATGGAGTGAACAAGACGATCTTCTCTCTCAGATCCAACAAACCAGGTGAGACAAGGAGGAGGAGTCAGTTTGTGAAAAAAATCACTTTATTAAGACTGAAGCCCGCTACACACTACAGGATTTTTCAGTCTTAAATGTTTTTTTCATGTGCCACAAAAAGTGCAGACACCAGAGGAGAATCATATAAGATTTTAGTCAGCTGTTTCCTATCTAGAGTAAAACGACTCACTTTGAAATTCTGAAGTGTTTAGAATATCAGAGCACTTCTAGTTTAGATTTAAGTCAAAGCTGTGTCATTATTAATTGTGAAATGTGGTGCAATAGTTCAGCCAATAGCTAATCTACAGCAGCTTCACTTTTAACGTTTAAGAGTGAGCGTGAGCTGTGGCTTAACAGCAGCTCGTTTGAGAGCCATCATCTTGGCAATAAACACATTGAAAAGAACAAGGCGTGTACTTCTTACCTGTGAGCACGGGGCATTACAATACTATCTATACCATATACTTCTGGCAGTCTACGCCATCAGCCCCTCCAACCACTGACCACCACCAACACTCACTCACCACTTTCACACTAGGCAATATGGGAGAAGTGCCTTGCCTAAGGACACAACAGTTTTTTTTGCCACTGACACACCACTGTAGCACCTGATTTCCAAGTACTGACCAGTCCCAGCCTTGCTTATCTTCTGAGATCAGGTTTTGACAAGCCACAGAAAAAATATTATATGTGTAAGGTTTGTATTTACTTTGAATGGTGCCTGTAAATTACAAACCAATTATGATGCAGCTGTGGTATTAACGTAATTATTAGTGTATGTACAATATCAAACTATAGCCTATATAGTTTGCACTCAAAATCAAATACTCTAAGATAACAAGGCCATCTGTATGTATATATTCTGTGTGCCCTAAAAAACACAAAAACAATTAAAACAGCACATTAATCTATTTGTAATTGTCCATCTGTTCTCCTGTGTACACTGATGTACTCTGATGTACTCTGATGTACTCTGATGTACACTGATGTACAGTACACTGATGTACTCTGATGTACTCTGATGTACTCTGATGTACACTGATGTACTCTGATGTACACTGATGTACAGTACACTGATGTACTCTGATGTACTCTGATGTACTCTGATGTACACTGATGTACTCTAATGTACTCTGATGTACTCTGATGCACTCTGATGTACAGTACACTGATGTACATTGATGTACTCTGATGTACAAGGATGTACTCTGATGTACTCTGATGTACACTCATGTATACTGATGTACGCTGATGTACAGTACACTGATGTACACTGATGTACTCTGATGTACAAGGATGTACTCTGATGTACACTGATATACAAGGATGTACTCTGATGTACAGTACACCAGTGGCGGGCCGTGTATTTCACACCTAGGCCTTCAGTAGTCCTCCGTCTGAATCAATCCCACCTCAAATAACTATTTTATGGCCATAAAACCTTTTACGACACACACAAAAAAAAAGCATAAATAATAACCTCATAAAATTGCAATATTATTTAGGAATAGAGCCAAATTTTACTCACCAAAAATCCGTTTTATTTGTACACAAAATCCATCCTCCTTTCTTTCCTCAAGAAGATTTCAATTACTCTGTCGTACAGATTATCCGTGCGTTTCAGTTCCATCAAGAAGTCCTTTTCTATCGCCATCGAAGCTAATGCTGAAAGTCGAGCCCTGTCTGTCCGCGAGGATCTTGCGGTTGACTCTTCGTGCGCTCGGAGCCCGCGCTGCGTTCAGTGGCCTCGTAGATTTCCTCGTATCGGCTCCTCTCTCGTTCAACTGTGTCACAAAACTCCTTTACCCTTGCCAGACAAAACTGCACATCCATTTTTTTTGTCCTGTAGTATTGAAAAGAGCACGTCTGACTGCTCAAAAATGCCATTAAATGTGTGAAGCAAAAAACAAAACTCAAAATCATCCAGACGTGATGCAGATGCCCCGTGTCCCAATTCGCCGCATGCACCGTTCAATGTGCTGCTCGAAGTGCAGGTCGAAGTTACCCCCCGACTTAAATACGTCGTTCAACCGGCGTATTTAAGGGCACTTTGGTGATTTTTTGATGAATTGAGACACGGCCGCGGTTTGCTCGCTCTGGCTAGTTCACTCTCTCACTGTCCAATCATAGGGTGTGAAAACGCTGACGTTTCCGTGCGCCTGCTAGAAGGCCTCGGTGTCGCCAACTCTAAATCTGATTGGTTAAAGTAACAGTTTTACCGACACTTATTTTGTGCTACAGGGCCCGCAGAACTGATTATGAAGCCTCCAGGTAGATTTCTGACCCTGGCAACAAATAATGGCTGAAATGTGATTGGTTAAATGCTTAAATATGAAAACACACATCTGGAAGCAGCGCAACCAGGGGAAAAGCAATGAAAGGAAGCTGACAGACAATTTGGAATTATTTAATAAGTATTCATGGACAAAATATAATTAACATCAGTCTTTGATTCAGATATGTTTTTAGGCCAGCAGAGAAGGCCTTGCAGGCCCTGACGGTCCACCACTGATAAAGTATAAGTTTAAGTAAAAAAGTAAGTAAAGTATAAGTATAAGTAAATAAACTTATAAGTATAAGTAAATAAACTTGCCTTTCCTTAGCTTCTGAGATATACACACTGTTGTTGTAATACATCATATAAATCTTGTGCTAACTACATTTTAGGTCTAACATTTTGTAATTATACTTTTAAAGACACAACTTCTGTCAAGTTCAAGACAAATTTTTCCACTCGTGTAGATCGGAATCAAATAAGTGCAATAACCATAAGCGACCACAAGATGGCAGAACTAACATGTCTTATATATTGACCATAATCAGTTTGTTCATCAGATAGAGCTAAACATGGCTAAACATTTACACGAGACTATTTAATAAAGTAGACTAAAAAGAAAACATCACAACATCACAAGCTGTGTATTAGCCTAATGTACACTGTGTACAAAAGTACACACATTTTGGGGTTTCAAATTTAGATCAGTTTGACTATAATCTATTATTAACATCATTATTATTAACATTATTATTAGTAGAAGTATTAACATTATTATTATTTATTATTATTATTATTATTATTATTATTAGTAGTAGTAGTAGTAGTAGTAGTAGTAGTAGTAGTAGTAGTAGTAGTGGTAGTAGTAGGACTAGTAGTAGCAGTAGTAGTAGTAGCAGTAGTAGTAGTACATGTCCTGTTTTGGATGAAGCTTCACGCTGCCTCAGTCTGATTCATGATCTGGACATGTTCAGCTGCTCCAAACTTCCACCGTTTTACATTCAGCTCATAAGTCTAAAAGTACTTACATACCAGAGACAAGATATGAACATAAGTGTTAAAGTACTTTCATACCAGAGACAAGGCACGAACATGAGTGTAAAAGTACTACATACTTTTACACTCATGTTTGGACACAATAACAACAACAAGGACACCGCAGCAAGGCAAGTTTATTTGTATAGCACAATTTGTACACAAGGTAATTCAAAATAAAATCACAATAAATAATAACGTAAATAATCACAAATAATCATAAAATTTACATTAAAGGAGAAAAAGTGCAGAATAAAAACCTTTCAGTCATATGCACAGCTAAACAGAACAGTTTTGAGCCTGGATTTAAACATTGTCAAAGTAGAGGCCTGTCTCACATCTTCAGGAAGATTGTTCCAGGTTTTAGCTGCATAAAACTAAAACACTGATTCTCCATGTTTAGTCCTGACTCTGGCACCAGCAGGAGGCCGGTCCCTGAAGTCCTCAGAGTGTGAGATGGTTCATGTGGCTCTAACATGTGGGAGATGTACTTTGGTGCTGGTCCATGGAGAGACTTGTAGAGCTGCTTTAGAGTCTATTCTCTGAACCACAGGAGCCAGAGCAGAGACCTGAGCACAGGACACATGTGTGAAGTACTTCCTGGTTCTAGACCTGAGCACAGGACACATGTGCTCGTACTTCCTGGTTCTAGTCAGACCCGAGCAGCAGCGTTCTGGATGTACTGTTCTGTCTTAAGGCCCGTTTGAAGAGGCCAGTGAGCAGGTTGTTACAGTCGTCTAACCTTCTGGAGACAAACACATGGATAAGTCTCTCCAAATCTGGTTTTGACAGTATATCTTTGATTTTTGTATTGCTTTTTAGATGGTAAAAAGCTGCAGATGTTATTGATTTGATGTGGCTGTTAAAGTTCATGTCTGAGTCCATTATTACTCATAGATTTCTAGCCTGTTTTTTTTTTTTACAGGATTTTTGAGCACTTAAAAAAAGCCATCATTTATAAGTTAAGTTTAGTGACATACTGTGTAGCTCTCCAGTAGACAAGCATGTAGCGGATTCATCACCAGAAAAGTAAATTGTACTAAAAATATTTACATTCGTATAATTCTTTAAAAAAAAACTAATTCCAAAAAATTACTCCAAAAAAATCTTGTTTATTGACAGATTTTCAGACAGTCTTTCAGGGTGCTCTTCTGATCAGCTCCATCTTGTTCATCTTCTGGAGACACGTTTCTTCTCATCAGTTTCATCAGATCATAGCACCACAGCTGGCCCCACGAAACCGGTCGTCATGGAAAAACAGAAAGAAACACAGTGTTAAGACATTGAGTACTGTAACCGTTCAGAAGGAACTTTTATGGGAGTATTATTATTGTTTTCTAACTTTTTTGTCGTCAGCTTCATCAGATCATAGGATCACAGCTGGCCCCTCCAAACCAGTCGCCATGGAAAAACAAAGAAAATGTTAAGACACCGAGTAAACCATCAGAAGGAACTTTTATGGAAGTACAGGGTGTCCATAAAGTCTCTTTACCATTTCAAAAATGTATTAAAAATGCAATTGATTAGATATTTTATTCAGATTTGTTCTATTGTATTCAGTGTTTATTAAAGTTTTTTATTACACTGCATTTGTGTGTTTCAGGGATCCTGTTTGTGAAAGAGGTGCTGTTGAATGAACCCCTACAAAATGGCTACCCCTCAAGAGAAGGTCTCATGGTTTATTGAAACAAAATCGGATAGGCAAGTTTTCATCAAGATGGTGCACCACCACATTGGGGGCTGCAGTGTGATACAAAACTTTAATAAACACTGAATACAATAGAACAAATCTGAATAAAATATCTAATCAATTGCATTTTTAATACATTTTTGAAATGGTAAAGAGACTTTATGGACACTCTGTATTATTATTGTTTTCTTACTTTTTTTGTCGTCAGCTTCATCAGATCATAGCACCACAGCTGACCCCTCCAAACCGGTTGTCATGGAAAAACAGAAAGAGACAATAATAAGACACGGAGTAAACCTTCAAAATCAGCTTCTATGGAATTATTATTATTATTTTCTTACTTTTTTTGTCGTCAGCTTCATCAGATCATAGCACCACAGCTGGCCCCTCGAAACCAGTCGCCATGGAAAAACAGAAAGAGACAGTGTTAAGACATCGAGTACTGTAACCGTTCAGAAGGAACTTTCATGGAAGTATTATTATTTTCTTACTTTTTTTGTCGTCAGCTTCATCAGAACATAGCACCACAGCTAACCCCTCCAAACCAGTTGCCATGGAAAAACAGAAAGAGACAATGTTGAGACACTGAGCAAACCATCAGAAGCAACTTCTATGGAATTATTATTATTATTTTCTTACTTTTTTCGTCATCAGTTTCATCAGATCATAGCACCGCAGCTGGCCCCTCCAAACCAGTCGTCATGAAAAAACTAAAGAGACACAGTGTTAAGACAATAAACATTAAAAATCAGCTTCTATGGAATTATTCTTTTCTTACCTCATGTTTGTGATCTGGTCTCGTCTGTGTAATCCCTCAGTCGTCCAGGTCTGATCCAGAGCAAAAGACAAAGTTTTAAGTCTGTCAACTGGACAAATCGTTGTAGGAGTGAAGACATTTCGCTGCTCGTCCAAGCCGCTTCTTCTGCTCTGGTCAGATTGCTGGTGGACACTGCCTTATATCTGTCTGCAGGGAGGGGCTAACTACACTGAAACTGTAACCATCTATTGTCTCCAGTTTTAGCTGAAACTATCCTATTCATCCTTTAATGACCGGGCTATTGTTCTTTTTGATTTGAGTCTGAGGATGGAGTTATAGATGGGGGAGAGATTATGTCTCAAGCTCCATTCCTGTTTAAAGAAGGATTCTCTTTCCTAACAAAAATGGCTTCTTTAACTCCTCTCTCAAACCATTTCTTTTCTCTGGCTAAGATCTGAACTTCACTATCTCCATCTCAAAGTTAATGGCTTTGAGATGGAGATGTACGGCAGACTAAGGTCCAGGTCTCATTCTTCATCTTCTGGAGACACGTTTTTTTCTCGTCAGCTTCCTCCGATCACAGGACCACAGCTGGCTGCTGCAAACCAGTCACTATGTAAAGACACAGAAAGAGAGACAAACACATCCAAACGCAGCTTCCACTGCCATTTCCTTACCTCATGTTTGTTTGATTATTATGATCAGAGTCAAATGTTTTTCAAGTTCAGATGAATTAGAATAAAACACCTAAACCTACGTATAGATGCAAACTAAGTACTTAATTTACAAAAAGAAACAAAAAACATGTACATAACCATTAAAAAAAACAAATACAACAACAACACAAAGAGGAGAAAGCAGGGAGTGTCCACTGACCCACGAGTCAGTGAACAAACCCACATCTCCAGATACAATCATTCAGAACAAATAAAGTCACTATTTCTGAACAGTCTCCAACCAAACTGTCCATAAAGGCTTAAAATTAACTATTAAAAAAAAAAAATACAACAACAAAAAGAGGAGAAGCAGGGAGTGTCCCACTGACCCACGAGTCAGTGAACAAACCCACATCTCCAGATACAATCATTCAGAACAATCAAAGTCACTATTTCTGGACAGTCTCCAATCAGACTGTTTACAAAGGCTTAAAATTAACCATTAAAAAAAAATAAAATACAACAACAAAAAGAGGAGAAGCAGGGACTGTCCCACCGACCCACGAGTCAGTGAACATACCCAGACCTCCAGATACAATTGTTAATTACAATCAATGTCACTATTTCTACACATTCTCCAATCAGTGTGTTTACAACGGTTTAGAATTAACCATAAAACAAAAAAAACAAATACAACAACAAAAAGAGGAGAAAAAGGGAGTGTCCCACTGACCGGTGAGTCAGTGAACAAACCCACATCTCCAGATACAATCATTCAGAACAATTAAAGTCACTATTTCTGAACAGTCTCCAACCAAACTGTCCATAAAGGCTTAAAATTAAATAAGTGCATGTTTCAATAAGTTACCATCATGTGTCAATAAGTTACCATCACATAAAAAACATTTTAGAAAACAAAACAACAAAAAGAGGAGAAGCAGGGACTGTCCCACCGACCCACGAGTCGGTGAACACACCCACATCTCCAGATATTATTATTATTCACTCACAGTTATTATGTGAGATACTCGTTGAGAATATGGCCTCACTGCCTTAAAGCTCAATATAAAGGCTGATCTTGTGTTACTACCTCCTCAAAGGACAAACACACAGCTTTGTTTGAGTGCAATTAGCTTCAGTCCATCAGAAGGGGGCGCTACATTAGATGTGGTAGCTGCTGGTTAAAGTTTAGTATTGCACTGGGCTGGTGGGGACTGAAGCAGGGTCAGAAAACCCCAAAGCCAGTTTTATGTAATCTGACTACTACTACAACTGCATTTTTTTTGTCTGTTTTGTATCACACAAATACTAATTAGTCTTTAGTAGCTGTACTACTAAGTACTATAAAACACACTGTCACCTCTAACCCTCCTATGCCCAGAAAAGCAAAGTAAATGCAAGGTGCACTATGCAGGACTTTCTGACAAACTTTAACTAAAAATCATTTTGTGTATCAATTAAAAGCCACTGTTTCAGTACAAAATAACCTGAGGTCCAATCACATTATACATGTATTATATTATTGTTCGGCTATGGGCTCTGGCCATGTGGTTAAGACTCACTCAATGAGAAGAAGGCCAATGACAAAACTTTAAATTTTGTCATCAAGGTTTCGAAAGTTTTCATGAAATCCTATATAATAATCCTTGCATTTTCTTCACCTCCTATGCCCGGAAAGTACAAGGCGTACTATGCAGGAATGTCTGTAAAACTGCAACACTCAGATTCAATTCAGAATAGTAATTACACTAAACTCAATAATTAAAGGTGTCTATTGTTTTATGAAATCCTGCATAGTATTCCTTAACTTCAATCAACTCTTTTTAAATCAAGCAATCAAAAAATCAAGAAAGCCCCAGAAGGGCAAGGCGTACTATGCAGGAATTTCGGTAAAACTGCAACACTCAGATTCAATTCAGAATAGTAATTACACTAAATTCAATAATTAAAGGTGTTGTTTTATGAAATCCTACATAATATTCTTTACTTCAATCTACTTTTTTAAAAATCAACAAATCAATGGGATGGTGGGTGTGGTTGAAGGTGGTAATGTCGCTGAATTAAGGAATATTGAAGCTAAACTAAAACCACTTCACCTCTGACACTCCTATGCCCAGAAAGTACAAGGCGTACTATGCAGGAATTTCAGTAAAACTGCAACACTCAGATTCAATTCAGAATAGTAATTACAGTACACTAACTCAAAAATTAAAGGTGTCTATTGTTTTATGAAATCCTGCATAGTATTCCTTAACTTTCAATCAACTCTTTTAAATCAAGCAAATCAAAAAATAAAGAAAGCCCAGAAAGGGCAAGGCGTACTATGCAGGAATTTCGGTAAAAACTGCAACACTCAGATTCAATTCAGAATAGTAATTACACTAAACTCAATAGTTAAGGCTATGTTCTTATCAATAATGTTTGTTGTTTTATGAAATCCTGCATAGTATTCCTTAACTTCAATCAAATTTTTTTTTTTTTTTTTTTTTTTTTTTAAATCAATCAATAAATCAATCAAGAAAGAAAGAAATCATTGGGATGGTCGGCGTGTTTGATGGTGAATATCGCCGCAATGAGCCAAGCTCTAAGTCTCAGAGGCTGAGAGTTCAGTCCTCGTCCGACTCAGAGTCTTGGTGGTGGTGGAGCCTGAACCACCAGTGGAAGCCCCCGGACGTCCCAGCAGAGGTGGAGGGGCGGGGATCCGGGGAGGAGGGGCCTGGGTCGGAGGAGGGGCCTGGGTCGGCGGAGGGGCCTGGGTCGGAGGAGGGGCCTGGGTCCGAGGAGAGGCCTGGGTCCGAGGAGGGGCCTGGGTCCGAGGAGGAGCCTGGGTCCGAGGAGAGGCCTGGGTCCGAGGAGGGGCCTGGGTCCGAGGAGAGGCCTGGGTCCGAGGAGGGGCCTGGGTCCGAGGAGGGGCCTGGGTCCGAGGAGGGGCCTGGGTCCGAGGAGGAGCCTGGGTCTGAGGAGAGGCGCGGCCTCTTGGAGCTGGCGTCTTCTTCCTCTCCATCTCTGCTGCGCTTCCGTCCGCTGAGGGGAATGAAGTCCAGCACAGGACTCATAGGAACAGGGTGGGAAGCAGGTGGAATGCAGGGTGTGGGAGATGGGAGGGCTCCGAAGTCCAGAAGAAGAGAAGGTGGGGTCGGGGAACGCCAAGGAAGAGGGGGAGGAGGGGGTTGAATGTCTTCCTCTTCGTCTTCTTCTTCTTCGGAGAGACTCTCGTACCCAGAATCCGCTTCATCAGATGACCAAACAACCTCTTCATCAGATGACCAAACAACCTCTTCATCAGACGACGAGTCGTCTGATGAAGCCCACACACCACCTACCCTGAACTCACCTTGGTCGTCCTCGTCTGACGAGTAGTCTGGAAGAACCGCGGGGTCCGCAGCCGGAAGAACCGCAGGGTTCGCAGCCTCTGCAACAGATTTGACAATGTTAAAAACCCTTTAAATTGTAGCTAGAGCAAGTCAGACTACTACCATGGGCTCTACTACTACTACTCACAGCTACTTAAGTAACATATTGAAGAGGCCTTTGTTGTATATCTGGATTGGATAAAAATAAAACTGTGGGTGTATGACATCACTTCTGACCAGTTCAAAGGGCCTATTTTACTGTTACAGCTACTATTTCACTGTTGCTTAAGTCCAATTATTATTTGTGGTGTGTATTCCAAATACTGCACTGTGTGATTCACACCTGGATTTGGTTTTGTATCACATTCACCTGAGGCACTTGGGTAATTAAAAATGGACATGTAACAGCACACAGTTGTCACACAGTGTTTTCTCAATAGGCTAATAAGAACACAACATTATTAATGTGAATTTATACTTGAGTAGAAATACTGGGATAGGCTAACTAGGCCAACATAATTGTAGTTTTTGAGAATACAACCTAACATTAAGCTACACTACATTTTGCTTGGTTCATGTGGGCCAATTTGATTGAATTAATAATTATGAATATAGTGATGGATTTTAAAATGGGCCCAAGGCCGTTTTTATAGGCTAATTCAGCGGTTCCCAAATGTGGTACCTCTGGGGGTATGCCAGTGTCATGGGGGTACAACATGTGAGGGCCGATCTCCTGAGGGGTGCAAGGTGGCTGTGGCCATGAGGCATTATGTCTGCATTTTATATCTGTATTAATGTTTATATTGTTTGTCTTTTTTTTTTTTTTTTGGTCCCGTGTGAGTACAGGCCCTGAGCACGAGCAGGTGCACACGACTCCAGGATGCGCTATTAAACTCATTACATCTAATATTGCTCGTCCTTGCATGTATTTCCACACATTTATCCCCTTAAAAACACTCTAATGGCCTTTATGTGTTTATGTGAGTCTACAGACATGAAGCACGTGGCAGGACGGGACACGTGACTCTCGAGTTCACTACAGAAAGTGGAAACACTGGGCTCGTTTATAGTTTATAGGCTCACAGTTGTTACACAGACATTCGTACTCAATAACCCATGTCTATGGTGTTAAACTGTCTAAAAACCAAACCTCAGATGGAACGCTCAAACCAAAGCAAAACAACTGCGTTGCTATGGAGATCAGAACATGTTTTCAAAGCATTTTTTAAATATTTCAATTTAGAAGCGCGGGCGCCATCTTGTTTCACAAAATACCTTAAGTTCTGATGAATTTCGACCAGAAAACAAAACACACTTCCCATAAATGTGATGCTAACGTCTGACTTTGCACTCGTGCTGATATATTAAGAACAATTTCACCAACTACACTATTATTTAAACTGAAACTCTGAGTGAAAGTCACAACCTATAAAACGTATCAAACTCGGTTATGTGAGGAGACCAGCCTTATGTAGCATGTGGACAAAACTGTTCTTAAGTCATTAAGTATTTGGGCTACGTTATTAATATTTATCATCACATAATTAAATGAGATTCGATTAATTTTACCGTCAGCGAAGAGATCCAGGATGTCGGGGAGCGGGGGGGAGGAGCCCGCGAGACATGATGATCAGGTGTTCAGTCTTTTCAGCGTTTTCAGACTATAAAAAAAGTGATAAAAGAGAGTTACAAAGTGTTGTGATTGCGTTTTCAAACCCGCGAGGGGTTAAGAAGAGATGGATACCAATGTCACGTACAGTGGTCAACTCAGCGTTCAGGTGAGAAGTGATCAACCGACGCAGCAGCGCGCTTATATACTGCTCCTGGACGTTCTATTGCCATGGCACCGACGCACCGACGCACCGTGCGTCTGTATTTCTTTTTATGCAAAATCAAACTAACTTTAACATTACGCTGCATCACATTCCTCCATTTCAGTCAAACTGGCCCTGAAACTGGCTCACTATTTGATTCAGTTACTGCCTGTATAACTAACTAACGTCTAATCCAGGGGTCGACAACCCGCGGCTCCGGAGCCGCATGCGGCTCTTTCAGCCTTATACTGCGGCTCCACGGCTTGGGAAAATACATTATAAGTATTTAATTAGTTAGTTAGTTATTTTTTAAATTGTAGTTTAAATTGTAAACTTATTGTAATGTTGAAATATTAAAATAAAATTATATTTTCATATTCTTCGTCGCTCAAAATAAGCGTCACACTCACGAACTATGTTAAAAACAAACAGCGCTCCTCACACACAGCTCACAGTCCTGCGGAAGGACACAGACGCTGTGCAGACCCATGTGCCGTGTCTCAATTCACCAAACCCGCACTTCGAGCAGTACATTGAACGGTGCATTTGGTGAATTGAGACACGGCCACGGATTTCATAAACCAGTTGTCCCCAACCACCGGGCTGGGGACAGGTTCCGGTCCGTTACCCATTTGCTCCCGGGCCGCACAAAAACAGTAAATTAATCTGCAACCGCATCTTCACCGACGTAACTTTCTCCCGTCCCTCATGACACATAAGTTTGTCCGTAGATATATTATTAAAATCCTGATAGGAAATGGCCTCATAAATCGATTTGATATAACGGCGAGTTATTATATCTGTGTGCTGATCTGCTCTTGTCCTACGTGATGACGTATCACATATGACGCATCAGACACTTTGCCCAAAAGTGGAGCCACAAACTCATGAAAATGAGACAAAAACAAAAGACCTCCAAGAAAAAGAAAGATACATTTAACAGACAACACCATGAGTCCTACTTAAAATACGGGTTTGTTGAGGACCTCTGTCATATGCACATTATAGTTGTTTACACAAAGCGTTAGACTAAAAAAAAACCCAAAAACAATATACAGTTTTATATCTTCATTTTAGATGTTAAAAAAATATTTGCGGCTCCCAGTGCTTTTTTTTTTTCGTGGACTACACGGCCTCTGCTCTGGTATGATACAGTGTGTAGTACATGTCTTTGGCTCTGTTATAGTACAGTGTGTAGTTGTAGTAGTAGTAGTAGTAGCAGTAGCAGTACATGTTCTCTGCTCTGTTGTAGTTCAGTGTGTAGTAATGGTAGTAGTATTTGTCAGTGGCGGGCCGTGTATTTCACACCTAGGCCTTCAGTCGTCCTCCGTCTGAATCAATCCAACCCTCAATAACTATTTTATGGCCATAAAACTTTTACGACACACACACAAAAAAAAGCATAAAATAATAACCTCATAAAATTGCAATATTATTTAGGAATAGAGCCAAATTTTACTCACCAAAAATCCGTTTTATTTGTACACAAAATCCATCCTCCTTTCTTTCCTCAAGAAGATTTGAATTACTCTGTCGTACAGATTATCCGTGCGTTTCAGTTCCATCAAGAAGTCCTTTTCTATCGCCATCGAAGCTAATGCTGAAAGTCGAGCCCCGTCTGTCCGCGCGAGGATCTTGCGGTTGACCTCTTCGTGCGCTCGGAGCCCGCGCTGCGTTCAGTGGCCTCGTAGATTTCCTCGTATCGGCTCCTCTCTCGTTCAACTGTGTCACAAAACTCCTTTACCCTTGCAGACAAAACTGTACATCCATTTTTTTTGTCCTGTAGTATTGAAAAGAGCACGTCTGAATGCTCAAAAATGCCATTAAATGTGTGAAGCAAAAAAAAAAAAAGCAAAAAACAAAACTCAAAATCATCCAGACGTGATGCAGATGCCCCGTGTCCCAATTCGCCGCATGCACCGTTCAATGTGCTGTTCGAGGTGCGGGTCGAAGTCCCCCCCCCCCCCCCCGACTTAAATACGTCGTTCAACCGGCGTATTTAAGGGCACTTTGGTGATTTTTTGATGAATTGAGACACGGTGGCCGCGGTTTGCTCGCTCTGGCTAGTTCACTCTCTCACTGTCCAATCATAGGGTGTGAAAACGCTGACGTTTCCGTGCGCCTGCTAGAAGGCCTCGGTGTCGCCAACTCTAAATCTGATTGGTTAAAGTAACAGTTTTACCGACACTTATTTTGTGCTACAGGGCCCGCAGAACTGATTATGAAGGCCTCCAGGTAGATTTCTGACCCTGGCAACAAATAATGGCTGAAATGTGATTGGTTAAATGCTTAAATATGAAAACACACATCTGGAAGCAGCGCAACCAGGGGAAAAGCAATGAAAGGAAGCTGACAGACAGTTTGGAATTATTTAATAAGTATTCATGGCCAAAATATAATTAACATCAGTCTTTGATTCAGATATGTTTTTAGGCCAGCAGAGAAGGCCTTTCAGGCCCTGACGGTCCACCACTGCAGTACACTGATGTACACTGATGTACTCTGATGTACAAGGATGTACTCTGATGTACTCTGATGTACAAGGATGTACTCTGATGTACTCTGATGTACAAGGATGTACTCTGATGTACACTGATGTACACTGATGTACTCTGATGTACAAGGATGTACTCTGATGTACACTCATGTACTCTGATGTACTCTGATGTACAGTACACTGATGTACACTGATGTACTCTGATGTACAAGGATGTACTCTGATGTACTCTGATGTACACTCATGTACTCTGATGTACTTTGATGTACTCTGATGTACTCTGATCAGAGCTCATGTGGCATTTGTGAAGGACATTATGATTTATTGTGATACAGGTTTACTCTGTTATCCCCTGTAGATAAATGTGTTCTTGACATTTGATACATCCTTAAATGCCACACTCGATAATCCATCAGGAACAGTAAAATGCCTGGGAAATGTTCTCAGATTTTGAATTTGGCTCACTACATGTCATAGTGGGAAGTGGAACTTTGACTTGCCTTCCGCCTCCTCATCTCCTACAATCAATGTAAGTATAAATCATAATTTCAATTAATTTACAAAACTAGTGTGTAACTTAAGGAGGAGGGTTTTACGGCCCTAGGCCTTAAGTTCTTGTCATTGTTAGTATTTGTCTATTATGTTTCGTGTGTGACTGAATCTGTCTCCTTTCTCCCCATGAAATCGTGGCTCTGTGAGCCCTTGTTGGTGATTGGAGGACTGTGCCTGGCCAATCCTGTGGTTCACCTGCAGCTGCCTCCCCTTCTTAAAGAGATTCAGCAGACCTGTTCAGGGCTGCTGGCCTGTGTGGCCCATCTGCCATTTTGTATGTGTCTCTTTTGTTCTGAACATGCATGGTCCTAGTCACTTTCCACTGTGAAAACTGCGTAGGTGTTGGTACGGAGAACATCCAAGCCATCAATGCCTCCGAGCCAGCGCCGTGCCAGGCAGAGCCAAAGGGTCAAGTGCAGGACCCGACCAGTCCCACCAAAGCGAGAAGTGGCATTAGGATGAAACATATCAAGGTCAGGCAGAGTTACATTGGACTGAAGGATGCGCTGGGATCATGTGTTCTTAAATCAAAGACAACGAAGAGTTCTACTGTTATTTTTGTTCATCCTGTTTGCTCTAAAGGAAGGATTTAACTTATTTTCTGGGATAGTGATGGAAAATTGTAAACTTATGGGGGTGGGGGGTGGGTATCAAGTCTTAGTATAATTCATTCAGCAGTTGTTGTTTTTTGTTTTTTTTAAAGAATAGGTTTTTTGTGTTGGCTGCATATCAGCTGAGTATATTTCAGGGACAGCTTAAACCACAAACATGATCTGTCTGCACAGCGTCTCTCACCACAGCAAACTGGAGTTGTGTCATTGCATCATATTAGTTTGGATGAGTTCAAAATGTAATGGATACATGTATTATTTGATGGTGCTGAGTTGATCTACCTGACTGTCAAATATAATTTGCTGATAATTAGATTGTCTTGTACAAAACGTTTGTACATGGTTTCTTTTTGTATTTTCTCAGATTTAAATGGATGTATTTATGTTCAAAAATAGTCTCTTGTCATTTCCCCCAAATGCTCGATTAGTTACTAGGTCTACACCCACATGAACTAGTACCACTGTTGGAGCGACACATTCTGTAAAGGTTTCTTGCTCTCGTGCATAACTCTTACCTTGTAAACGATTCGCTGCTTTGTCTCAAGTATGACTTTAAAGCAGATGTTGCCTCCAAAGAGTTCATTTAGTAGCCTAGTATTTCTGCCAATTACTTTTTACTCTTTCTTTCTACAACTACTAATTTAGTTTTAATGTCAAAGTCTTGGTCTACTTCTAAGGTGAATTCATTCATTCTCTTCAGTTTAGCAAATATAACCTACCCCAGAATGGCTGCATACAAACCTTCTGCATCCTGATCATATTTATTCCACTCTGGGACATGTATCTGCACAGGTGCCCACAGCGCTAGAGGACATCAGAGCAGGTATCTGCACAGCTGTCACCTCGGCCGACTGGAGCAAAGTACAATCTGTCAGTCGGCTATTTACAGGGAACTTAAACCATTTTAGTTTGAAAAAAAAAGGATAAACAGGCCACATTAGAAATCTGACACTTTCATTGACCTGGATATTTTGGGCTAGTGGACTTTGAACAGAGAGCAGATTGTCAAAGAGAGTCTGCTGTCCCCACATCGAGACAGGACGGCCTGTGATGCCACGTAATAGGAGCTATAGATCATATTTAACAGGCTGTGGGTTATATACACTGGTGCGTATTGAACAAAATTCAGCACAAATCTTTATCAATCAAAATCAATACATTTGAAGCCTTACAGAACCTCAACATATGCGCAAAATGACTTCTTTCTCTTTAAGTACATCTTAAACAGGTACTTTCTTTGCTCCTGTATGTGGACTTTTACTTAACATAATAGAGTATTTCATCCACCTCTGGTTATAGATGACGCAAAGACGCGCGTGCTGACGTCAGTGCGCGCACTTGGTTGTTGTTGTTGCTAAGCACGTGTTTTAAACGCTCCCGCCTCATTGCAAATTTGCAAACCTCGGCTGCGCCAAAAATCTGTTTTTGTGAACTTCATTTGACGATTTCTTCGGAAAAAGACATAACTTTGGACCCAGACTTCACTCAGACTTCCCCCAGACTTCTACTGACCGCGCCTTGACTCGGACTACGAGACTTGTGTGAAAAACACGTGAGGTTTGTGACTTTCCATGTTCACGTTAGTCCTTATGTATTACACAGAATACAACCAATATATCAAAATATATAACAAAACCCAGATCATGCTTACAGTGAGTTTATTCAAAGAATGTGAGCCCTTGTGTGTTAATTATTTCTTTTTCATACAAAATGAATATAATTAGTATGTGTGAACAGGGCAGAGGCTAGTGCTCAGTCCTCAAATACAGCACATCATAACACTGGATTTACTTGAGTAATTATTTATTTATGTATCTATACATCTTTGCAACTACTTGAGTAATTTAGTTTTAATGTAAAACGTACTTGGGCTACTCATAAGTTGAATTCATTTTTGGGCTAATCCATTCTCAGTGCAGAGGCGATATTGCACCACGGAGTGGCTTTTGTGTACGTGCTGTTACCATGGCTACATATAATGTTAGCTTGGTACATATACTGTTAGCTATCAGCGGATGAACGCACGTGACTCACTTTGGGAGAGGGCCGTGAGTCACAGCACTAATCCTTTTACCCATTCACTGTACGGTATTATTAGTCCTGATTTAGGTTTATTTCTTATCCTGATCATATTTATTCTATTCTGGGGCGTGTGTTTGCGCCACTGTCACCTAGGACAGTAATCCTACCATATTTAAAGGTAATCTTAGTTTGATGTAAAAAAAAAAAGAAAAAAAAAAAAAGAAAGGTAAATCGCTATAGATCATATTTTACAGGCTGTTATAGATGATGCAAAGATGGGCGCTCTCTTAAGTGAGTGCGCACGTGCCTGTTGTTGCCAAGGTCATGTTTCAAACTCATGCAAATCTCGGCTGTGACAAAAACCTGTATTTACGAACTTTATTCAACGTTTTCTTCAGAAAAAAGACTTAACTTTGGGACATTTTCACCCAGTCTTATACTGACCGCTTTTCACGTTCACGTTAGTCCTTTAGTATTGCTCATTTTTCTGTGGTCTGTCATTTGAAAATACCACATTTTAGTAAATGTTTTGTCCTTTCAAAGAAACCTATTAACCTTCTGGACTTAAACTTGAACTACCAGAAGACCATATGTTTTCACCTAATGCTTTTTGCACTGTTGCCTTTAAGCGGCTGAGAATACAGTGTTGTACAGGACACTTTAGAGGTCCACACTGTGTGTCAGATGAATGTGTATGTTGAAATAGAGATGCACTCACTAACTGGGTACTTCTGCATAAAAGCACTGTAACATGTCTTCACTCTGCAAATATAGTTGACCTAAAAACATGAGAAATTCAGTATATTAGTTCAGGGTGTTTACATAAGAGTTAGATAAATCAATCAAAATATTGTTGATCAAAACCAAATTATTTCATAACATTCATATGCATTTGGGGTTATTAAAACAAAACAGTATCTTCTAATATAGCATGTATGCAAACAGCTCAACAATTGCTGTTTTGCCATGTGCTTTCAGCTTTTGACATAAACTGAAATTTTAGAAATGAACGTGAGAAGCGTTTTGGTCTCTACAGTTTTGTCATTTAGGTCCCTTTTGTTGGGTTTACTGTATTATTGTATGTGAGGCTTGTTTGCAGCATTGGTGTCTGACACAAATGTTTCTCTCCACAGATCTGTGTGAGCCAAAGCCCAGCTCTGCTCCGGACGTCCAGACCTCCTGCACACGTCCTCATACACTCTTGCATACACAGACACACACATTTACACAAACACACACACATACTGACACAAACACACACCCACACACTCACGCAAACACACACACTCCTTCCTTCTCTCACGGCTCCTGCTTTGCCCCTGCCTTCTCCTGCTATCCCCCTCCCTGCTCCGCTTGCCATGCCCCGCACTGCTCCCCCTGCTAAGCCCCAACGCAATCGGCTTTTTAAGGCCCTTGCTAAGGTTCCTTTTGTTAAGCCCCGCGTTGCTCCTCCTTCTAAGGTCTTCCCTGCTCCTCCTGCTATGCCCCTCCCTCCTGCTCCTGCCATGCCCATCCCTGCTGCTCCTGCCATGCCTCTCCCTGCATCTCCGGCCATGCCCCTTCCTGCTGCCCCTGCCATACCCCTCTTCGCTACCCCCACTATGCCCCTACCCGCTACCCCTGCTATGCCCCCCTCCGCTGCCCTTGCCATGCTCCTCCGTATTCGTCATGCTAAGGCTCGCCCTGTTCGTTTTGCTAAGCCCCATGTTGCTCCTCCTTCTACGAATTCCTCTGCTCCTCCTGTTATGTCCCTCCCTGCTGCCCCCGCCATGTCCCTCCCCGCTGCACCTACCATGCCCCTCCCTCCCCCTCTGGTTATGCCCCTCCCTCCTGCTCATGCCACGACCCTCCCTGCTACCCCTGCCATGTCCACCCCCGCTGCCCCTCCTATGCCCCTCCCTGTTACTCCTGCCATGCCCCTCCGTGCTAATCCTGCTATGCCCCTCCCCTCTGCTCCCGCTATGCTCCTCCCCGCTACCCCCGCCCGCCATGCCCACCTCCGCTGCACCCGTGATGCCCCTCCCTGCTGCCCCCTGCCATGCCCCTCCCTGCTGCCCCTGCCCTGCCCCTCTCTGCCACCCCCACTGTGTGCCCCTCCCTCTTACTCCTGCCATGCCCCTCCCCGCTGTCCCTGCCATGCCCCTACCTGTTGCTCCTGCCATGCCTCTCCGCCCCCCCTCGGTTATGCCCCTCACTGTTGCCCCTGCGATGCTCCTACCTGTTCCTGCCATGCCTCACCCCACTAATCCTGCTAAGCCCCTCCCCACTGCTCCCGCTATGCCCCTCCCTGCTACCCCTGCCATGCCCACCTCTGCTGCTCCTGCTATGCTCCTCCCCGCTGCCCCTCCTATGCCCCTCCTCGCTACCCCTGCCATGCCCCTGCCCACTACTCCCGCCATGCCCACCTCCGCTGCACCCACCATGCCCCTCCCTGCTCCTCTCACCAATCCTGTCTGTAGTCGTTTTGCCAAGACTCGCCCTGTTCCTTATGCTAAACCCTGCGTTGCTCCTCCGGTTATGCCCCTCACTTCTCCTCTTGCTGAGCTGCTCAGTATGCTTGATCCCGCTAAGGCCCTCCCTGCTGCCCCTGCCATGCCCCTCCCTGCTACCCCTGCCATGCCCCTCTGCCCACCCCCACTGTGCCCCTCCCTCTTACTCCTGCAATGCCCCCTCCCCGCTGTCCCTGCAATGCTCCTACCTGTTGCTCCTGCCATGCCTCTCCCCACTAATCCTGCTAGGCCCCTCCCCACTGCTCCCGCTATGCCCCTCCCTGCTACCCCTGCCATGCCCACCTCTGCTGCTCCTGCTATGCCCGTCCCTGCTGCCCCCTTGCCCCTTCTCACTACCCCTGCTAGCCCCCTGCCCGCTGCCCCGACCATGCCCCTCCCTGCCACCTCCGCTATGCCCCTCCCCGCTATGCCCCCGTCTGCTACCATAGGCATAGGCCCCTCCCTCCCCCTCCGGTTAGGCCCCTCCCTGCTGCTCCTGCTGCCCCCGCTATACCTATCCCCGCTGCCCCTGCCAAGCCTCTCTCTGCTGCTCCTCTTGCTAAACCCCTCCGTATTCGTCTTACCAAGGCCCGCCCTGTTCCTTATGCTAAACCCCGCGTTGCTCCTCCCACTATGCCCCTCACTTCTCCTCTTGCTGAGCTGCACCGTATGCTTCGTCTTGCTAAGCCCTGCTCTGTTCCTTATGCTAAACCCTGTGTTGCTCCTCCTGCTAATGTCTTCCCTGCTACTCGTGACTTGCCCCTCCCCGCTACTCTTACTATACCCCTCCCTGTTGCCTCCGCCATGCCCCTTCCCGCTATGCCCACCTTCGCTGCTCCTGCTATGTCCGTCCTTGCTCCTCTCGCCAAGCCCCTCCGTATTCGTCATGTTAAGGCCTGCCCTGTTCCTTTTGCTAAGCCCCGCATTGCTCCTCCTCCTAAGATTCTCTCTGCTCCTCCGCCTATGCCTCTCCATGCCACTCCTGCTTATCCCCTTGCTGCTGCTTCTGCTATGCCCACCTCTGCTGCTCCTGCTATCCCCCTCCCCGCTGCCCCTGCCATGCCCCTCCTTTCTGCTCCCGCTATGACCACCAGCGCTGACCCTGCTATCCCCATCCCTGCTTCTCCTGCTCAGCCACGCACTACTCCTCTTGCCAAGGTTCTCCCTATTCGTCTTGCTAAGGCCCGTCCCGTTCCTTTTGCTAAGTCTTTTGTTGCGCCTCCTGCTATACCCCTACCTTCTATTCCCACTATGCCCACCCCTGCTGCTCCTCCCAAGCCCCTCCTTACTTCCCATTCCCTCTCCAACCCTGTTCCTTGTGCTTTGCCCCCCTCTTTTTGGCGGCTCAGGCTCCCACCTGCTTCTCCAGTTAGGCTCAGTCCAAAGCACCTCTTTGCTTCTCCTCCTGCTTTGCCCCCCTCTGCTCCTCGTTGGCGGCTCAGGCTCCCCCCTGCTTCTCCGGCTAGGCTCCGGCCAAAGCACCTCTCTGCTTCTCCTCCTCCTCTCCTTAAGCCTCTCTCAGATCCTCTTCCTATGTACCTCTTTGTCCCTTTCGCTCAGCTTCCAAAGCTCCCCTCTGCTCCTCCTGCTAAGCTCTGCCCTGCTCCTCTTGCTAAGCCCCTCCCTGCTCCCCCTGCTAACCCCTGCACTGCTCCTCTTGCTAAGCCCCTTCCTGCTCCCCCTGCTAACCCCCTCCCTGCTCCTCTTGCTAAGCCCTCCCTATTCGTCCTGTTGGCGGGCGCCATGTTCTTTTTGCTAAACCCCACGTTGCTCTTCCTGCGAAGGCCCTCCCTGCTCCCCCTACTCACCCCCGCACTGTTCCTCTTGCTATTTGTCTTGCTAACGTCAGCTGTGTTCCTTTTGCTAAGCCCCACGTTGCTCCTCCCGCTAAGGTCCTTTCTGCTCCTCTTGCTAAGGCCTTCCTTGCTCCTCTTGCTACGCTTTCGGCTTCTATTGCAGCGGCCTTCAGACCATTCATCTCCTGTATTCTATCATTTCTGACCTGGGACTCCACAGATCCCAACTAACTATGGCACTGTATCATATTGTACATAGGTGTGGAAAATAAAAAAAATCAACAAAAAAACCCCAACATATGTATGTATTGATATTAGTATAATAGTAGGTGTGCTTTACATGTTTCAGCTACTTCCTATAGTCTTCCTCAGAAGGGTCACGCAATGATGTGGCGACAAGTTTTGTTGGCGGCAAAACCATGTAAGCCGCCTACAAAACAGGTCACTCCACCACTACACCATCACGTGACCCTTCCCAAAAATACATATGTACATACATGTATTAGTTATTGTTCTGAAGTTTTGTTGTAAATAGTGTGGTTCTTGTGTGTGTCAAGCAAACAAAAAAACCCAAAAAACATATAAATGAAATGTTAGGGATCAGATATTGTGTTTTGTGCTTTCTGTTTTCCCTCTTCTTGTGTTTGTTTCCACAGAGCTGGTGGTGATGACGGCCCCTCCTGCAGCAGACCAGACCAACCCCCTGAGAAAAAAAAACAAAAAAGAAAGAAATATAGGCCAATTTACAACAAAAAATTACTTTGATAACAATGTTTTTTAATCTGTAACAGAAAATATGTGAAATGCATACATTTCCCTGAAATTCATAGCAAATTAAATTGAATACAAATAAATTTAATATCAAATTAATACATTTAAATAAATATTTAAAATATCCATCCATCCATCCATCCATTTTCTTCCGCTTATCCGGGGCCGGGTCGCGGGGGCAGCAGTCTAAGGAGGGACTCCCAGACTTCCCTCACCCCAGACACGTCCTCCAGCTCCTCCGGTGGGACCCCAAGGCGTTCCCAGGCCAGCCGAGAGACATAGTCCCTCCAGCGTGTCCTGGGTCTTCCTCGGGGCCTCCTCCCGGTGGGACATGCCCAGAACACCTCCCTAGGGAGGCGTCCAGGAGGCATCCTGAGCAGATGCCCGAGCCACCTCAGCTGGTTCCTCTCAACGTGAAGGAGCAGCGGCTCTACTCCGAGCTCCTCCCGTGTGACTGAGCTCCTCACCCTATCTCTAAGGGTGCGCCCAGCCACTCTGCGGAGGAAACTCATTTCGGCCGCTTGTATCCGCGATCTTGTCCTTTGGTCACCTATGGTCATGACCCAGAGCTCATGACCATAGGTGAGGGTAGGAACGTAGATTGACCGGTAAATCGAGAGCTTTGCCTTTCGACTCAGCTCCTTCTTTACCACAACGGACCGATACAGCGACCGCATCACTGCGGACGCTGCACCGATCCGCCTGTCAATCTCGCGTTCCATCCTTCCCTCACTCGTGAACAAGACCCCGAGATACTTGAACTCCTCCACTTGAGGCAAAGGCTCACCACCCACCCGGAGAGGGCAAACCACCTTTCTCCGGTCGAGAACCATGGCCTCAGATTTGGAAGAGCTGATTCTCATCCCAGCCGCTTCACACTCGGCTGCAAAACCGCCCCAGTGCCTGCTGCAGGTCCTGGCTCGAAGAAGCCATCAGGACAACATCATCTGCAAACAGCAGAGATGAGATCCTGTGGTTCCCGAACCAGACCCCCTCCAGCCCCTGGCTGCGCCTAGAAATTCTGTCCATAAATATAATAAACAGAACCGGTGACAAAGGGCAGCCCTGGCGGAGTCCAACATGCACCCGGGAACAAGTCTGACTTACTGCCGGCAATGCGAACACAGCTCCTGCTCCGGTCATACAGGGACCGGACAGCCCTTAACAAAGGGCCCCGGACCCCATACTCCCAGAGCACCCCCCAAAGGACACCACGGGGGACACGGTCGAATGCCTTCTCCAGATCCACCAAAACACATGTGGACCGGTTGGGCAAACTCCCATGAACCCTCGAGCACCCGATGGAGAGTGTAGAGCTGGTCCAGTGTTCCACGACCAGGACGAAAACCACACTGCTCTTCCTGGATCCGAGGTTCGACTATCGGGCCGGACTCTCCTCTCCAGTACCCTGGAATAGACCTTACCGGGAAGGCTGAGGAGTGTGATTCCCCTGTAATTGGAACACCCTCCGGTCCCCCCCTTTTATACAGAGGGACCACCACCCCGGTCTGCCAGTCCAGCGGCACTGTCCCCGACCGCCACGCGATGTTGTAGAGACGTGTCAGCCAAGACAGCCCCACAACATCCAGAGACTTAAGGTACTCGGGACGGATCTCATCAACGCCCGGAGCCTTGCCACCGAGGAGCTTGCTAACCACCTCAGTGACTCGGCCAGGGTGATGGACGAGTCCGCCTCCGGGTCCCCGGCCTCGGCTTCCTCCTCGGAAGACGTGACAGTGGGATTGAGGAGATCCTCAAAGTATTCCTTCCACCGTCCGACAACATCCCCACTCGAGGTCAGCAGCTCTCCACCCGCACTGTAAACAGTGTTGGTGAAGCACCGCTTCCCCCTCCTGAGGCGCCGCCGAACGGTTTGCCAGATTTTTCTTTGAGGCCGTCCGATAGTCCTCCTCCATGGCCTCCCCGAACTCCTCCCAACCCCGAGTTTTTGCCTCCACGACAGCACGAGCCGCAGCACGCTTGGCCCGCCGGTACCCGTCAGCTGCCTCAGGAGTCCCACAAGCCAACAAGGCCCGATAGGACTCCTTCTTCAGCCTGACGGCATCCCTTACTTCCGGTGTCCACCACCGGGTTCGGGGATTGCCGCCGCGACAAGCACCGCAGACCTTACGACCACAGCTACGGGCAGCCGCATCAACAATGGAGGTGGAGAAACATGGCCCACTCGGAGTCCATGTCTCCAACCTCCCCCGGGATCAGAGAGAAGCTCTCCCGGAGGTGCGAATTGAAGACCCCCCCTGACGGAAGGCTCCGCCAGACGTTCCCAACAGACCCTCACGATACGCTTGGGCCTGCCAGGTCTATATCGGCTTCCTCCTCCTCCGCCAGCGGATCCAACTCACAACCAGGTGGTGATCAGTTGACAGCTCTGCCCCTCTCTTCACCCGAGTGTCCAAAACACGCGGCCGGAGGTCAGATGACACAACTACAAAGTCGATCATCGACCTCCGACCTAGGGTGTCCTGGTGCCACGTGCACTGATGGACACCCTTGTGCTTGAACATGGTGTTCGTTATGGACAAACTGTGGCTAGCACAGAAGTCCAATAACAAAACACCGCTCGGGTTCAGATCAGGGAGGCCGTTCCTCCCAATCACGCCCCTCCAGGTGTCACTGTCGTTTACCCACATGGGCGTTGAAGTCCCCCAGGAGAACAACGGAGTCCCCGGTGGGTGCACTGTCTAGTACCCCCCCCAGGCACTCCAAGAAGGCCGGGTACTCTACACTGCTGTTTGGCCCGTAGGCTGCCACAACAGTGAGAGACCTGTCCCCGACCCGTAGACGCAGGGACGCGACCCTCTCGTTCACCGGGGGAGAACTCCAACACGTGACGGCTGAGCTGTGGGGCAATGAGCAGGCCCACACCAGCTCGCCGCCGCTCCCCGCGGGCAACGCCCAGAGAAATGGAGAGTCCCAGCCCCTCTCAAGAAGTTGGGTTCCAGAGCCCAAACTGTGCGTGGAGGCGAGGCCGACTATATCTAGTCGGTAACGCTCAACCTCCCGCACAAGCTCAGGCTCCTTCCCCCCCAGTGAGGTGACATTCCATGTCCCCAGAGCTAGTCTCCATGTCCGGAGATCCGGTCGTCGGGGCCCCCGCCGTCGACTGCCGCCCGGATCTCTTGGCACCGGCCCCTTATGGATCCTCCCCGCGGGTGGTGGGTCCACGTGAGGACGGCCCCACGTCGCTCCTTCGGGCTGAGCCGGCCGGGCCCCGTGGGGAAAGGCCCGGCCCACCAGGCGCTCGCTGTCGAGCACCCACCCCAGGCCTGGCTCCAGGGTGGGGCCCCGGTGACGCCGGTCCGGGCGACGTAACTGGCCTTTGAGTATTATTCATCATAAAGGGCTTCTGAACCGCTCTTGGTCTGACCCGTCCCCCTGGACCTGTTTGCCATGGGTGACCCTACCAGGGGCATAAAGCCCCCGACAACATAGCTCCCAGGATCATTCGGGCACTCAAACCCCTCCACCACGTTAAGGTGGCGGTGCAGGGAGGGGATATATACATTAGAATTCAATATCAAATTAAAACAGTAAAATTAAATATTAGAAATTCACCTCCCTCCCAAATCATTCAAAAGAAAATGTTCAGATGATTCACAAACCAAGCTAAAAGGAACAAACAAATTAATCTTTCAAATAAAATTCTTAAAGCATAAATGTTGTTTTTGTGATTCTTGCCAAATGCCAATTGAGTGAAAAATAAAATAAAGTGACTTAAAATACAGTTCAGTTTTTGTCCTTTGTGTTCACTGCACTTTGTTCAGTGGAATAGTTCTTGTGAAATATATAGAAAAGTTACAAACTAATAATACATGAACTTCCAGTGCCTGGTTTTCCTGATGAAGACGTCACTATTGTATCATTCCTGTGCACTGCACGTAGGGCCTTTATGTGGAGTTTGCAGACCTTGCCTGTCCAGCCAGAACCACACAAAACTTTACAAAGACAAGTGAGTCTGGACTCGTATTCTGTCTCCAATTTCAGAGGCTGTGATTGACAGACAGAATAACCAATCAGAGAGACGAATGGTCTGTTAGGGTCAAAACAAACATGGTGGATAAAAAATAGAGTGAATTTGTGCAAAATCAACATTCGAAGCACCAAACTATTATTTGTCTGAGGTAAAAGAAGTGAGTTATGAGAATTTTGGAGAGGAGATGCCTCCTGCATTTGAGAGACACATGATACAAATTAACAGCTGACGTTGGACTGTCAGAAGTCAGGACGGGGGTTTGAAGTCCTTATGGTCCAGTTAAAAACCTTCTGATTTCAAACAGAATGTAGAAAGGACGAGCTGTTCAGGCAAATTCAAACCCTCCCTTTGGTTAGATATAAGAAACCACTTGTCTCAGGCTTAAAGGGTCCATATTACACTACTTTCACTATCATAATCCTGTTTCCTCATCACAAACAGACCTGTTTGTGTTTTGTTTCATTCACACATGTTTAACACACAAACCCTCCACATTTAAGCTCGGGCGACAGTAGCTCAGGTGAGTGTTCGTTCTCTGATCTGAAGGTTGGCGGTTTCAACAACCACTCGAGTCAGAAACATTATTGGTAGAGGAGTCCACCTTCCACAGATGAATGCTGTCGTTGTGTCCTTGGGCAAGACACTTAACCCACCTCACCCCCAGTGTCTGTGTAGCAAGGCACATGTCAGAATGACTCATTGAGTCCATCCTCACCTCCTCCATCACTGTGTGGTTCTCTGGGGCCACTGCCAGGGACAGACAGAGACTGCAGCGCATTGTGCTCTGCTGAGAAGATGATTGAACCTGCACTAAACTGGACACTTTATAACACTGGTCACTAAATAACCCATGTTGCACTGTCGTCCTGATGCTGCTGTTGTATATATTTTCTACCTCCTGCATGCCCTTATTTGTGTTTGTATTTAGTCAGTGTGTTTTTTTCTTGTGTGTTTCTATGTGCACTTTATCACAGAAGTAAGTTCCTAGTCTGTGAGCTTTGCTCACTGACAATGGCAATAAAACTTCTTCTGATTCTTCTGATTCTGATCTTTTCACCAACGTATCCAGTTTTGCTTTTCCTTGGAGTGTATTCCATTTTTATGAAGCAAAACACGTCTATGTATAATTCATGTGCCCGGCTAGCTCAGTCGGTAGAGCATGAGACTCTTAATCTCAGGGTCGTGGGTTCGAGCCCCACGTTGGGCGATGTGGCTTTTAAATTTGATGAACTGATATACACAACAACCACTGACAACCTCATCTCAAGACAAATAAATTGTAACAAATGTCCTGGGGTCAGATTGCCAACCTAATCTCACGACACATCTGGAGAACAGATAGAAAAACAATAGAGCCTTTCTACAAGTTGCACAGCATTGTGATTAGTGACCATTCTTCCATGTCTTTAAAGGTAAAAGGCATGACCTCTGTATAAGTACAAAAAGTACACGTAAAACTTTATGAAGTGGAAGAAATGCCAAAGTATTTACTTTGTTCTAATATTGGAACTTTCATCCTCAATTGGAAGTAAGGCACATGTCAGAACGGCTTGGATGTCCAAGGCATCAGACGTAAAGTAAAGTCCTGGCACATTTGGTCTCCAAATAGAGGCGTGGGTTTAAATCTCACTCCTGCAAATCTGTTTCACTTTTGTTGTGCTTTGAGCAGATTGCAGGGATGCAGACAGCCTCAAGGGCTGCTTCACCAAAGGTTGAATATTGGTTAACTATAGTGCTTCTGGCATTCTTCTTGGATACACCACTATTGCTGCAGCTGTAAATGACATTTCAGATTTAAAGGCCCTGCAAATGATGTACTAGTTATATGTGCTTGGTGCCAATCCAACAAGTAAGTATGAGTATAGTCGTTTGTGCCAGTTAAATCAGAGGCTGAGCGGTCTAAGGCGCCAGACTCAAGGAGAACAGCTTCCTCAGAGCAGGGTCTTCTGGTCTCCACATGGAGGCGTGGGTTCAAATCCCACTCCTGACACTCCTCTTCTGCAGAGAAGAAGTTTTAAAATGTAGGTCTTTTTATACAGAGAAATAAAATCACATTAGTTTGACAGTAAACTGCACACTCTTACATCTCCAAAATGAAAGGCTTTGGTGTTCTCTCAGACACAGCTCTATGTGTTTATTCAAAACATGAACTGTGATGTGATGGTCAGTGGTGGCCAGTCCATGTGCAGAAGCACATGGACTGGCCCAAAGCGCTGATGACTGATTATATACACTACTCACAATAAGTTAGGGATATTGTTATTTACATGAGTGTTTTTCCTATTTGGTCTGAATTTTAATGGGATAAGAAAAAGTTCCCTTTAATATTACTAATAATGAATGAGAAGAAACACCATTTTCATGAGTTTAATATTTATTACCACAAAGATTTAGACAATAACGAGGATAGCCCCAAACCCACAAACAAACAGGAAACAAACAACAACAACAACAACAACTTGTGGGTTAAAATAAATGAGCATTTATCAACACACAATTGCAGTGATTCATTTGTGGCAGTGCTTCTGTCAGAAAATCACATGTGAATTGAAGCTGTGCCATCACTACAAACTCAAGATGATTGGTATGTTGGGTTTAGTCTGTGAGGAGCTGTTGTGTCAAAAGAGACAGTTTAACTGTTCTTCCATATACGACAATATAAATAAAAGATGATGATGTTTGGGTGTCACCTTCAGTCTTTGTCAGAAGCGTCTCATGACGACTGGTGTGAGGAGTCTTAACAGCTGTTCTTCTCAGGTTTGGTCAGTCACCTCAACACGTCTCTTATTGTCTAATATTGGCCGATATAGATGAACTATACTGTGAGGTGTCTGGTCGTCCCAGGTGTGGTCAGCCTGACAGATTGGTCATCGCCATCAGCCATCATCATAGAAACCTTTTACTAAGAAAACAAGATGATTATTATTAAACTAAGATCAGTATTTGATTTAAGCGTTTTTACAGCAGCACATTTTTACAACAGCTTTCATTATTTTTTTAAAAGCTACTAAACCAAAAAGAATTTTGGTCATAGCCACTAAACCCACCAGACATCTGACAGTTCCAGCATTCGCATGATGATGACGACAGTGAGGATCCATCATCTTCATCTTCATCCTGTTGTAGCTTCAGGGGTGCCTCCTGCAGGTGGCAGCACACTGCATTAGACAAGTAAGGATCAAATGAAATCACTGTAGGAAATGTTCCCTCTAATTTTTGATGTATCTGAGCAAACACACAAACTCCCTGAGCGCTCTCTTCACCTCCGTGAGCACCATCAGACGTGCACACTGTGAACACACGAGCATCACATCCAAACAACTTACAAGATCTATTAAAAGAATCAAATTACAACAGTAATTTCTGTCAAATTACTTTTAATAAGGGATTTTGTTTTTTTTGTGTAAAATTACAATAAAATAGACAATGATCTTGTCCATAACAAGTATTACTACTAGTACTAGTACTAGTACACTATTACAAGCATATTTAGTTTAACTGTGACAAAATATGAACTGCCAACTGAACCAAGTCAAAAAATAAACTCAACTGAAACTATTTTGAAAACATGCTTAGATTTTTTTATATGAAGATCCTGCTATGCACTGGGTAAGAGAGTCTCACTATAGTCTAGGAGAGTCCAACTGTTCTTCAGGGAGAATCCTCCTGTTCTTCAGGGAGAATCCTCCTGTTCTTCAGGGAGAATCCTCCTGTTCTTCTGGGAGAATCCTCCTGTTCTTCTGGGAGAATCATCCTGTTCTTCTGGGAGAATCCTACTGTTCTTCTGGGAGAATCCTACTGTTTTCTAAATGAGAGAAATCCTGCTGCTGCGGTCTGAAAGAGTCCTGCTCCTGTAACTCTGTCTGTAAAATATACAATTTGACAGTTTTTATTATTTTAACAAGAAACAATATTTAATGACCAATATTTAATTGCTCCGGAGGAATTGAGACATGCACATCTTTAAAAGAGACAGTTCACATTATATAATCTTCACATTCTGCACAATGGCATGTGCTGTAGCACACGTGATACACTGAAAATTACATCAACTTTGTAAAATATATGATTATCGTTTTAATTAGCATTTCTACTACTCAAAGTAAAAGCATTTAATGGTTATTATCCTTAATAAATTAAAATTAATAATAGCTCAACACTAGAATAATCACAAACTGATCATTTAAATGTCACCTTTTTTCTCCCCTCTGTCCTTCTCACTTCTGCAGTAGTTTTTCGCCTTATCCAAGTTGATGAACTGCATTTCTTTTTTATTCTGGCTTGGTCAGTGCCACTGCCGCTTCGACATTATTCTGAAGGGAGCAGCGCCTTGCCTCATTCGTGCTGTGTATTCGTCCTGTCGTCGCCGATAGACTCGCGGTTGTGGACTTTCCATTATCGTAACTCCGCAACCAACTGTGCTTCGTGTAAATTCAAACGGCATCTCAAAGCAGAGGCATGGGGTCTTTAGATATTTTACTGTCATAACGATAATCTGCCTCTGTCCCTCGAAGATGACGAATAAGAGCAAGAGCCGCGGGGATTTTCCCTCTCTCTTAGTCAATGTCAAAGAAAAAAATACTAGTGATGGGCGAATGGAGCCTCGTGCAGCATTGACGCCTCAGTCTCAATATTGTCTCAAATGGTTCGACGTGTCTGAGGCCTCGGAGAAAGACTGACCTCTAGTGGACAAATGTAACCATTGCAAAGCAGCACAAACCCGTGATTTGGGAACCCAAAACTCTATTTTCTATTTTATTAGAAATCAGATACAACAATTTATATATCACATATTTTTTATTAAGAAATGGAAGTTTTGTGTGATCCCAAACCATGGATCGCTTTTTTCCATTTGTAGATGCCATCAAAGGTGAAATGCCAAAAGTCGCCAAAATCACCACTAACGTCACACAATACTCCGCACTACCCAACATTTTTCAGAAATATTGGTGCATCTTTTATACTGTAGCAGTTTAGCGCTTGTCAAACCACAGAAGTGCACTTAACACTCTGAAGCTCTGAACCAATCACAGAGAGGAACATTCGCTGAGCCAATGAAACGCTTCGATTCACTGAAGCGACTGACGCAGAGTGAAGCAGGAGGGGGAGGGACCGACACTTCGACACTTCGGTCACGTGAGCGGCTGCTGCGAGACAAGAGGCAGAAAGAACGACACGTGCTCCGGAGATCCGGCTCATTTGCTCATCACTATTAAATATGTATTTTTGGGGTGTTTGGAGTTCTGTCGTCTCCACCTGTTTTCTCTGTGCAGAAAACCAGCCTTGAAATATGACTGACACGAGCCAAAGAGAGTTCTCCTGTGAAAACCTGGCAATAAGTCCGCCTTATTTCAATAAAAAAGAAGAGAGAGAAGAAACAAACCCTTACGAGTCTGTTCCTTGACAGTGTATTCTCATAAGGGAGCTGTAGGGGGCGCTCTCTTGTGGAAAATGTCTTAAATCTGCTTTAAGGTAATTCACCATGGATCAAATCTATTATTAATCTTAAATTCTGGCTGTCTGCAGTGCAACAGGAGCTGCAGGAGTGATACTAATGAAGTCAAAATCACAATATGAATAACAAGATGCAAATGGTGCAATTATTTAAGATATATAATAATGTCCACTCTTCTTTTACAGTTTTAAATAAAAAAATAAACACACACAAATATGGTGACGCAGTGCTTCTAGATAGAATATTTAAGAGTATCACTGATGAAAATATGTCATCTTTTATTCATTTTCATTTAAGGCCACTGTCTTTGTTATAAAACATCTTTTGTCATGTTTTAGAGTCTGTAATCCAGATTACAATTTTGTTTATCAAATTACAACTCAGATTATTTAATAGCTCACTTGTCACAATTATTTTGTTTCAAGGGAAAGAAAGAAAGGCAGACACATAGAACACAAACAAAGACCATTGTAGTTCAGTGCATAACTCAGGACCCCCTCGAAAAAGAGATGATGCATCTCCAGGGGCTTCATCGAATATTACTCTGATAAAGTTCTAAAGTTTGTGCTGTAACCACCCAGTCTCCTTACCACCAGCTGACTTAAAATTATTTCAAAACTTATTGCATCAAGATTATTAACCCTGAGGTTTCACTAAAGCTGGATCTCCATCTGACAATATCATCAGACTTTTGAACATTATTGACCAGTCCATGATGATCATCTGGTTTATTCGAAAGGTGGCAGTCCGAAGAGCTCTGGTCTGAAGAGGTCCAGGCTCGGCAGAGTCAGAGTCGCGTCTCGGGTCAGGGATCGGTCCAGGTTTGGGTCCGGTACCATGACGACCTGCATCTGAGCTGAGAGAGCCGCTGTGACGCCCAGAGGAGCGTCCTCAAACACGAGACACTGGAGAAAGAGACAGAGAGAGAGGAGAAAAGAGAAGAGAAAAGAGAAGAGAGGGACACAGAGAGGAGAAAAGAGAAGAGAGGGACACAGAGAGAGGAGAAAAGAGGGACACAGAGAAAAGAAAAAAGTGAAGAGAGGGACAGAGAGAGAGGAGAAAAGAGAAGAGAGGGACAGAGAGAGAGGAGAAAAGAGGGACACAGAGAAAGAAAAAAGAGAAGAGAGGGACAGAGAGAGAGAGAAAAGAGAAGAGAAAAGAGAAGAGAGGGACACAGAGAGGAGAAAAGAGAAGAGAGGGACACAGAGAGAGGAGAAAAGAGAGGACACAGAGAAAAGAAAAAAGTGAAGAGAGGGACAGAGAGAGAGGAGAAAAGAGAAGAGAGGGACAGAGAGAGAGGAGAAAAGAGGGACACAGAGAAAAGAAAAAAGAGAAGAGAGGGACAGAGAGAGAGGAGAAAAGAGAAGAGAGGGACAGAGAGAGAGGAGAAAAGAGAAGAGAGGGACAGAGAGAGAGGAGAAAAGAGAAGAGAGGGACAGAGAGAGAGGAGAAAAGAGAAGAGAGGGACAGAGAGAGAGGAGAAAAGAGAAGAGAGGGACAGAGAGAGAGGAGAAAGAGAAAGAGGGACCAGAGAGAGGAGAAAAGAGAAGAGAGGGACAGAGAGAGAGGAGAAAAGAGAAGAGAGGGACACAGAGAGAGAGGAGAAAAGAGAAGAGAGGGACACAGAGAGAGGAGAAAAGAGAAGAGAAGAGACAGGAGAAGAGGAGAGAAAAGAGAGAGAGGGACACAGAGAGAAGAGAAAAGAGAAGAGGGACACAGAGAGAAGAGAAAGAGAGAGAGGGGACACAGAGAGAGGATAAAAGAGAAGAGAGGACACAGCAGAGAGAAGAGAAAAGAGAATAGAGGGACAGAGAGAGAGGAGAAAAGAGAAGAGAGGGACAGAGAGAGAGGAGAAAAGACAGAGAGAGAGGGGAAAAGAGAAGAGAAAAGAGAAGAGAGGGACAGAGAGAGAGAGGAGAAGAGAGGGACACAGAGAAAAGAGAAGAGAGGGACACAGAGAGAAGAGAAAAGAGAAGAGAGGGACACAGAGAGAAGAGAAAAGAGAAGAGAGGGACACAGAGAGAGGAGAAAAGAGAAGAGAGGGACACAGAGAGAAGAGAAAAGAGAAGAGAGGGACAGAGAGAGGAGAAAAGAGAAGAGAGGGACACAGAGAGAGGAGAAAAGAGAAGAGGAGGACAGAGAGAGAGGAGAAAAGAGAAGAGAGGTACAGAGAGAGAGGAAAAGAGAAGAGAGGGGACACAGTGAGAGGAGAAAAAGAGAAGAGAGGGACATAGATAGAAGAGAAAATAGGAGAGAGGGACACAGTGAGAGGAGAAAAGAGAAGAGAGGGACACAGAGAGAAGAGAAAAGAGAAGAGAGGGTCACAGAGAGTAGAAAAGAGAAGAGAGGGACAGAGAGAGAGGGAGAAAATAGAATAGGAGGACCACAGAGAGAAGAGAAAAGATAGAAGAGAGGGACAGAGAGAGAGGAGAAAGAGAAGATAGGGACACAGAGAGAAAGATAAGAGAGTGGACACAGAGATAGGAGAAAAGAGAAGAGAGGGACAAGATAGATTAGATAAAAGAGAAGAGAGAGACACACAGATAGAGGAAAAAAAGAGAAGAGAGGGACACAGAGAGAAGAGAAAAGAGAAGAGAGGGACACAGAGAGGAGAAAAGAGAAGAGAGGGACAGAGAGAGAGGAGAAAAGAGAAGAGAGGGACACAGAGAGAAGAGAAAAGAGAAGAGAGGGACAGAGAGAGAGGAGAAAAGAGAAGAGAGGGACACAGAGAGAAGAGAAGAGAGGGACACAGAGAGAGGAGAAAAGAGAAGAGAGGGACAGAGAGAGAGGAGAAAAGAGAAGAGAAGGACAGAGAGAGAGGAGAAAGAGAGGAGAGGGACACAGTGAGAGGAGAAAAGAGAAGAGAGGGACATAGATAGAAGAGAAATAGGAGAGAGGGACAGAGAGAGAGGAGAAAAGATAAAGAGGATACAGAGACACAGAGAGAATAAGATATAACCAGATAGAAGAGATACAGAGTGAGAAGAGAAAAGAGAAGATATAAGAGAACAGAAAGACTTAGAGAAGGACACAGAGGGGGGGCAGAGAGAAAAGATAGAGAGATAGAAAAGATAAAAGATTACTTATATTTACCACTTGGGGGCAGAGCAAAAGATAGAGATAGAGAGAGAGTGTTGGCGGGTTTAAACAGGATAGGAGAGGAGGAGGGGGCAGGAAGAAAGGGATGAGGGAGGAGGAGGAAGAGATGGGAGCGGAGGCAAGAGAATAAATGAGGCAGATATTACTCTTAATGTTAAAACTCTAAAAACACTTTACAATTTCTTGCATTATTCATTCCTCGTGGGAAGCTACAAATTGTAGCCACAGCTGCCCTGGGCCAGACTAACACAAACGAGGCTGCCAATCTGCACCATCAGCCCCTCCCACCACCACCAGCACTCCGTTGAGCTGACACAACAGCAGTTTACAACAGGGCCACTGCAAGTACAGCAAACGACGGTAAAACAATCAGTCTCTTTATCATAATTTTACTGTCATTCGCTTCAGAGAACGACTGTAAAATGTGACAGTATCACTGGAACAGCAGAGGGAACAGGCTTCACACGTGCAGCTATCGATATTTTAAAAATTCACATTCACAGGATAGAAATGAATCTTGATGAATATCTTTAGAATGATCTTGAGCTGTATCAGAATGAGAATAAGACACATCCATGGACCACTATGAACCTACTGGACACTGAGGGATTACACAGACAGGATACATGGAAATAGAAAAGAAAGTACTATCATTAAATGTAACCTGCTCTAGTGAGTATCTAGTTTCGATACTAGTTTTAGTATTGATTAATATCTGATTTTCAATGCTTCTGACAACCCTAGCCTGAAAACTACAGTACAAGCTCACCTTCTGCGGATGGCCAGGTGGAGTGAATCTGGAGGCACAAAGGAGGAAGGGATCAGGATGTGGTTTTCCGCGCTTGAGTTCTGGGTCGTCTCCCGTGACGATGTGGTGGAACAGGGAGAAGAAGGACTGGTGTCGGCTGGTCTTCAGGGAGTAGGTGAGTCCGGCTGAGCTGGTGGCCACGGCCATCGGGACAGAGTGATGTTTGAGGTGCAGGATCAGACGCTCCACGCCTGAGAACAGGAACAGACACAGGTTAAAGAGAAAATAAAGGAGACTGTCTTGACTAGATATTGATACTTTGCAGATGATGTCATCCCAACTGGAGGCACTGCTCTGTCTGAAGCTCTGGTACTCAAGCTACACTTTAATCTGAGCTTTGTTTTTGACACAATCTGACTGAAAGAACTGAGCTGATTTGTGCTGTCAAACAAGTCCCTCTCTAATAATTAATTACAGTCACAAGCTAGCTAGCATTAGCCAACAGGTTTTAGACAATTTTCAAACTTTTTTTTTCAGTATTTGCTAATGTTTGCATTTTGTCCCCGTGGTAACTGCTGGACATTCTGCCACAAACATACATGCAGCTTGATGTCACTGCAAAGTAAGAAAAATGACTGATGACTAGACTAGATATATACAGGAACTAGAGCTGCATCATCACAAACTAATCATAATCGCAATTTGAATGGATGCAATTAGCAAATCCCTGCTGCAATTTTTGATTTCCCCCACACAACTAAATCTTCTGTCTTACTGTGCTTAAAAGCTGCTGACCCTGTAGTTCAGATCTGTACAAACATGTTCTGAAATGTCATTCTTCTATTAGTTTGTCAGTTCAGATTTCAGTCTTTTTGTCAATTCTTGGACGTGTTTAAAATGTGAACACTCTGAACAGAATCATATTATTAAAATGTAAATCACAAATATAATCACAACTGAAATGTTTGCCAGAGAATTCACAATTAGATATTTTTCTCAAATCATTCCCGAAGAAAGACGGGTCGGATTAAAAAGACTAGTAAAATAACAGAGTCCTAAAATAACAGAAGATGTCACTCTATTACCATATGACATCACAAGGTGGAACAGAGTGTTTTCTGTTTGAGAGAAGGACTCAGCCTAAATCTGCAGGGTTTGTGTGTTAAACGTGCGAATGAAACAAAACACAACTCCAGGTCTGTTTGCGATGAGGAAACAACATTAGAACAGACTAGAAAATAGCGTAATATGGGCCCTTTAATAAATAAGCAATGTTTTTTGGAACTAAAGCTTCTCCAAGACATGCAACTTTCCTGCACTTAACCCTTTTTTTGTCCGATGCATTTGTAAACACGGACAAAATCTGTCTAGATCATTTCTCTCATGTGTCCATCTTCTGGCAAATTTGTCGTGTGAGATCTTGTCCTATCCCTAGTATTAGTTTTTGTAGAAGTAGCTGCTATTTAGTACCAGGCAGTAGTTGTGCATCAGGGAATATACTCTCCTGTAGTAGTAGTAGTAGCAGCAATAGTAGTTATAGTAATAGTAGCAGTAGTCATAGCAGTAATAGTATTAGTACCAGGCAGTAGTTGAGCAGTGGGGAATATCCTCTCCTGTATCTCTCTGGTCTCCTTCAGTAGCTCCTCTGCAGATATAGGCAAGTCCAGCTCGGCTCTGATGACCTCGGCCGCATCCAACGCCCTCTGACCCATGACCTTTGACTTCAACGCCCACGAGTACTCACGGCCGAACCGGGAACACACCTGCTGGAACGAGTCTGTGTATAGGCGCTCTGTGTCTGTGGAGAAAAACATGTCAGATGCCCTCTCAGTCTGATAATGTTGATGAAGCAAACTTGTTATTTTCTCTAGGCTCTAATGACGAGCAGCTTTGTCACATTTTCCGCTGGGTTGAAGCCAGTAGAATTCAGAGGAGAGGTAAGTAATGGTAGTGGTAGTAGTAGTAGTAGTAGTAGTAGTAGTAGTAGTAGTAGTAGTAGTAGTAGTAGTAGTAGTAGTAGTAGTAGTAGTAGTAGTAGTAGCTTTTTGCCTTTGGTTTGGTTTAAGTCCCTATTTTTGTCAATAAATATGGCAGCAGAATGGACCTCGTCACTAATAGAAATAATCCAGTACATTAGCAAAACAAGTAGTAATAGAAGGGAATATCCTCTAGGGCAAAATACTAAAAACCTTAAAAAGGACTATGCTACAACAATTACTTACAGTAGCACGCATACTGCTGCTACATACATACATACATACATGGTATCATTACTACTAGGCCTACTACTGCTACTACTACTACCAAAATGTAATTGTATCTGGTGTACTAATTTGTGTGCATTAATTACATCTCACTATAGAATGTTTATCCTTGGGTTTCAGAAAATTACAATAACAATTGTTCCAAATACTGTCATATAAACGTGGGTCAGATTTCTAAAGTAGACATTTTATTTTATGAACTTCTCCAGAACATAATTAAAATAAAGACCTCCTTTTATTTCTCACTATCAGTTTGCAGGGACGTCATGCGACCCATTTTACACATGCCCAAGTATATGTCAGCTGTACATAATGACATGAGGAGAGCCCTCACCCTGCGTGCAGATCACAATATAAGCGGAGAGTACAGGTTACAGTTCTGTGATGTGTGTATGTATCAGCGGGCGGGATAGATACAGCGGAAGTGGGCCAGATACAGCCAGATACAGCCAGATACAGAACTTGGTAAATTCTAAGTCAGGACCTTGGTGTTCTTCAGGTGTGAATCAGCCCTTAATAATCGGCCTAAATAACAGATGATTCACTTGTCCTTCATTAGTCACATGTTTGAATGACTTTGACACATAAAGATACCTCTAATACTTTTCTTTTATAGAAGCATTCATTTTAAAACTGCACCTATCTTGGGAGATAATTCTCAGTTAGCTGATACATGCATTTATTCATCTAAAATCCATCAGATTACAGAAAGAGGTGCACTACATAAGATTTTTGAGAAAAATGCAGGTAAATGAAAGGGGCCCGTGCCCAGTATAGATGCAGGTCTAGTCACGGCCCTGTCAACTCCATCAAACTCCATCACTTTTAAACATCTGGTAACACCGAAGTATCTGCTCCACAGAAGACAACGTGACAGGTTTCAACAATAATACAAAAATAATCCATTATATAAATCAAATATAGTCCATTAATACGTGGAATTATGGCGAATTTTACGGCCATATTAAATTAACATTAAGAAAGGAAATATACAAAATCACGTAAGATTTAGTGTCAATTATAGAGTTTTGATTTGTGTAATTTAATTGTATACAGCATTAAGAAGGCTTAGAATGAAATTTAACAAATTGTACCGTAAAAGCAAATAGTTAGCAAAATAAACACTGAATCTTGTAGTAGTTTTACGTAGGTTCATTCATTACTCATTGATAAGAGTTTATATGAATTAATAAATTGATTTTACACTTTTGCCTTAAAATACGTCATTAAAATACACAAATAACAAGCCGAATTAATTGTAATTAATGTACGATTATGAATATCTAACTAAATATGAGCAAAATGTTGATAAAGTAAGCTAAAGTACAGATTTGTTTTAGATTCAAAATTTTATAAACAGGGATTGGCGAGTTCAGAAGTTTAGTGGAAATTTTACGGCACATTTTTGAATATTTGACGAAACAAAATGAATGAAAACTTAAATATGATTTGGACTAAGGTTAAGTTAACCTTCTCGTACCGAGCAGAAGTCCGTCCATGTCGAAAATAACATGAGAAACAGGTTTATAAGAGACGATCTCTTCAGACATGTTGTTCTGTGGCGGAGACTGGAGCAAGCGGATGGACCAAAAATTGACCCGGAAGTAACACAATAAAAGCACTACTACAAAATAAAACTACATTTCAGAGCATACATTCAGTTTTTATGCATAAAGGCATACACATATAAGGAAATCGTGTTTTCAGTAGTTTGAAAAGGAAGTAGAGAGAGTAAATTCATTACTGGAAAAGTCAATGGAAGCTGCAGATAGACACATCCAAGTTTCTATCATTCTCAGTATATGGACAGGCCTCATGTGAAAGAACCTCCAGAATTCACTCACTGAGCTGTAGAGGCTGCACTAGCACTGATTCATGATGTGCTGCAGGTGCTGGGGTTTAGGTAGTGATCATTCAGATCAGAGAGAGACATTTTAGGTTTAAACCAACTGGATTCCAGCATTGAAACTAGCAACACAAATGAGAGACTCATGAGGCTCATTCTGCTTTGTGATTGGATAATCATCTTGAACCAAAACACCAAATTATAACACAAACTTGACTAATGTTTTTGTAATGAAGAATAAATCAGCATTACAGTTGTTTTCAGTAAAGTGTATGTGTCTTTTTATATCATGTATGTAAACCTCTGGTTTTAACTGTACCTTTAAAAATACATTTGAGCAAGATTTTGCCATTTTCTACACATAGAAAAAATATTTCTTCTACACACACAAAAGAAATACACAATTTTAAGCTGTAAATTGTCTAGGGGAAGTTCAGTTAATTTAAATAACATAAAATAATACAAATAACATAAAATAATACACAAAATAATACAGTAATTCAAAATAATATACATTTAACTGAATCAAAATTAAGTGTGTTTATTTATTTTTTATTAAGTGTGTTTATTTTTTATATTATTTTAGCCTTTGCATAATATTGATACACATTTATTTTCTATTATTTAATTAATTATTTTGTATATTCTTTATGTAGGGAACTTTAATAATCACCTCCACTACTAGCACACATAACTTTGTTTCTGTGATGAATAAGGGAAAATCACACCGCGTACTTTTTTCTTTTATTGTGAAGGGGTCAGGCGGAAATGTCGGTGGCGACTGTTTCCGGTTCGATTGACAGGCGTAAACAAACTACCCGTGGAGGATATTCACGCTTATTTTACACCGATCTAACGCAAAACACACAATGGCATAACGTTTTAACATTTCACTGTAAATAATAATCATGAAAACAATGTGTATTTTATGACAAAGGCGTTAAAAGTCTCCGGTAAGTGCAGATTTGTCATTTAGTCCTCGCTCAGTGTCAGAGTGTTTAGTCAAAACTGTCACTGGTTGGTTGTTATTACTCATTTTTAACCATCGTGACCATTGCATATCATTAAAAGGGTATTTATACTTGATTCCACTGCAGTGAATATTTATAGATCAGTTCTTTTGATAATTCTCTTGAAAACATTTACTTTTGTCAATGAATAATTAGGGAAAATGTCAAATTGCAATCATAACTTTGACAAATTTTCTGTTCAAATAGCAAATTTTAAACCCACCCAGGAGCATTAACATTTGAGAAAAGAAATCTGAGGTGCTAAACTAATTCTAGAGCCACATGTATTTCAGAAAAAGATGTTTGTAGAGGACTAAACTACAAGGTTAGCAGCTTATGGAGACACAGGGAGGGCATCTGACACACAGGGGCATTTTAGTTCTCAAAAACATTATATTACCAGCATATATCAGATCCTTGTATGTCTGACCTGCTCTCCTCTGGGTCTTAACTCAGTGATGTCTGTGTTGAACCTGTCCTTCGCGGCCTGTGGGTTCATGGGTATATATCACCTCGGAGCTGTGGGGGCGTTCCTTCAACACTGTCCCAGAATCAAGACCTCTCCTGGGGCTTGTCCCGCAGCATGTGCAGGGGCCTCTGCTGGAGCTCTGGTAGCAGCGGTCGTCATTACTGCTCCCCATAAACTAGAGGTAAAAGATCAATACTTTTTAATACAGCTTCATTCTCTGGTATTTTTTTTTTTTTTAAAGAAATCTCATAAAGTCAAATCCACAATTTTTTTCCTGATCATTTGTATTAGTGACAAGAGCTATACTTTTGCTACATTTATCCAACCACACCACAACATCTGCAGATTAATTAGAGACATATGACCTGTCCACATGTCAGTCTAACACACAGAGATATAGGAGGATGGGAGGGCATCTGACACACAGGGATACAGGAGGATGGGAGGGAGTTCTAGTCCTGGCTCAGTCCTCGGCATGTGCTTGTTCAGTCATTATTAAATTTAGACTTTGACCCGCTTTTAACTTAAAGGTGCACTATGTCACTTTTCTGGTGAGACGGTCGCTACATGCTTGTCTCCACGGAGATGTTATCTCTTTTCCTATTATACAGTGTGGCATTAAACTTATCTAACTGATTCAATTGAAGATGTTTTTATTGCCACAAATAGCTTTAAAATTGTGTTCTTACTGTGAGTGGACTCGCCTCTTCACAGATCCGATTTGTAACTTGACCTAATAGTGTCACCTTCTTGTCTCCATGGAGATATGTTTAACACTATCCTGTGGCACACTGTCGGCAAAGGTCCTGATTTAGTCCGGGTTTAGTCCGGGTTTAGACCTGGTTTAGTCAGGTTTAGTCCTGGCTTTGTTCTGGTTTTGTCCAGGTTTAGTCCTGGTTCAGTCCTGCTTTAGTCCTGGTTCAGTCCTGCTTTAGTCCGGGTTTAATCCGGGTTTAGACCTGGTTTAGTCCAGGTTTAGTCCTGGTTTAGTCCTGGTTTAGTCCTAGTTTAGTCCTGGTTTTGTCCTGGTTTAATACTGGTTTAGTCCTGGTTTAGTTCTGGTTTAGTCCTGGTTTAGTTCTGGTTTAGTCCTGGTTTAGTTCTGGTTTAGTCCTGGTTTAGTCCTGGTTTAGTTCTGGTTTAGTCCTGGTTTAGTCCTGGTTTAGTCCTGGTTTAGTTCTGGTTCAGTCCATGTTTAGTCCTGGTTTAGTTCTGGTTTAGTCCTGGTTTAGTCCTGGTTTAGTCCTGGTTTAGTTCTGGTTTAGTCCTGGTTTAGTCCTGGTTCAGTCCTGGTTTAGTCCTGGTTTAGTTCTGGTTTAGTCCTGGTTTAGTCCTGGTTCAGTCCTGGTTTAGTCCTGGTTTAGTTCTGGTTTAGTCCTGGTTTAGTCCTGGTTCAGTCCTGGTTTAGTCCTGGTTTAGTTCTGGTTTAGTCCTGGTTTAGTCCTCGTTCAGTCCTGGTTTAGTCCTGGTTTAGTTCTGGTTTAGTCCTGGTTTAGCCCTGGTTTTGTCCTGGTTTAGTCCTGGTTTAGTTCTGGTTTAGTCCTGGTTTAGCCCTGGTTTAGTTCTGGTTTAGTCCTGGTTTAGCCCTGGTTTTGTCCTGGTTTAGTCCTGGTTTAGTTCTGGTTTAGTCCTGGTTTAGTCCTGGTTCAGTCCTGGTGTATCCATGGAGACAAGTAAACCAGAAAAGTTACACAGTGCAACATTAAAATCTAATGATATATATTTATGTTTTGTAGGAGTGTACAGATTTCACGTACTCGTTCGCCCGCAGTGTAAGGAAACAGCCTCTAGGGGGCATCACTCCTGGATTTGACTTCATGGAAAAACTACGGTAAATTTTTCACCAACAGTTTCATTCAAACTTCCAAATATATTTAATTTAATAAAAAATAAACTTGTTATGTCTGATGAAAAACAGGAGAAGTCATGGCAGAAGCAGCTTTGTGTTAGAGCTTAGATTTAGTCCTGGTTTAGACCATTTTGAATTCATACCCTTGTCCTGATTCAGTCACTTCCACTTTAGTCCTACTTACTTCAGTCTTGTTTAGTCCAGTCTTTAGTAGTGAGTTATGATAAGATATCACTTTATGAGGCAATTTAAAGGCATATAAAAGAACATGATAAGAAAATATTATAAATTCCTGGTTTACTCTGAGTTTAGTCATGGTGTAGGCCTGGTTTAGTTCTGGTGTAGTCCTGGTTCAGTCCTGGTTTGGTCTTGCTTTAGTCCTAGTTTAGTCCTGGTTTAGTCTTGGTTTAGCCCTAGTTTAGTCCTGGTTTAGTTCCGGTTTAGTCCTGGTTCAGTCTTGGTTTAGTCCTGGTTTAGCCCTAGTTTATTCCAGATTTAGTCCTGGTTTAGTCCTGGTTTAGCCCTAGTTTAGTCCTAGTTTAGTCCTGGTTTAGCCCTAGTTTAGTCCTGATTTAGTCCTGGTTTAGCCCTGGTTTAGTCCTAGTTTAGTCCTAGTTTAGTCCTGGTTTACCCCTAGTTAGTCCTAGTTTAGTCCTGGTTTAGCCCTAGTTAGTCCTGGTTCAGCCCTGATTTAGCCTGGTTTAGTCTTGCTTTAGTCCTGGTTTAGTCCTGGTTTAGTCTTGATTTAGCCCTAGTTTAGTCCTGGTTTAGCCCTGATTTAGCCTGGTTTAGTCTTGCTTTAGTCCTGGTTTAGTCCTGATTTAGTCTTGCTTTAGTCCTAGTTTAGCCTTAGTTTAGCCCTAGTTTAGTTCAGGTTTAGTCCTGGTTTAGCCCTGATTTAGCCTGATTTAGTCTTGCTTTAGCCCTGGTTTAGTCCTAGTTTAGGCCTCCTGCTGAACTGGCCCAGTTGATCATAAGCAGAACTTTTAACAGCAAATTAAACTATTTCTACCACTATAACCTCAAACATCATGTTGCAGTGTGATACAGACTTACAATGAATGTGTTTCAAGCCTTATTAACACACAGCGGCTCTGTCAAAGCTGTGTTTAAAGCACCGCACTGCACTGATCACCGGTCTGTGGCCCTCTGCTTCGAATATGTTTTGAGATGTGGCCCTTGATAAAAAAAAAAGTTTGTGCACCTCTGGCTTAGATGATATGAAATAGAACAGATTTGACCTTCACAGATCCATGTTTTTGTTCAGCTCATAAAATACACAGTTTAATATTTACCTTGAGCTATAAACCAGAGGCAGATTAGACACGTTTATTACCTCAGTCTGTTTTATAACCAAATGTGGACTGAAGTCGACGAAGCCACCTCAGAAATGTACCATAATAGGGCTTTAGTCTATATTATCAAGTGCTAATCTTTCGGTAAATAGGTCAAATTCACATCATAGAATTTAATGATGTCATATTTTCTGTGTAATTACTGGGCCGATCCACATGAAATAAAAACTGGCACAAAGTTCAGTGTCTCTGTCAGGAAAGTGGTGCCATCATTCACCTCAAAGACAAGACTGATGTCACTTGAAAGGACTAGAGCCAATCCCACATGAAGTTATACAGAGATTTAAAGTACCTGATTTTCATAAACGTAAGCAACAGAACTAGTTCATTTTAAACTCTTTTCACAACTTTCAAAGGCCAGAGAGGAGTTCTTCTAACAACTAGCATGCTAACCGTCCACTTCCTGATTCCTGGACGATAAAGCGCTTCACAATTAAATGCAGACAGCACACGGTGGACTCATTTAAACGTCCACAGCTGTTTATACAATATATCTGCACTGGGACAAGACACATTTTGCTCAAATACATGGGGAAAATCTGAAAAGTGCACTGTTAGCATGCTAGTTGTTTTTAGCTTTACCATAATGATGAAATTCCGCTCTAAAAGTTGTGAAAAGTGCTTATAAACACATTGTGGTGAATAATTAGGATGCTCTGAATGCATAAAGTCAGTGAGGAATGGCTTTGGACCATGAACGGTTTAAAATGAACTAGTTTTTCTGGTTTTTTTTCCATGTAGTCTAAGGAATTATTGATTAAAAATGTAGATATATGTAACCATATTTATGTTGTGTTTGTCGCAGTGAGGGTATAGACCGCATCCTCCCGTCTGACGCTCACAGCAAAGCCAATGATCGTCTCTACGTCTCCCTCACTCACTCCAAAACTGGAAAGAACCAAATCGTGTCTAAATATAATTCCAGAGAAGAGGTCCTCAAGGTGTGTCAGATGCCCTCCCATCCTCCATCTGTGTGTGTCAGATGCCCTCCCATCCTCCTAAATATGTGTGTGTCAGATGCCCTCCCATCCTCCTAAATATGTGTGTGTCAGATGCCCTCTCATCCTCCTCCATATGTGTGTGTCAGATGCCCTCCCATCCTCCTCCATATGTGTGTGTCAGATGCCCTGCCATTCGAACTTTATGATGAAGCAGATGTGCTTTTTCTCTTAGGCTCTCCTGGCCAGCAGCTTTGTCCCATTTTACGCTGGGTTGAAGCCAGTAGAATTCAGAGGAGAGGTAAGTAGTAGTAGTAGTAGTAGTAGTAGTAGTAGTAGTAGTAGTAGTAGTAGTAGTAGTAGTAGTAGTAGTATCAGCAGTAGTATGATGATGTAGGATGTAGCAAACTAAATACTTTGCGACATTCTACATCATCATGATGATTGGGACTGCACCCATCAAAAACCTGGACTAGCCCAGGACATCCTGATACTTGCACCTTTATACAACACCTGTCCTGATACATGGAAATGCTTTAAACTGCCATAAAAGTTTATTCAAGTGAAGGTTTGATTATGTGGAATAAGAAAATGAGGTGACATTTCATGTCCCCAGTGCCTTTAATCTAATCCTGGTTTACTCCTGGTTCAGTCCTGGTTCAGTCCTGGTTCAGTCCTGGTTCAGTCCTGGTTCAGTTCTAATACTAGAATACAATTGTGAATAAGTAGCTTTTTCAGCCCAGCCGATCCAGCTTTAATGCAGGTTATGAAGTGTAACTCAATTAAAATTGCAATTTAGAATGAATGTATGTTTTTAAAAGTATCACAGAACAGATCTCTGTATCGATAATCACTGCCAAGAAGATCACAGCCTCGTTCAGTCCTGGTTTAGTCCTGGTTTAGTCCTGGTTAAGTCCTGGTTTAGTCCGGGTTTAGTCCTGGTTTAGTCCGGGTTTAGTCCTGGTTTAGTCCGGGTTCAGTCCTGGTTTAGTCCTGGTTTAGTCCTGGTTTAGTCTTGGTCTAGTCCAGGTTCAGTCCTGGTATAGTCCTGGTTTAGTCTGGGTTCAGTCCTGGTTCAGTCCGGGTTTAGTCCGGGTTCAGTCCTGATTCAGTCCTGGTTTCTCTCTCCTCAGATGTGGGTGGATGGAGGATTTACAGACAGCTTACCCATCCTTCCTTTCGGTCACACTGTCACTGTGTCTCCTTTCTCTGGACAACAGGATGTGTGTCCTGTCCACAGGGGGCGCTCTCACAGGCAGCTGCACCTGGCCAACATGAAGGTTATGGTATGTATTACTACTACTACAACTACTGCTACTACTGCTACTACAACATAGCTTACAAACTACCATGTCCTATTTCTATTGTCTTAATGATTTTAGAACAGATTAGTCCTCTAGCTAAGGTTCAGTCCTTGTTTAGTCCTGGATTACTGGTAGTCTTGATTTAGTTCTACTTTAGTCTTTGTTTAGTCCTGGTTCAGTTCTGGTTCACACATGGTTTAGTTTAGTTCTACTTACTTCCTGTTTCAATCTTTATGTTGTTGTCAGTCCTAGTCTTTCATTTACTTTTCGTTAAATCCTGCTTTAGTCCTAGTCTAATCCTAATTTAGCCCTGATTCAGTCGTGGTTCAGTCTTAATCTAGCCTTAGTTTAGTCTGGTTCATCTTTGGTTTTAGTTCTAATCCTGTTTCAGTCTTTGTTTCTTTGTGTTGTCGTGGTTCAGTTCTGTTTCATTTCCAGTGTCTCTCTCATTCACTTTGAAGTCACATTTTTTCCACTTTTTTCAAACTTTATTTTATTTATTTAAATCTCTTTTTTATCAGGCTTCTTTGGAGAACTTCAACGTCTGAACCGAGCGCTTTTCCCTCCGACCCAAACTCAAATGGAGGTTTTTTATCGAGAAGGATTCAGCGATGCACTAAGATTCATGCAGAGAGAGGACTGGATCAGCTGACCACCGCTGTAGACCTGGAGTAGACCTGGTTTAGATCTGGTTTAGATCTGGTTTAGACCTGGATTAGACCTGGTTTAGACCTGGATTAGACCTGGTTTAGACCCGGTTTATTTTTGTTTTGGGGCTTATTCAAATATAAGGTCTTTGAGAAAAGATTTTCAAATGTTGTTTAATGTGCAACTGTTAAAACATAATGAAATATATGTTTTAATTTATTTTTCATTTATATGTATATTACATTTTTAAGTAAAAAAGATTATTGCATTGTTTTCGTTTCATTGACTGTTCCATAGTTTCTTGTTCCATAGTATGGCATTAAACATATCTTGAATTTAGTCAATTTGACTTAATTAATATAGCAGATTTAAAATTTAAGCTGCTTCCAATAAAAGTCAAGAAAGCAGATATACAGAAAATATGGCACATAGGTAAAGAACAATAACACCTGTATATCTGTGTCTAGTATTAAAATACCAGGAGAAGAGGTGGGTTTTTCAGGCTAAACTGTGTTCAGCACTGAGAGGATCTGACAGGCAGAGGGCGCTGTTCCTTAGACCGAGCGCTGCCACAGAAAAGGCTGTTACATCTGGTCTTGAGCCTGGGTTTGGGCACAGTTGACCTCAGGGCTCTGGGTGGAGTATAGGGCTGGAGTAACTCCCTCAGATAAAGAGGACCCATAGAGTGCACACATTAAAACATAATAACATTTTGAATTGCACCTGATATGAAACAGGAGCCAGTGCAGTTGCACATCACAGGCCTGATGTGTCTCGTCTGTTTTTATCAGCAGATGAGCTGCAGTGTTCTGGACATTCTGTGAGTGCTGCAGGGAGCCCCGGTCCAGCCCCACAGACAAAGAATTACAATAATCCAGATGCCACATTACAAATGCATGGATTACTTTTTCAAAATCTCCCTGTGGAAGGTCAAGCTTTACTTTAGCAACTAGCCTCAACTGAAAGAAGCTGGACTTTATGCCAGAGCTAATGTGCTTGTCCAGTTTGAACACAGAGTCCACAGTTGCACTAAAATTCCTCACTGCAGGGCGACAATAACAGGACAGAGGACCTCACACCGTCAGCAAAACAATGACATATCCCATTGTGCTTTCTAAAAACACCACCCAGGGGAAGCATGTACGGAGTGAAGAAGAGGGCCGGCCCTAATGTAGAACCCTGGGGCACACCGTCCTCCAGGGGACACACACAGAGGAGGAGTACTGTCCTAGGCTCACAGAAAAAAACTCCTGTCTGACAGATAGGATCCAAACCAACAGAGTGCAGTACCCTTAACGCCCACATGAGTCTCCAGGCGGGACAGGATTATGCCAATCCACCGCGTCCAGGCAACTGATAAGTCTAACAGCAAAAGAACTGCAGATCAAATATATGGCACACACAGGTAATCCCTTAACTGACCAAACCTGGACCAAAACTTCTCTAAATTACACAATAGTTTTTATTAGACAAACACAAACAGATGGCTTTCTTAGGTAAATGAAGTTTTAAACTGTCAGAACACAAGGTTGTCAGCTAAATCCCATGTCTGTCCAGTGCATGTTATTGTGTCATGGGCAAGACACTTCCTCTGCCTTGACTGTGTATAAATTGTTTGCAGAAGAGATTTATTAAAGAGTGGGAGAATGTAGGAGAAAAAGTAGAGTACTAAAGGTGCATTATGTAACTTTTTTGGTTTAGAGTCTGCTACATGCTCGTCTCCATGGTGATGTTATTGCTTTGCTGAGAATGTTTCAGCCTGGCATTAAAATGTCTTTCCATTGCTACAAGTACATGCAATTGAATAAATGAAATCCTAAATATGTATGTTTAATGCTATACTTCAGAACATTCCAGGAGACAAACAGGTGGCAAACCCCTCACCAGAAAAGTTACATATTGCACCTTTAATATTATGAATACACAAAAAAAATCACTTATCACGTTATTTCCCCCAAATTTTATTACTACATAACATTATGACAAGTAAAGTACCCAAGACTCATTTTAATAAAACACACTTAAGATCAGTATAGTTAATACTTTACAAAAATTGTATAAATGTATTATTTATTTTGTTTATATTTTATTTTACTTCTACATACTAGGGAATTACCAGAAACCATGCCCAAACTCATCTAATGTACACAGTATTATGTGACAAATACAAATAGAAGAAACAGCTTTATTTGTTGAAATAATAAGATGACCAGATGAAGTCAAAAAGTGACATCATCAAAACCTGTCATACACACGTTAACCCTTTCGCAGCAAAAACCAGGACTAAACCCGGTCTAAACCCGGTCTAAACCAGGACTAAACCAGGTTTAAACCAGGTTTAAACCAGGTTTAAACCAGGTTTAAACCAGGTTTAAACCAGGTTTAAACCAGGTTTAAACCAGGTTTAAACCAGGTTTAAACCAAGATTAAACCCGGTCTAAACCAGGTTTAAACCAGGACTAAACCAGGTCTAAACCAGGTCTAAACCAGGACTAAACCAGGACTAAACCAGGACTAAACCAGGTTTAAACCAGTTTTAAACCCAGTCTAAACTGGGTTTAAACCTGGTTTAGTCCTGGTTTAAACCTGGTTTAAACCTGGTTTAAACCTGGCTTAGTCAGGTTTAAACCAGGACTAAACCAGGACTAAACCTGGTCTAAACCAGGTCTAAACCAGGTATAAACCAGGACTAAACCAGGTTTAAACCAGGTTTAAACCAGGTCTAAACCAGGTCTAAACCAGGTCTAAACCGGGACTAAACCAGGTTTAAACCAGGTTTAAACCAGGTTTAAACCAGGACTAAACCAGGACTAAACCAGGACTAAACCAGGTCTAAACCAGGACTGAACCAGGACTGAACCAGTTTTAAACCAGTTTTAAACCCGGTCTAAACGAGGTCTAAACAAGGTTTTAACCCAGTCTAAACCAGGTTTAAACCAGGACTAAATCAAGACTAAACCAGGACTAAACCAGGACTAAACCAGGTTTAAACCAGGTCCAAACCCGGTCCAAACCCGGTCCAAACCCGGTCCAAACCCGGTCCAAACCCGGTCCAAACCCGGTCCAAACCCGGTCTAAACCCGGTCTAAAGCCTATCTTTCCTTGTGACACTGGCAGAGTTGGGAGATGGAGGAACAGCACGGTTGGAGCCAGGGTTTTGGCAGCACTTTCCCCACAGACAACTCACTCTCCCTGGGCTGCAGTGAGTCTCGATGCCTCCCCACTGCCTGGTCCATGGTTCTGATGATGTCATGATAGTCCTGTTCAGATCCCGGACTCAGCGGTGTGGACTCGGAGGGGTCAAGGGTCAAATCGTAGAGCAGAGGGGGATCGTGGGTAGTGATGTGGTTAGGGGAGCAGAAACAGACGTGAGTGTGATAGCAGCCAGTGGAGTTCACGGGATAGAAGTTTGGAGTGAAATAAAACATCTTAAAAACTGAGCTACCTGGAAGATAAAAGAGGAAATAAGTGGCTTTAATATTTGAATTTCAAATAAATATGTTTGTATGTAGTTAAAGGCGCTGTACCTGATTTCTATTGTCTTAAAACCATAAAAAAACAGAAGTACTTCATTTTACAGTTTGCAGTAGCAAGTCAGTCTTCACTTACCCTATGCATTCAGGACATCCTAATTATTCATCACGATGAGTTTATAAGTGCTTTTCACAACTTTCAGAGACCAGAGCGATGTTCCTGATTTTTTCACATGTATTTGAACAAAATATTTGACTTCATGGAAAAACTACGGTAAATTTTTCACCAACAGTTTCATTCAAACTTCCAAATATATTTAATTTAATAAAAAATAAACTTGTTATGTCTGATGAAAAACAGGAGAAGTCATGGCAGAAGCAGCTTTGTGTTAGAGCTTAGATTTAGTCCTGGTTTAGACCATTTTGAATTCATACCCTTGTCCTGATTCAGTCACTTCCACTTTAGTCCTACTTACTTCAGTCTTGTTTAGTCCAGTCTTTAGTAGTGAGTTATGATAAGATATCACTTTATGAGGCAATTTAAAGGCATATAAAAGAACATGATAAGAAAATATTATAAATTCCTGGTTTACTCTGAGTTTAGTCATGGTGTAGGCCTGGTTTAGTTCTGGTGTAGTCCTGGTTCAGTCCTGGTTTGGTCTTGCTTTAGTCCTAGTTTAGTCCTGGTTTAGTCTTGGTTTAGCCCTAGTTTAGTCCTGGTTTAGTTCCGGTTTAGTCCTGGTTCAGTCTTGGTTTAGTCCTGGTTTAGCCCTAGTTTATTCCAGATTTAGTCCTGGTTTAGTCCTGGTTTAGCCCTAGTTTAGTCCTAGTTTAGTCCTGGTTTAGCCCTAGTTTAGTCCTGATTTAGTCCTGGTTTAGCCCTGGTTTAGTCCTAGTTTAGTCCTAGTTTAGTCCTGGTTTACCCCTAGTTTAGTCCTAGTTTAGTCCTGGTTTAGCCCTAGTTTAGTCCTGGTTCAGCCCTGATTTAGCCTGGTTTAGTCTTGCTTTAGTCCTGGTTTAGTCCTGGTTTAGTCTTGATTTAGCCCTAGTTTAGTCCTGGTTTAGCCCTGATTTTAGCCTGGTTTAGTCTTGCTTTAGTCCTGGTTTAGTCCTGATTTAGTCTTTGCTTTAGTCCTAGTTTAGCCTTAGTTTAGCCCTAGTTTAGTTCAGGTTTAGTCCTGGTTTAGCCCTGATTTAGCCTGATTTAGTCTTGCTTTAGCCCTGGTTTAGTCCTAGTTTAGGCCTCCTGCTGAACTGGCCCAGTTGATCATAAGCAGAACTTTTAACAGCAAATTAAACTATTTCTACCACTATAACCTCAAACATCATGTTGCAGTGTGATACAGACTTACAATGAATGTGTTTCAAGCCTTATTAACACACAGCGGCTCTGTCAAAGCTGTGTTAAAGCACCGCACTGCACTGATCACCGGTCTGTGGCCCTCTGCTTCGAATATGTTTTGAGATGTGGCCCTTGATAAAAAAAAAAGTTTGTGCACCTCTGGCTTAGATGATATGAAATAGAACAGATTTGACCTTCACAGATCCATGTTTTTGTTCAGCTCATAAAATACACAGTTTAATATTTACCTTGAGCTATAAACCAGAGGCAGATTAGACACGTTTATTACCTCAGTCTGTTTTATAACCAAATGTGGACTGAAGTCGACGAAGCCACCTCAGAAATGTACCATAATAGGGCTTTAGTCTATATTATCAAGTGCTAATCTTTCGGTAAATAGGTCAAATTCACATCATAGAATTTAATGATGTCATATTTTCTGTGTAATTACTGGGCCGATCCACATGAAATAAAAACTGGCACAAAGTTCAGTGTCTCTGTCAGGAAAGTGGTGCCATCATTCAACCTCAAAGACAAGACTGATGTCACTTGAAAGGACTAGAGCCAATCCCACATGAAGTTATACAGAGATTTAAAGTACCTGATTTTCATAAACGTAAGCAACAGAACTAGTTCATTTTAAACTCTTTTCACAACTTTCAAAGGCCAGAGAGAGGAGTTCTTCTAACAACTAGCATGCTAACCGTCCACTTCCTGATTTCTGGACGATAAAGCGCTTCACAATTAAATGCAGACAGCACACGGTGGACTCATTTAAACGTCCACAGCTGTTTATACAATATATCTGCACTGGGACAAGACACATTTTGCTCAAATACATGGGGAAAATCTGAAAAGTGCACTGTTAGCATGCTAGTTGTTTTTAGCTTTACCATAATGATGAAATTCCGCTCTAAAAGTTGTGAAAAGTGCTTATAAACACATTGTGGTGAATAATTAGGATGCTCTGAATGCATAAAGTCAGTGAGGAATGGCTTTGGACCATGAACGGTTTTAAAATGAACTAGTTTTTCTGGTTTTTTTTTCCATGTAGTCTAAGGAATTATTGATTAAAATGTAGATATATGTAACCATATTTATGTTGTGTTTGTCGCAGTGAGGGTATAGACCGCATCCTCCCGTCTGACGCTCACAGCAAAAGCCAATGATCGTCTCTACGTCTCCCTCACTCACTCCAAAACTGGAAAGAACCAAATCGTGTCTAAATATAATTCCAGAGAAGAGGTCCCTCAAGGTGTGTCAGATGCCCTCCCATCCTCCATCTGTGTGTGTCAGATGCCCTCCATCCTCCTAAATATGTGTGTGTCAGATGCCCTCCCATCCTCCTAAATATGTGTGTGTCAGATGCCCTCTCATCCTCCTCCATATGTGTGTGTCAGATGCCCTCCCATCCTCCTCCATATGTGTGTGTCAGATGCCCTGCCATTCGAACTTTATGATGAAGCAGATGTGCTTTTTCTCTTAGGCTCTCCTGGCCAGCAGCTTTGTCCCATTTTACGCTGGGTTGAAGCCAGTAGAATTCAGAGGAGAGGTAAGTAGTAGTAGTAGTAGTAGTAGTAGTAGTAGTAGTAGTAGTAGTAGTAGTAGTAGTAGTAGTAGTAGTAGTATCAGCAGTAGTATGATGATGTAGGATGTAGCAAACTAAATACTTTGCGACATTCTACATCATCATGATGATTGGGACTGCACCCATCAAAAACCTGGACTAGCCCAGGACATCCTGATACTTGCACCTTTATACAACACCTGTCCTGATACATGGAAATGCTTTAAACTGCCATAAAAGTTTATTCAAGTGAAGGTTTGATTATGTGGAATAAAGAAAATGAGGTGACATTTCATGTCCCCAGTGCCTTTAATCTAATCCTGGTTTACTCCTGGTTCAGTCCTGGTTCAGTCCTGGTTCAGTCCTGGTTCAGTCCTGGTTCAGTTCTAATACTAGAATACAATTGTGAATAAGTAGCTTTTTCAGCCCAGCCGATCCAGCTTTAATGCAGGTTATGAAGTGTAACTCAATTAAAATTGCAATTTAGAATGAATGTATGTTTTTAAAAGTATCACAGAACAGATCTCTGTATCGATAATCACTGCCAAGAAGATCACAGCCTCGTTCAGTCCTGGTTTAGTCCTGGTTTAGTCCTGGTTAAGTCCTGGTTTAGTCCGGGTTTAGTCCTGGTTTAGTCCGGGTTTAGTCCTGGTTTAGTCCCGGGTTCAGTCCTGGTTTAGTCCTGGTTTAGTCCTGGTTTAGTCTTGGTCTAGTCCAGGTTCAGTCCTGGTATAGTCCTGGTTTAGTCTGGGTTCAGTCCTGGTTCAGTCGGGTTTAGTCCGGGTTCAGTCCTGATTCAGTCCTGGTTTCTCTCTCCTCAGATGTGTGGGTGGATGGAGGATTTACAGACAGCTTACCCATCCTTCCTTTCGGTCACACTGTCACTGTGTCTCCTTTCTCTGGACAACAGGATGTGTGTCCTGTCCACAGGGGGCGCTCTCACAGGCAGCTGCACCTGGCCAACATGAAGGTTATGGTATGTATTACTACTACTACAACTACTGCTGCTACTACTGCTACTACAACATAGCTTACAAACTACCATGTCCTATTTCTATTGTCTTAATGATTTTAGAACAGATTAGTCCTCTAGCTAAGGTTCAGTCCTTGTTTAGTCCTGGATTACTGGTAGTCTTGATTTAGTTCTACTTTAGTCTTTGTTTAGTCCTGGTTCAGTTCTGGTTCACACATGGTTTAGTTTAGTTCTACTTACTTCCTGTTTCAATCTTTATGTTGTTGTCAGTCCTAGTCTTTCATTTACTTTTCGTTAAATCCTGCTTTAGTCCTAGTCTAATCCTAATTTAGCCCTGATTCAGTCGTGGTTCAGTCTTAATCTAGCCTTAGTTTAGTCCTGGTTCATCTTTGGTTTAGTTCTTAATCCTGTTTCAGTCTTTGTTTCTTTGTGTTGTCGTGGTTCAGTTCTGTTTCATTTCCAGTGTCTCTCTCATTCACTTTGAAGTCACATTTTTTCCACTTTTTTCAAACTTTATTTTATTTATTTAAATCTCTTTTTTATCAGGCTTCTTTGGAGAACTTCAAACGTCTGAACCGAGCGCTTTTCCCTCCGACCCAAACTCAAATGGAGGAGTTTTATCGAGAAGGATTCAGCGATGCACTAAGATTCATGCAGAGAGAGGACTGGATCAGCTGACCACCGCTGTAGACCTGGAGTAGACCTGGTTTAGATCTGGTTTAGATCTGGTTTAGACCTGGATTAGACCTGGTTTAGACCTGGATAGACCTGGTTTTAGACCCCGGTTTATTTTTGTTTTGGGGCTTATTCAAATATAAGGTCTTTGAGAAAAGATTTTCAAATGTTTGTTTAATGTGCAACTGTTAAAACATAATGAAATATATGTTTTTAATTTATTTTTCATTTATATGTATATTACATTTTTAAGTAAAAAAGATTATTGCATTGTTTTCGTTTCATTGACTGTTCCATAGTTTCTTGTTCCATAGTATGGCATTAAACATATCTTGAATTTAGTCAATTTGACTTAATTAATATAGCAGATTTAAAATTTAAGCTGCTTCCAATAAAAGTCAAGAAAGCAGATATACAGAAAATATGGCACATAGGTAAAGAACAATAACACCTGTATATCTGTGTCTAGTATTAAATACCAGGGAGAAGAGGTGGGTTTTCAGGCTAAACTGTGTTCAGCACTGAGAGGATCTGACAGGCAGAGGGCGCTGTTCCTTAGACCGAGCGCTGCCACAGAAAAGGCTGTTACATCTGGTCTTGAGCCTGGGTTTGGGCACAGTTGACCTCAGGGCTCTGGGTGGAGTATAGGGCTGGAGTAACTCCCTCAGATAAAGAGGACCCATAGAGTGCACACATTAAAACATAATAACATTTTGAATTGCACCTGATATGAAACAGGAGCCAGTGCAGTTGCACATCACAGGCCTGATGTGTCTCGTCTGTTTTTATCAGCAGATGAGCTGCAGTGTTCTGGACATTCTGTGAGTGCTGCAGGGAGCCCCGGTCCAGCCCCACAGACAAAGAATTACAATAATCCAGATGCCACATTACAAATGCATGGATTACTTTTTCAAAATCTCCCTGTGGAAGGTCAAGCTTTACTTTAGCAACTAGCCTCAACTGAAAGAAGCTGGACTTTATGCCAGAGCTAATGTGCTTGTCCAGTTTGAACACAGAGTCCACAGTTGCACTAAAATTCCTCACTGCAGGGCGACAATAACAGGACAGAGGACCTCACTCACACCGTCAGCAAAACAATGACATATCCCATTGTGCTTTCTAAAAAACACCACCCAGGGGAAGCATGTACGGAGTGAAGAAGAGGGCCGGCCCTAATGTAGAACCCTGGGGCACACCGTCCTCCAGGGGACACACAGAGGAGGAGTACTGTCCTAGGCTCACAGAAAAACTCCTGTCTGACAGATAGGATCCAAACCAACAGAGTGCAGTACCCTTAACGCCCACATGAGTCTCCAGGCGGGACAGGATTATGCCAATCCACCGCGTCCAAGGCAACTGATAAGTCTAACAGCAAAAGAACTGCAGATCAAATATATGGCACACACAGGTAATCCCTTAACTGACCAAACCTGGACCAAAACTTCTCTAAATTACACAATAGTTTTTATTAGACAAACACAAACAGATGGCTTTCTTAGGTAAATGAAGTTTTAAACTGTCAGAACACAAGGTTGTCAGCTAAATCCCATGTCTGTCCAGTGCATGTTATTGTGTCATTGGGCAAGACACTTCCTCTGCCTTGACTGTGTATAAATTGTTTGCAGAAGAGATTTATTAAAGAGTGGGAGAATGTAGGAGAAAAAGTAGAGTACTAAAGGTGCATTATGTAACTTTTTTGGTTTAGAGTCTGCTACATGCTCGTCTCCATGGTGATGTTATTGCTTTGCTGAGAATGTTCCAGCCTGGCATTAAAATGTCTTTCCATTGCTACAAGTACATGCAATTGAATAAATGAAATCCTAAATATGTATGTTTAATGCTATACTTCAGAACATTCCAGGAGACAAACAGGTGGCAAACCCCTCACCAGAAAAGTTACATATTGCACCTTTAATATTATGAATACACAAAAAAAATCACTTATCACGTTATTTCCCCCAAATTTTATTACTACATAACATTATGACAAGTAAAGTACCCAAGACTCATTTTAATAAAACACACTTAAGATCAGTATAGTTAATACTTTACAAAAATTGTATAAATGTATTATTTATTTTGTTTATATTTTATTTTACTTCTACATACTAGGGAATTACCAAGAAACCATGCCAAAACTCATCTAATGTACACAGTATTATGTGACAAATACAAATAGAAGAAACAGCTTTATTTGTTGAAATAATAAGATGACCAGATGAAGTCAAAAAGTGACATCATCAAAACCTGTCATACACACGTTAACCCTTTCGCAGCAAAAACCAGGACTAAACCCGGTCTAAACCCGGTCTAAACCAGGACTAAACCAGGTTTAAACCAGGTTTAAACCAGGTTTAAACCAGGTTTAAACCAGGTTTAAACCAGGTTTAAACCAGGTTTAAACCAGGTTTAAACCAGGTTTAAACCAAGATTAAACCCGGTCTAAACCAGGTTTAAACCAGGACTAAACCAGGTCTAAACCAGGTCTAAACCAGGACTAAACCAGGACTAAACCAGGACTAAACCAGGTTTAAACCAGTTTTAAACCCAGTCTAAACTGGGTTTAAACCTGGTTTAGTCCTGGTTTAAACCTGGTTTAAACCTGGTTTAAACCTGGCTTAGTCAGGTTTAAACCAGGACTAAACCAGGACTAAACCTGGTCTAAACCAGGTCTAAACCAGGTATAAACCAGGACTAAACCAGGTTAAACCAGGTTTAAAAACCAGGTCTAAACCAGGTCTAAACCAGGTCTAAACCGGGACTAAACCAGGTTTAAAACCAGGTTTAAACCAGGTTTAAACCAGGACTAAACCAGGACTAAACCAGGACTAAACCAGGTCTAACCAGGACTGAACCAGGACTGAACCAGTTTTTTAAACCAGTTTTAAACCCGGTCTAAACGAGGTCTAAACAAGGTTTTAACCCAGTCTAAACCAGGTTTAAACCAGGACTAAATCAAGACTAAACCAGGACTAAACCAGGACTAAACCAGGTTTAAACCAGGTCCAAAACCCGGTCCAAACCCGGTCCAAACCCGGTCCAAACCCGGTCCAAACCCGGTCCAACCCGGTCCAAACCCGGTCTAAACCCGGTCTAAAGCCTATCTTTCCTTGTGACACTGGCAGAGTTGGGAGATGGAGGAACAGCACGGTTGGAGCCAGGGTTTTGGCAGCACTTTCCCCACAGACAACTCACTCTCCCTGGGCTGCAGTGAGTCTCGATGCCTCCCCACTGCCTGGTCCATGGTTCTGATGATGTCATGATAGTCCTGTTCAGATCCCGGACTCAGCGGTGTGGACTCGGAGGGGTCAAGGGTCAAATCGTAGAGCAGAGGGGGATCGTGGGTAGTGATGTGGTTAGGGGAGCAGAAACAGACGTGAGTGTGATAGCAGCCAGTGGAGTTCACGGGATAGAAGTTTGGAGTGAAATAAAACATCTTAAAAACTGAGCTACCTGGAAGATAAAAGAGGAAATAAGTGGCTTTAATATTTGAATTTCAAATAAATATGTTTGTATGTAGTTAAAGGCGCTGTACCTGATTTCTATTGTCTTAAAACCATAAAAAAACAGAAGTACTTCATTTTACAGTTTGCAGTAGCAAGTCAGTCTTCACTTACCCTATGCATTCAGGACATCCTAATTATTCATCACGATGAGTTTATAAGTGCTTTTCACAACTTTCAGAGACCAGAGCGATGTTCCTGATTTTTTCACATGTATTTGAACAAAATGTGTCTTGCTCCGGTGTAGATATCTTGTAAAAGCAGCTCTTGAGGCCAAAAGTCTGCTATGTGCTGCCTGCATCTAATTATAGTGTGTGTGTCATATTATTGTTCAATGAATCAGGAAGTGCGCGTTTGCAAGATAGTTGTTTCAGCATTACCTTGAAGACAAAAGTCCACTCTGAACTCTGATGTTGTGAAAAGTGCTTATAAACTCATCAGAGTGAATAATTAAGATGCTCTGAATGGATGAGGTAAGTGAAGAAAAACATTGGACGACTGCGAACTGTTTAAAATGAAGTAGTTCTGTTTTTTATGTTTTTAAGAGGGTAAAGATCAGGGACAGTTACATTAAAATAAAAACTCACGGTGTTTGGGTCTCCAGCGCACAGCCTGCACCGTGGAGTAACAGTAATGAAACATAAACTCATGATCCGAACTCAGAGATGTACCCAACAACAGGTCCACAAGGGGGCGACCATCTATGATTCTGAAACACAGAACACATAAACATTTGAGTCTAAACCAGAACTAAACCAAGACTAAACCAAGACTAAACCAGGACTATTACAACAGGAATAAACAAGATCTAAACCAAAACTAAAATGGGGCTGAACCAGGACTAAACCAGGTCTTAAGTCAGTCTAAACCAGGACTAAACCTGGGACAAAACCAGCGACTAATCCGGATCTAAACCAGATCCAAACCAAGACTAGACCAGAACTAAACCATGGGTAAGCCAGTTTTGAAACAGGACTAAACCAGGTCTAAACCAGAACTATACCAGGTCCAAATCCAGGTCTAAACCAGGTCTAAACCAGGACTAAACAGGACTAAACCAGGACTAAACCAGGACTAAACCCAGTCTACCTGTCCTGTGGCAGCTGCCCCCCACTCAGTTGCACCACAGTGGGGAACAGGTCCATGTTGCTGGTGGGTTCGTGGATCTCCAGTCCTTTGGGGATTTTTCCAGACCATCGAATCAGTCCCGGGACCCGGATTCCTCCCTCGAAGTTAGTGGCTTTCCCAGCTGCAAGACAATACACAAACAGTTCACTACTACTGCATACTACTGATACTGTTCCACATGTGTCTCTATGCTGTTACCATAGAGGCACAAAGCACTAGCAAAACACTGCCAAAAAAGTTTAAGAAACTCAGAGAAAAATCCAAATGGATTTAAATAGCACATTTCCAGGAGTCTGTGATCAATGTGAGCATTCATGGTCCCGTTTAGGAGTTTGATTTTAAACAAAAAGGTGAGAGTGACTGAAAAAACTGGTTAATGCTCGTTTGTGTCTGTAATGGTATCTGAGAGGGACTTAAAATCAAACAGAAAAAGACAAAGACTGAAATCTAAAACTAAACTAAATCTAAGACTAATACAAGACTAATATTTCAGAAAATGTTTGTACAGATCTAAACTACAGAAAAATTAAAATTGCAGCCAGAACTAAACTAGGATCTAAACCATGACTGAACCAGGACCTAAACCAGGATTAAACCAGGACTACACCAAGACTAAACCACGCCCAAAACCAGGATTAACCGGGATTAAACCAGGAGTAAACCAGGACATTAAACCAGAACTAAACCAGCTCTAAATTAGGACTAAACCAGGATTAAACCAGGATTAGACGAGGATTAGACCAGGACACTAAACCAGGTCTAAAGCAGCATTAAAAGGACAGTCTGTACCCTTGTAGATGCCGTTGGAGCCGCCGTGTCTCTCTCCTCTCACAGACACTTCCTCCAGATGTGCTCCCTGATCTGAGGTCAGATATACACCACTGTGTTCTGAGTCAGGCCCAAACGCTCCACAGTCTGCAAGATCTGACCTGGAACCAGTACACACAACATGTAATGACCAAAAGTGACCTAGACCAAGAACGGTCAATAAAAGGGCTGTCAAAATATTGATTCAGATACTAATCAATATTAAAACTAGTATTGAAACAAGATACTAATTTGAGCAGGTATCGATACTAACAAAGTCCCATTCAGTTCTGGACTGAAGAAGCCGCTTCATGTCTTCACTCTAAAACCTTTGTCCAGGTGACAGAGTTGAATTTTTCTTTTGCAAAGTGATTCAAAGTACTTTTTAATGGATCTATGTAATTGTTGTTTTTGTCCAGCTCTAAGTTACAGATCTAAACGTACTGCTTTTGTGGTATGGAAAAAAAATAATTTACAAGATTAAAGTTGAGGTTAAATTCAAATAATAAACATCATTGTAACATGTTTTAAAAGTGCAGCTGTGTGTAGTTTTATGTTTAGTTTAACACATTTTTACTGCTGTCCTGGTTCTGCCTGGAGCAGTTTCGTCTACAGGCAAATACCACTCACTTAACAACAGAAGTAGAATTAATTAAAGTAACGGAGGCATCGATTTGCAGTCCTGTCCCTGTCTGAGCCTCCGAGGACTACAAAGGGCAAAGGTTGCCGTGTTTACAACCCACTCGCTAACCGCTAACAGCTAATGGCTAACGCTCTTATTTATCTGTTTAAGAGAAGGCAGTTTGCAGCGAAGTCAATAAACAATGTAGCATTGATTAAGTTTTACTGGAAGGATGGCTTATTTAAAAGAGTTTCAAGGGACGATATTGAAAAAACGAGGTCTAAGCAGGTCTACACCAGGCCTAAAGCAGATCTAAAGCAGATCTAAACCAGGACTAAACCAGATCTAAACCAGGTCTAAACCAGGACTAGGCCAGGACTAAACCAGATCTAAACCGGTACTAAACCAGATCTAAACCAGAACTAAAGCAGATCTAAACTAGATCTAAACCAGGACTAAACCAGATCTAAATTAGACCTAAACCAGGTCTAAACCAGGTCTAAACCAGGACTAGGCCAGGACTAGGCCAGGACTAAACCAGGTCCAAACCAAGACTAAACCAGGACTAAACCTGCTTCCTACTTCTGAGAAGTACATACACTATACTTACTTGCTTCTGCTGCTTCTTCTGCTTTTGTCCTTCTTCATTTGGCTTTTGCTTCCCACCTTCACCCATGGCCTCTTCCCAACCATCTAGAAAGGCTCCATAGATTAGGATTTAAGATGGCTCCCCTCAAACCTAATATAGCATGATTAGGAGTTCTGGCATCAACTATGCTGCACTCTTCCCCAAACCCACCTAATCCCCCCTCGTCCTTCAATTTTTTAATTCTAAAACAACATAACATATTAGGTTATGACAATATGATCAAACTGGCAGACTGCACATGTGTATAAGATTCTGCACAGCTCCTACAGCTCTGCAAGAGTTTGTCAGAAAAACGTCAAATTAGATCTACAAGAGCAGGTTCCAGAGGTGACTGTATGATTCCATCTAGAAAAAGCACTTTTGGACAGAATGTTTTTCTCTTTTCGAGCTTCTCAAACTTGGAATACTATCCCCAGTAACAATACGTGAGCTGCCCACTCTCAGCTCATTTTCAGAACAACTCAAGTCATGGCTGTTAGACAATCAAACTTGTCACATAATCACTAACCTGAGTGGATTTTAGTGGTAATGCTGTGTCTTTGTTTGCAGAAGACATTATTGTACATTATTGTACTGTATATAGAATTGCAAATGTAGTTTCTAATGAATGTAAAATGTTTAGCTTATTAAGGTGTAGGCTGTGATTCTAGGCAGATGTGGTGTATGAGTGGACTGTGTGAATGTTCGTACTGTAAGTTTGTGAGAGATCTGGTGATCTGAGGGCAGTGGTCTATGGATGAGTTTTAAGATATGAAAGAGGGTTTGTATTTTGTAATTTGTATTTTGTACTTTCGGATTCGTTCCCCAGGCCTCTGTTCTTAATATGCATTGTCCCTTCATTAAATAATAAACAACACAACAAACCCAAACTCACAAGCTCCTCCTCGGGCCTCACCTGGTCCCCTCACCCAAACTCCACCCTGCTCCACCTCCTCAGCCCTCACCTGGTCCCTCACCCAAACTCCTCCTGCTCCGCCTCCTCAGCCCTCACCTGGTCCCTCACCCAAACTCCACCCTGCTCCACCTCCTCAGCCCTCACCTGGTCCCTCACCCAAACTCCACCCTGCTCCACCTCCTCGGCCCTCACCTGGTCCCTCACCCAAACTCCCCCTGCTCCGCCTCCTCAGCCCTCACCTGGTCCCTAGTCCATCTTGTCTGTGAAAATTCACCACTGTGGACAAATGTTTAGGCCCTACATCATAACAGAGTTTAATCTTTCATCTTGGTAAAATGTGATTCCTCCATCAAAAAGGTAACGCTAAATATTTTGTCTGCCTTCCTTTAAAAAGGGGATATTTTACTTCTGTGGGTTATTAACAGCCAACACATATTTAGATTACCTTTTATAGTTTTTAAAATGCAATACTCACAAGAATATTATATTATATATTAACAAATCCTTCTCATTCAGAGCGTTATCACAACACAATCAGCTGGATCCCGCTAATGAAACTACTGCACATCACATGACGTTTGTCAAGGCTTGTGCCTTGTGTTATAATATGGTACAAAGCTCCAAAAAAATCTATCTTGCAAATCTCTTTAATGACAATTCTGACGTGTTTTGATGGGACAGTACCTGTGGTGCACATTCAGTAGTTTGACATCAGTTAAATGGCAGTTTGTGGGGAAAAGTTGAATAATAAAACTAAGTTCTAAGGTTGAAGGTTTGCTGTGATTGGTCATTTGAAGTGGTGACGTTTAGAAACAAGGCTATTTAACACCTTATCTTATCTTACCCCATAAAATAAAACGCAAAACAATAAAAAAAAAGTAAGGTAACCAGACTGACCCACGCTCCAGTCCACTTCCTGTACCGCATCGCCGTAGAGACCATGAGCACTGGAGCCTCTGAAGTCTGCAGAGGCGAAGAGCGCAGTGTGAACCTGAAGATAAGTGACGAGGAGCAGGAACGGGCCCTCAGAGCTCCTGTAGATACAACCAGAGGAGACTGAGCAGAGCTAAACCACAAACTGAAAAGAAGTGGACTAAGTGAGTATGACGTCGCCCAACTGAAGCTCATTGCACTGAAGCAGTTTAATTGAATTTTAAACACCAAATTTTATTTTGCTTGAAGAAACATTCACCACAAAATGTGTGAATACTTGAGTTTTCCCTTTTCACCCCTATTTCTATAGCTTCAGAAACAAAAGAAATGTGCAAAAGGGAATTTTTTATGCATTTTTATTTATCCCAATGAGTCAGATTCTTCTGATTTTGTTTTTTTTCCAGTGAACAATGTAAGAAAATATACAGTCCAAAAAAGCAATATAACTCATTCAACTAATTAGCACACGTAGGGCAGTATGCAAATATCTGCTCTTGCAGATATATTTCTTACACCTAGAGCACACAGTATGTGTTTTACAGTCCTTCTTTGGCAGGCAGAACTGACATCTCTTCCTCTCACTTGCCCCAGCTCGGGCAGCGGCTGTGGCAGCTGGATCCTCAGGTTGATCAGGAGTTCTTGCACTCTGTATAGCTTTGACAACTGCTACAGAGGCTTCTGTGCGGGGGACATGCTTCCTTCTTTTAATGAGTGGAGTTACAAGTACCTTTCCTAGCTGCTCCAGGAACACCTTCCTCTTGTTCTGCTTATGACACATCAATGATGTTGTGGAAGACGACCAGGGGCCAGCAGGCAGTCATCCTTCTGCAGCTGTATGTTCCAATCACCTGATCTAGGTTGTCCACACCTTCTTTGTTACAGTTGTAGTCTAGGATGATGGATGGCTTCCTATCCTCACGATCACCAGTGTTGGGCATCTTATTTCAAAAATGTATTTAGTTATAGTTACAAGTTACTTCTTCCAAAAAGTAATTGAGTTAGCAACTCAGTTACTTTTTGGGTAACTAACTAAAGTAACTAGTTACTAGGTAAAGTAACTATGCCGTTATTTACTTTGTTAAAACAATTAATATGAAAAACGAAGGAAACTCCCGCACACTGTCTCACTCTTAATGCAATTTTATTTCACTCACAACGTTTCGGTCGCTCTGACCTTCCTCAGGTAGGTCAGAGCGACCTTTTAAACATTCCTCAGGTAGGCTTACCTGAGTTATACCTGTTATAGTTTAACTCTGTTTATACACAACACTGACGATCGCCAATACCAGCGTCTGTGTGCAGTGTGCTCAGCAGTACTACTCGTACTCGTACTACTCTTTCTTTGGGATGTAGGAAACTAGGGTGGTGGTGGGCATGAACCTGTCTCTTCTTTGTTGCAAGCAGTGCAGGTGGGAGCTCAGGCTTGTTCTTTCGAACTGTGGAAACCATGGTGATCTTTCTCTTCAGGAGCTGCTGTCCAAGTTCATAAGAGGTGAAATTGTCTCATGTCAGATTGTGACCTCTCAGTCCCTCTGTCACATCAAGCACAACTCGCATCCCCTGGCTCTTCTCTGAGCCTCCACTGTTCGGCTTCCTGGTGTAGACTTGCATCTTCCGAGTAGCTTGACTTGGCATCACAAGCCACCCATGACTTGATTCCATATTTTGCTGGCTTGCTGGGCATATACTGCCAGAAAGGACAACGACCTTTGGACAGAAGAGATTAGCATCAGTGATTTGTATCAGAGTCACAGAAAACAGTAATAGAATTCAATAGTGTAAATCACTTTTATTAGAAAAATGAAAATAAATTACCTCTAAATGGAACCAGTTGCTCATCCACTGTTACATCAGGCCGTGGGTTGTAGAGGTAGGGCAGCCGCTCCACCCACTTATCCCAGACCTTTCTTATGGCTGCAAGTTTGTCTGTCACATGTCTCGCTGGTCTTGACTCACGGTTATCAAAACGTATCAGTCTTAAATAGGTGTGAAAAAGTTTGAGTGGCATTGTGGCTCGGAAAATTGGCCTTCCACTCTCTGCATCCCATAGACTAGCTGCAGCCTCACCTCGGGACCTGTAAACACCTGCTAAGATGAGCAGCCCTAAGTAGGCCCGCAGGTCAGTCTCATCCATCTTTTTCCAACTGTCTCCATATTTGCAAAAACCCTCCAGATTTGTCATCTCCAGGATTATTTTTATTTGTGATGAACAGGTGGAATGTAGAGATAATGTCATGGGCATGAGGAACGGCATATCTTGTGGGTCCTGGGGTCATCTTTATGACATTTTGTTCTGCCATGTTCGTCATATGCTTCCGAAAACCATGTTATTTTTTCGTTTTTTGAAAGGAAAGTCTCTTTCAGCTTCAGCGTTTTCTTCTTCTGAAGATAATTCATCATGCTCTGGGTTGTATTCCTCCCCATCTTCTTCTTCTGATACATCCTCCACTTCCTCCTCTGAATCAGAGTTGTCTTGCTGGACATCTGAAAAAATCAGCTCTAGAGCCTTTTGGACATGGCTTCAGAAGTCCCGCCCGACTTAAATGCGCCATTCGAACGGCGCATTTGAGGGCACACTGGGACACGGCCTGCGTCCGCCTTGGGGTAATTCGGGGTAATGTCATCTGCAGCACCTTTATAACTTCTGGAAGTCACTGTCCACGAGAAGGCCACCGGTCTTGTCTTGTTTAAGATAAGATAAGCCTTTATTAGTCCCACAGTGGGGAAATTCCAGCATTGCACCGCACACATATAGAGAACAGGCACACATAGAGAACAGAAGAAACAGGGCAATAGATAAATAGTTAGAAATAATTTAAGAAATAGACTCCAGACTTTACATCTGCTACCGATTGATCTGAGACAAAACTAAAACATTCTCACATTCTGTGGTGTGTAAATAACTCTGTGACCGTGATTTTAATTGAATTTCATTGTTGGGTCATTTTGACCCGAAGACGACCTTTGTACCTTTTTTTGTACAGCATGCATGATGATGTGAATAAAGGCAACATTTCACTTTTTCTAAAGTTTGGGTCAATCTAGGAAAAGTAAAAAAATTTCAAGTTCAAAAATTATCGTTAAGGTGATTTTTTGGGGTTTTTAACACAGTGACGGGTCATTTTGACCGAGGACAACAGGAGGGCTAGAGCAGTTACAGCGGCGAATCTGAAGTCAAGTTCCTTATTTGGAATTCCGACCACGAGTATCATAGCACCAAAGAGCCAATCAGTTTAGCAGGGTGCTGGGGCTTAGCAATGCTGTCAATCAACTTGCTGCTAATGCTAGTGGGAGCAACCTCCACAAAAGGGATCAGCTCATTGATCTATTATTAATGTTCATATGTTGATTTAGGGACAAAAAAGCGGAATAAAAACCCCGGGATCATGGGTGTTCTGCATGTATGTCTATGGCGGAATGATTGCAGTTACCATAGTGACACAATGCACACAATAGTACATACTGTCAAAAACACTTTTCAGATGGTCTGAAAACTTTAAGAGCTTAAAGAGCACTTTTTCACATTTTTGGAGCCTGTGACCAGTGATTCATTAGGAGTTTGATTTTCAACAAAAAGGTGACTGAAAAACTATTGGCTAATGCTAGCTACCTTGTGACCGTAATGTTAGAGGGACCTGTTTAACAGCACAAATCAGCTCACCTGTTGTAGTTCCAGCTCCAGTGAGTTCTTTTTGGTTAGATTGTGTTAAGCTCAGATAAAGTCTAACAAAGCCTCAGACAGAGCAGTGCCTTCAGTTAGCATCGCATCTCCCGAGAATTTTGACGACATCAGTGCATGTTGCATCAGTTGCATAAACAAGTCAAAACAAACAAAGTGTGAAAGTTTGTAAAAATAAAAATGTTCTCACCTCTCCATAAAGTCCACCGCCTCTTGGGTCATCCTCTGGGTCATATTCAGGGTTGAAAACGGCTGCTCCACAATTTCCCCATTTCTCATCAAAATACAGTTCATATATGGGACAACCAATAAGAACGCCGAGAGGAAACATGTGACCAGGACAGCCAATGATGTCGCTCCGATCACCAAAAATCTTGGAACAGGTAGTAGCCCAAAATAGTACACGATAATGGTAGAGATTAAAATGACAACTGCAGTTTTTATGGGTAAATATTTGCTGAATTGGAAAACGGTGCCATGTCCGGGCTGACAGTCCCGAAGGTTTGTCAAAGGAAATCCAAAAAAGTATTTAAATCCGTGTTTGTGCGGGTGGTGACAGTGGTCAGAGCTAGTCTCACAGTTTAGACCCAAGTGCCATTTACCTGCAAATATAAGAAATACATATAAGAGGAGCAGACGGGAGCAGACAGGAGCAGACGGGAGCAGGCGGGAGCAGGCGGGAGCAGACGGGAGCAGGCGGGAGCAGGCAGGAGCAGACGGGAGCAGGCGGGAGCAGGCAGGAGCAGACGGGAGGAGACAGGAGCAGGCGGGAGCAGACGGGAGGAGACAGGAGCAGGCGGGAGCAGACAGGAGTAATGGAGAGGTAAAGACTGAGAGAGCAGCTGAGTGCAATGATATAGCCTGACTGAAATGGAATATTGGGGGAGAAAATTAAATTAATATTAAGTTTTTTAGCAGTGTAAAGAGGTTCACATGACCTGGGCAGCTTAAATCTCGTCATACCATCGTACCTAAAAAGGACGTCACTAGACCTGCATCGGTAAGACCAGCCCCTTTCATTTGTACCTACATTTTTGTCAAAAGTTTTATGTAGTGCAGCTCTTTCAAGCAGGGAGTCTGGGGGTCCCTCAGTAGGACATTCTGCACAAAACACATGTACTTTCCTATAATCTAGTCGATTTTACAATAAATGTATGTACGTCTGCGCCGTGTCATGTGACCAGCTCAAATGTGATTTTTAATAAAATTCAGTGGATTTAGTGATTTGGAGTGAGATCAAGAGTAAACTTGTTAGCTTGTTTTTAATGCTTTCATTATCAGATTATCTGTTAATATCTTACATTAACATACCAGACACGTGTTCAGTTCAGTGTAACCCGCATTTCCTAGAGCTTTTATTGTGAAGCCACTTCCCGTGCTGCTGCCCCTTTACCTTTAAGTTGCGGGGTCACGGCAGGTCAACTACCTGTCTCCTCCTCTGCTCCTCACTGTGGCTGTGGCGTGGCGCGGTCGGCATTTGAATACGCAGAGATCTCAAACTAAAACATACTTCCTAATTTCAACTCTCCTTTCCTCAACGGTCAGGTTTTTTTGGACTGGAAAAAAACCTGGATCATAATTCACATATTGATGGCGAGCTACCCAACTATGCGGTAGGACTAAATGGACTAATTAATCCTGCTGCTGATTATTATTATTTTTTTCCCATTGGACCTCTATCTTTTCTTTGAACTTTGGATCAAAACCCGGACACTGAATTATTGTATTTACCACATCACATCTTCACTGCATCACTGTCTGTTTTGTTTATTTATTATTTTTTGTACAATTCAATACAATTTTGCGTTAAAATTTCAATATTGGTTGGTTGTGTCTTTATTCACACCCCAGGCTCCACAAGAACAAATCTTCTGATGCTGCCGTAGTAATCATACTTACTTTACCGTGGTCGCAGTCAAACCTCCTAGCCTACAAGCGTTACAGTGTGGTGAGCTAGCCAGGAGCCTGGTTGTGAGAATAATCATTTCTTGTTGATCTTTAATTTACTGTGATTTGGTTTTGTGTTTTAAAAAGGATTGAAAATGGATTTCATTTCAAAATTAGGAGTTAATACTGCAAACTCTGTTTTTGTTGTGGGTGTGACCAATACACAAGCAGATGATGAGGTCATTGATTATTTACGTTCTTATGGCGACATAAAAATGGCGTTTACAGTTACAGATATTGACAGTCCATACTATAAAAACCTGATTGTTGAGTTCAAAACTGCATCAGCTTTTGCTAAGTTAAAACCAATCTTACCATATACATTCACATCACAAAATGTTGCAGACTATGAATGTCAAATAAAATCTCTTTCGGAAGAGTTTGATGCCACAGTCACAGGGAGGAGCCCTCCCACTGATTACCTCCAGGAGCTAAAACGCATGGCCCAACAAACTGGGAAAACCTTTGAAGAAATCCTGAAAGGAGCCATGAACCAAATAAGTGAGCATTTGGCAGCATCTGGGAGGAGGAGATGATGATGATGATGATGATGACGAAAATGAGGATGATGAAGAGGATGAGGATGGAGAGAGTGGAAGAGAGGAGACAAAAGTTAACGTGCACTCAAAATTGCCCGGATTTTAACACTCTATTATCTTCTCAAATGCCAAATCTTCCTCCATTGGCCACCTAGGGGGCGCACCTTCACATCATCCCAGTGCCTCTGCCTCTCTGGGACCAAGGGTGTCACTCAGTGGGCGTGACCTGAATCCCCCTGAAATACAGAGAGTGGTTGTGGAGCACATTGTGAGAAAAGATGACATCAGTGTTCAATCTCTGTCCCCACTTCGACTCCGTACATTTTCTGGAAGGATCCCGAAACCCAGCAATGAGGCAGATTATGACTCTTGGCGTTCCCATATCGAACTCCTGCGTGCTGATCCCAACTTGTCACAACTGCATGTCACAAGGCGAATTCTGAAAAGTTTACTCCCTCCAGCTGCAGATCTTGTTAAGGGCTTGGGACCCAACTCATTACCCACCATGTTTATTCAGGTTCTGGATTCAGCTTTTGCCACAGTTCAAGACGGAGAAGAGCTCTTTGCCCAGTTCCTCAATACACTTCAAGATCACGGAGAGCGACCATCCTCCTACTTGCAAAGGCTGCAACTGACACTGAACACGGTGGTGGCACGAGGCGGAATCCCAGCGGCAGACAATGACAAACATCTACTAAAGCAGTTTTGCAGAGGATGCTGGGATAATGCTGTTATCACCAAACTACAGTTGGAACAGAAACGAGACGATCCACCCACCTTCTCCGAGCTTTTATTTCTGCTCCGTACAGAAGAGGACAGACAGTTGGCCAAAGAGTCTCTAATGAAAAAACACATTTCATCTTCAAAACACCGTGCCAACCTGCAGTCTCAAAGCGCCTGTTCCTGTTCGGCGACCATCCAAACACAAACATAATTGAAGATCTAAGAAACAAATGATAAAACTGCAAAGCCAGATGTCTGCCCTACTGGCCAAGCAAGCAGCTCCTGCAACCACAGATCAACAGCCGAGCAAACAGAAACCTAAAGCACTTGTATCCAGCAAGCCCAAGCCATGGTTTTGTTTTAAGTGTGGCGAAGATGGACATATTGCCCCTGCATGCACAAATGCAGCCAATCCCAGCCTTGTTGATAATAAACGCAGACAACTAAGACAAAAGCAGCAGTCCTGGGAAGCCAAGAATCCAAAACCGTTAAACTAGATGCAGCTTCTTCTGGGGGACAGGCAGAAGCTGCTATGAATCATTGTCCCATGAATCAACATTCCCGGCCACACCATCCACTGCCCAAAGGTCTAATTGGAACAAGGAGTACTGGTCAAATCAAGATCAAAGACTCAGATTTCTACTGCCTGTTTGATACTGGATCTCAGGTCACTACTGTCACACACTCCTTCTACAATTCATATCTCTCCGACCATGAAATCAAGCCACTCACTGCACTGCTGGAAGTGGAAGGTGCCAACGGACAGGCTGTACCGTACTTGGGATACATAGAGATGAGCATTACGTTCCCTGCTGAGTTTCTGGGAGAGACACTGGACGTGGACACTCTGGCATTGGTGGTGCCTGACCTGAAATCATCACAGCCCTCGGTCCTCATTGGAACTAACACGCTGGATGTGGTGTATGACAAGCACTCCCAGACAAACTCTCCTGCATTCAGTACAGCTGCCTATGGCTACAAAGCAGTGGTAAAGATCCTGGCACTTCGACACAAGCTATCGTGTGACGACCATCACGGCATTGTAAAGCTGCAGACAAGCTGTCCACAGACCATCCCAGCTGGACAAACTGTTGTTCTGGATGCCTTAGCCATCGCTCCAGCCCTGCACGGTGAAAAAGCCGTTGTAGTCCAGCATCCGACGTCTTTCTCCCTGCCTGGTGGCCTGCTGATAAAGTCCTGTCTGGTCGATCTTCCTCCACTCCATCCCTGCTATCTGCCAGTAATCGTGACAAATGAGTCTGACCATGACATCATCATCCCAGTCCGAGCAGCTATTGCAGAGTTGAGTGCATTCCAGTCAGTCCTTCACAAAGAGCAGAGCGTCCACCAGCCTAAGCAGCCACTACAGTCACAAGAGCAATTAGAGTCCAAGTTAAATTACAACTTTGCCGATTCACCCATCTCACCAGAGTGGAAGCAACGAATAATTGCCAAGTTGAACAGCATACCTGAAGTCTTTGCCAAGAATGACCTTGATTTCGGCTGTACCAACAAAGTCCGACATCAAATCAAGCTCTCAGATCCTACACCTTTTAAGCAAAGACCAAGGCCCATCCACCCACAAGACCTGGATGCTGTCAGACAACATCTTCAAGAGCTTCTGGAATCTGGTGTAATACGAGAATCGGACTCACCATTTGCTTCACCCATAGTAGTGGTGCGCAAGAAGAACGGCAGCGTGAGACTCTGCATAGACTACAGAAAACTGAATGCTCAGACGATCAAAGACGCATATGCCCTGCCAAAACTGGAAGACACGTTCACTGCACTCTCTGGGTCTCAGTGGTTTTCAGTCCTAGATTTGAAGTCCGGCTACTATCAAATAGGAGATGGAGGAGTCAGACAAATGCAAGACCGCTTTTGTATGCCCGGTAGGATTCTGGGAGTTTAACCGCATGCCACAGGGAGTCACAAATGCGCCAAGTACCTTTCAGCGCTTAATGGAAAAGTGCATGGGTGATCTGAATCTGAAAGAGGCACTCGTCTTCATTGATGACTTGATTGTGTTTGCACCTACCTTGGAAGAGCACGAAGAGAGGCTGATGAAGGTGCTGCGCCGACTGAGAATTTGGCCTCAAACTGTCTGTGGAGAAATGTGTGTTTTTCCAAACGTCAGTAAAGTATCTTGGGCATGTGGTGTCACGGAATGGAGTCGAGACAGATCCTGACAAGATAACTGCATTAACATCCTGGCCAGTACCCAAGAATCTTAAGGACTTGCGCTCATTCCTTGGCTTTGCTGGTTATTACCGACGGTTTGTAAAGGACTACTCATCTATTGTCAAGCCACTGAATCAATTAACTTCAGGATACCCACCAAGCCAGAAAAAATGGAAAGCATCAATAAAGCCACAAAACTACATGAATCCAAAAGAGCCTTTCGGGGGCCGCTGGACCACTGTATGCAAAAAACGCCTTTGAGACAGTCATTCAGAAGCTCACTTCAGCTCCTATTCTTGCCTTTGCGGATCCCAGCAAACCATACATCCTCCATACAGATGCCAGCTGTACAGGACTTGGTGCTGTATTATATCAAGAACAGGAAGGCAAGAACAGAGTGGTGGCCTATGCAAGCAGAGGTCTGTCCCGAAGTGAATCCAGGTACTCTGCACATAAGCTAGAGTTCCTCGCACTCAAGTGGGCGGTGACTGAAAAGTTCAGTGATTATTTATATGGCACTCATTTCACAGTGGTCACTGACAGTAACCCCCTGACCTACCTGCTGACCTCTGCAAAGCTGGATGCAACGAGTTATCGATGGCTCTCCGCTCTGTCCACCTACACATTTAAGATCATCTACAGAGCAGGCAAGCACAATGCTGACGCAGATGGTCTCTCTCGCCGACCACATGCTGAGTTGCCGGACGACCACTTGTCTCAGAAGGAGCGTGAGCGGATCTTAAGATTCACCCAACAACATCTTGAAGACCCTATGTCTGTTTGTATCGACCAGCATGTTGTCCATGCCATTTGTGATCGACAACTCGTATACAGTTCTGGTTCCGTCAACCATGTTGCTGCTCTCGTCCAGACCCCTTCCAGTGCTCAGGATAGCCTGCCAGACAGTTTTATTGATGACTCACAATTTGCTTCACCGGTCATCCCCATGTTCACCCCTGCCGACATCGCGGCTAAGCAACGGACCGACCCAATCATACAGCACGTCATTGCACAGCTCGAAAGAGGAGAAACTCCACCTACCTCCCTACGGATTGAACTTCCAGACTTACCTTTACTCCTGCGAGAACTGACAAAAATGGAGCTCCACAACAATGTTCTGGTGAGGAGAAGGCAGATTGGGAGCGAGACAACCTATCAGCTTGTGTTGCCTGAAGAATGTCGGTCCGAAGTGCTCAAGCAACTGCATGACCAAATGGGACATCTAGGCATTGAGAGAACACTCGATCTTGCCAGATCTCGGTTTTACTGGCCTCGCATGTCTGCAGATGTCCAAAACAAGATTAGGTCCTGTGAAAGATGTGTCAAACGGAAAGCCCAACCTGAAAAGGCAGCCCCACTAGTCAACATAAAAACAACAAGACCTTTGGAACTTGTATGCATGGACTTTCTATCACTGGAGCCAGATCGCACCAAGACAAAAGATGTACTTGTAATTACTGACCACTTCACAAAGTACGCAGTCGCAGTTCCTACGCCCAATCAGAAAGCCAAAACTGTCGCTAAGTGTTTGTGGGACAATTTCCTGGTACACTATGGGATTCCTGAGAAGTTGCATAGTGATCAAGGACCTGATTTTGAGTCTTGGACCATTAAAGAACTATGTGAGATGGCGGGCATCAGCAAAATACGCACCACCCCTTACCATCCTCGTGGCAATCCTGTAGAGCGCTTTAACCGCACGCTTCTGGACATGTTGGGTACTCTCAGCAATGAAGACAAGACACACTGGAAAGACTATGTGAAACCATTAGTGCACGCCTACAATTGTACTCCGAGTGATGTCACTGGTTTCTCCCCATATGAACTTATGTTTGGACGCCAACCACGCCTACCAGTGGATTTAGCATTTGGCCTGCCATTGGGGAAGAAGACACAAGTTACACATTCTCAGTACGTTGAGCAGCTCAAAGCGCACCTTGAAGAGAGCTACAGAATTGCTGCTGAAAATTCAGAGAGGGTGATGCAGAGAAACAAAACAAGATTTGACAAGAATATCATTCCTTCAGAGTTGTCTGTTGGTGATCGTGTACTGGTGAGAAATGTGCGGATAAGAGGGAAGCACAAGCTTGCAGACCGATGGGAGTCAGAAGTATACGTTGTGACAAAGAGGGCTGGCAATCTTCCTGTTTACACCGTCAAACCTGAGACCAAAGATCGCCCCATTCGGACACTGCACAGAGACCTTCACTGAAGGTCTCTGTGCACAGAGACCTTCTTCTACCTTGTGGCTTTCTACCTACCCCAGTCAAGCCAGTCGAGAAGAAAATTACTAAATTGTCAACTCCAGTAATTGCAGATGCTGGAGATCTTCCTGACGGTAACGATGATGAAGCCCTGTCAGAAGATGAACTGATGACTTCTGGTTTCTTGCCTTCCATCTCAGAGCCCATCAAATACACATCCGTGATTGACCTACCTACTTCAAGACCACCTGCACCTCCGGTCTCTCCTGTGATCCAGCCTGGCCAGCAATCACAGTCTGATACGGAGGAAAATGTCAGAACTGAAGTGGAACATAATGAGATGGCAGATCAAGACCCAGAACAAGAACCAGAACAAGAACAAGAACCAGACCTACCCGAACCAGACCTACCTGAACTTCATCCCGAACCTGCTGCAGCCCTGGCATCTGAAGAAAGCCGCCTTTCTGAACCTGAATCTCCAGAGGCTGACCCTGAACTGTCAAGTCCAGAAAATGACCCACCAGCTCGACGCCCAGTGAGAACACGCCATCCCCCAGACCGCCTGCAATACTCAAGACTTGGTCATCCTTTGCTGCACAGCATTCAATCCTTATTTCATGGTTTGAGCACAGCCTTCACCTACGCTTTTGAACTTGAAAATCCACCTGCCCTTGTCAGCAATCAAGTCGTCTGCCATCAGCCAGTCGCATGTACAGGGACGTCCATGAGTTCAGGGGGGGGAACGTGTAACCCGCATTTCCTAGAGCTTTTATTGTGAAGCCACTTCCCGTGCTGCGGCCCCTTTACCTTTAAGTTGCGGGGTCACGGCAGGTCAACTACCTGTCTCCTCCTCTGCTCCTCACTGTGGCTGTGGCGTGGGCGCGGTCGGCATTTTGAATACGCAGAGATCTCAAACTAAAACATACTTCCTAATTTCAACTCTCCTTTCCTCAACGGTCAGGTTTTTTCGGACTGGAAAAAAACCTGGATCATAATTCACATATTGATGGCGAGCTACCCAACTATGCGGTAGGACTAAATGGACTAATTAATCCTGCTGCTGATTATTATTTTTTTTTTTCCCATTGGACCTCTATCTTTTCTTTGAAACTTGGATCAAAACCCGGACACTGAATTATTGTATTTACCACATCACATCTTCACTCCATCACTGTCTGTTTTGTTTATTTATTATTTTTTGTACAATTCAATACAATTTTGCGTTAAAATTTCAATATTGGTTGGTTGTGTCTTTATTCACACCCCAGGCTCCACAAGAACAAATCTCTGTGTCTGTGCTTCGTGTATGTGGTTATGTATGTGTTAGGTAACGGTTGATTACACATGTTACAGTTCACTTGTTTGACCACTAGATGACACTGGTGTGTGTTTGTAATAACTGTAAGAAAATCTACTCGTTTTCTTTTATAAATTTCATATTTAATTTAATGTTATTTATTTCCCCTTAATTTATAAAACCATAAAGGTGATCGTTTTTCATAATGAACAATATTGTAAATCTTTAGTTTATCATCAAGTCTAGTTTAAGGTCGGGAAAACTACTTCCCTGTTTTCTGGTTCAGCCTTTTATGCAAATATGAAGTCTTAACAGACAGAGCACTATTTAAAAAACAATTGAATAGTAAAATATAAAGTTCTGGGTTCAGACCAAAGTGGTTTGTATATTTTCCCTGCGTTCATGTGCAGTTTTGTGTGTATATGTAAAGCTTATGTTAAATTTGATGTGCTTGTTCTACGATGTGAACTGAGATAAAGAAGTAAGACCACAGTAAACATCAGTGAAGAGAACTCCCATGTCTCTCGTGTTTGTGGACAAGCCGCATATGTTACATTAACGTAGTGTATCTGATTAACTATTAATATCTTACATTAACATACCGGACATGTGTTCAGTTCATTGTCTGTGTTATGTTAGCGTGCTGTACTGCTGTTCAGCCTGTGGTTCTCCATTTTATTGTTATTATTATAACTTGCCTTTAAAAGATAGAATGTCTGTTCTTGTTCTCTGATTTTGTAAAATAATTTCCCCAAAAGTGTGACTTATAGTCCAGTGCGACTTATATATGTTTTTATCTTCATTATTATGCATTTTTTTCACTGGTGTGACTTATACTCCGGAGTGATGTATAGTCTGGAAAATACGGTACATGACGTCTGTGGCTGATTATTTGTTCATTCTGCCATGTACTGGTTACAGCTCAGGCTTTTTAATGATACAGTATATTTAAAGATGGTTTACTGGGATTCGCCAGCTTTGTGTCAGAGGCATAAAGTATTTTCAATACTAACGTTAATGGTAATATTTCTCTGTAGAGATATACCCTGCTTCAAAATGTGTTATCATGACGAGCCTCCCTGAAGGATCCTTCACTAAACACGAGTATTGGACTCTTTATCCACAGGGCCACCGGCCGCTGCAGTAGTACTCACCGATGAGTGCAGTCTCGTAGCCCTGCTGCTGTTGTGCGATGGAGGCAAAGGTGATCTCAGACTGAGGAAGTCCTCCGGAGCCAGAGTTAAAAGAAATACTCCTTTGCCAAACACACCTGAAGAAAGAGAAGAGAGTAACTAAATAGTTACCTGCTCACTGTGGACCTGTATCTGATCGCATGTATTTTGTATATATGATTATTAAAGAAGACATATTGTGCTTGTGCTCTGTGGTTACACTCTATGACACCTGTGGATCATTGTGATGTAATTTACACATTTTAAATCACGATCTTGATCTAAAACACTTTAATAAAAGAAACAAATCCGCTGATTTCAGAGTTAGAAAATGCGGTGCCCAATGAGAGCTGACGTCACTACAAACATCATCACAACAAAGCGCCGCATGCTGTCGCCCCCTCCTATGGACAGCTGCACATCACACGAGAGCAGAGGATTTTTTTGTCATTCATACCAAACAGGACATTGCCAAATCCTACATGTATCACAGACTGAGAAAATTGAATTGGGGGAAGGAGCCGCCATGATCACCGGCACATGCTCACTGTGTGGGCAAAACAGTAGTAGATCGGTGTAATGATGTCTTGAATACAAAAGAAAAAGAAATACACAAACATGCACGAATCACTCCAAATACAGCTTCAGAGGGTCAATGAGAAGGAAACAGCTATAACATGGTTAAAAGATCTGAAAAGTCCAGTTTGCAGAATAGGTCCACTGTAAACCTGTACCTGTTCTTATGGGGTATCGTCCTGTGAGGAAAGCAGCTCGACTCGGAGAACAGAGAGGAGCCGCTGCAATGTGATGAGTCAACTTCACCCCATCTGAGGCCAGACTGTCCATATGAGGAGTCCTGGAGGAAAGGATTAAACCGGGACTGAACCGGCACTGAACCAGGGAATAAAGCAGTGACTAAAGCAGTGACTAAAGCAGTGACTAAAGCAGTGACTAAGCCAGGACTAAGCCAGGACTAAGCCAGGACTAAGCCAGGACTAAGCCAGGACTAAGCCAGGACTAAGCCAGGACTAAGCCAGGACTAAGCCAGGACTAAGCCAGGACTAAGCCAGGACTAAGCCAGGACTACGCCAGGACTACACCAGGACTACACCAGGACTACACCAGGACTACACCAGAACTAAACCAAGACTACACCAGGACTAAACTAGAACTAAAACAGTACTAAACCAGGACTAACCAAGGTGTATTTATTTATATTTACTTGAGTGTCTTGTTGCCGTAGCAGCCCAGGTCTCCGATCCCGAGGTCATCCAACATTATGAGGACAAAGTTTGGTCTTGGTGGATTCAGACTCCAGACCTCGTTTAGATCCAACACCAGGACTAAGACCAGGACTTGGACCAGGGTCTGAGGGGAGACCCACAGGGACCTCATCTGGACTTGGCCTGAAAAAGCCAAAATGACACAATTTTTTAAAATGCTGTGTTATAAACAACCCTTTGACCCTTGAAATAATATCCCCAGCTGTTATTACTTTAAGCCACTTTTAAAGGTACAGGTCAGTTTGGGTTAATATTAAACTGCTCTGTTCCTATATTACACAAAATGTCTCTTATGAGCTTTAAGTCATGTTATAATGTTGTTACCTCCTCAAAAACACATCCGGAGTTGTGTTTTGTTTCATTCACACATGTTTGATTAACACTTTATTATTAGTCTGTAACATCTCCAAAGCTCAAAATGCTCTGTTCCACTTTGTGATGTCATGAACAGGTAGTTTTCAAGTGAACAGCTCCTTTTACCTTTTGTTCATCAGAGATTGGCAATTCCAAGGTTTAAATCCTCCAAATGATTTTAGTGAAGGTGTAAGGAGTTTAAAAACACAGTGGGGCACTTCCTGTATTACTACATGACATCACAAGGTGGAACAGAGTGTTTTCTGTTAGAGAGAAGAGCTCAGCCTATAGGGTTTGTGTGTTAAACATGTGTGAATGAAACACAACTCCAGGTCTGTTTGTGATGAGGAAACAACATTATAACAGATCAGAAATGTGAGATCAGAAAATTGTGAGGGTAAAAAACAAAAACTGAACTGTATAATTTATATATTAGGAACTGTGTCAAAATCTCGTCTTGTCTCGTGGACCCAACCTCAGTATTTCCCATAGATATGACTAAGACTACAACAGCACAAATGACTTATCCATCCATTTTCTTCCGCTTATCCAGGGCTGGGTCACTGGGGCAGCAGTCTAAGCAGGGACTCCCAGACTTCCCTCACCCCAGACACGTCCTCCAGCTCCTCCGGTGGGACCCTAAGGCGTTCCCAGACCAGCCGAGAGACATAGTCCCTCCAGCGTGTCCTGGGTCTTGCTGGAGCTTCCTCGGGGAAGACAGGGATTCAAATAAATGACTTTTATTTGAATAATTTTATGAATTAAGTATGAATGTGACTTTCTGCCTATATTTAATCTTTAAGCATCTTTTTTGCCCAGTGTCGTCTCTTTTATAAGTTTATGAGAATACAATGAGCAACAAAGTCGAATTTTGTTATGCCAATATATAGACCAGGTTATTTTAGACTCTGGAGGGGGGACTTTAGACCAGCATACTCTCCTGTATTAATGGGAAATACTGCAATCTCCCATCTTATCTTGTGGAAATTGTCCTAGCAGATGACGTCACAGCCTTTGGACCTTTATTATGAGTTATTTGTTATTGGAGTATTTGAATGATGAGTATACTATATTTGCTGAAAACAACATATGAACATGTTTCATAAGTTTAATTTTTTGCTTTTGACACTCTGACCCCTCCCCCCTCCCCCCTCCCCTCTCCTTCATTTGCTCTTGTACCATATCACTCCCCCTTCAGAGCGCCACCACAACACAATCAGCTGCATCCCACAAATGAAACTACTGCACATCACATCAGGTTTGCCAAGGTGTTGTGCACAGTTTTGTATCATGTTTTTGTATATTTCGGTCGTGTGGGAGGATGAGTGATGTCGGCTTGTGGACAGAGCCTTGGACAGAATCTTACAGCCAACAGTGAGGAGGGTTCAAACAGGGCCTGGAAGAGATCACTGCATGGAAGACATCTAAACCTCTTCAGGCAGGTTTTTGATGACGGAACAACATTATAACAAGGTGGGAAGCTCCAAAAAGGACATTTTGTGTAATACCCCCCCTTTAAACAATTTGCATGATTCAAATGTGAAGTGGATGGTGTCATGAAATAAAATTATTGTTAGACATTCATAATTGCAGTAGCACAGTATGAAATATTCAAGTTACTGTACTGTTGCTTTAAAATAATATTTCTCAAGCAGAAGTACAAAGAACTGATCTAAGAAATTACTTAAGAGTAAAAAGTGTCTGGGGAAACTACAACTTAAGAGTAACTGTCGGAACGTGGAATTTGATGTGACGCTCATTAGCGACAGTTGGAATCTGATCTCATTTGTAAAAAGAACCTAACCTTTTTTTTCTTGTGTGTATTTTTATCCAATTTAAAACTGAATCGATACAAGAATCAGCTCAGAAGTAGAGCAGGCGACTTGAGTGAGCTTTGTGCAAAAAAAAAACATATCTGACATCTCAATAAGTTAGTTTTTAAATAATTGTGTTGTAATGCAACATTTTATTTCAATTATGCCTTATCTGAAAGGACAAACTCACTCCCACTCTCAGTTTGAAACATTTTAAAAACATTTGAGCCTTAATCTTTTCTCTCTGTGATTAGTTTGTAGATAAAATGACTTCTTGAATTCCCCCACGAATTCAAGTATCTCGGGGTCTTGTTCACGGGGGGAGGGAAGGATGGAGCATGAGATTGACAGTTGGATCGGTGCAGCATCTGCAGTGATGCAGTCGCTGTATTGGTCTGTTGTGGTAAAGAAGCAGCTGAGTTGAAAGGCAAAGCTCTCGATTTACTATCTACATTCTGTCCTCACCTATGGTCATGAGTTTCCTCCACAGGGTGGCTGGGCGCACCCTTAGGGACAGGGTGAGGAGCGCAGTCACACAGGAGGAGCTCAGAGTAGAGCTGCTGCTCCTACATGTCGAGAGAAGCAGCTGGCGTGGCTCGGGCCTCTGCTCAGGATGCCTCCTGGACGCCTCCACAGGGAGGCCCTGGGGAAGACCCAGGACACCCTGGAAGGACTATGTCTCTCGGCTGGCCTGGGAACGCCTTGTGGTCCCACCGGAGGAGCTGGAGGACGTGTCTGGGGTAGGGGAAGTCTGGGAGTCCTTGCTTAGACTGCTGCCCCCATGACCCAACCCCGGATAAGAGGAAGAAAATGGATGGATAAAATTAGATATTATTATCTGTGAGATAAATAAACAGGAAAAGAGCCTTTGAGCGGCTCTTTGAAATGAACAGATCCAAAAGACTCGGATCCCAGAAAAGAGCCGAAAGTCCCATTACTAGCTGGAATTTTTTTGGCCTTAATATTTATTGTTCTTTACAATAATGGGCAGATATTTGTTATTTTAGTTATAATGCGATCAGCTTTGACCTGTAGAAGGCTGAATAAGTCACTTCTGTGGATAATTACAGCTTCATTCTGTTATTTATTGGAACAAATGTTCACTGTACAATATATCACACATGCACGAGGAGACCTGCTGTGGTTTAACTGTTTGAAGTTCATGGCGGTTTGATCAAACTTTAACCTATATCTCCTGTGATGTGTCAATCACATAAACTCATGTGCACATGCCTCACGTGCTCTCCTCTCCCGGGATAAAACGATACACTTAACTTACAATACGCAATACTTTTATATTTCGTCATCTCTTCAGAGGACGAGATGACGAAATATAAAAGGTTTGACGCTATATTTGGTTAACAACGTGGATTTTAAGCCGCATTTGTGCAAAAGAAATCCCCCCCCAAAAAACCTAAAACCTTACCTTGTGCGATACACTGAGCTGGACTGTCACAGACTCACGGGCTGAAACGGCCACAAGTTTGAACTGAGTTGCCAGATTCCGGAGACAAAACCCAGCCTCTGAGCAGCTAAACTCCGCCCTAAAACAACAAACGACGATCACGTGCTTACAAATGTACGGGTTACCAAATACTTAGAATTATTGTAAATACCAGTCCTACTTGAGGGCTAGTAGCTATAAAACATTATTAACCCAGAGCTGCAGTTTACGTGACACTATGGGACCCTGTAACTGTTACATCTGACATAAAAACAACGTTTTTATCAAGACTTCCTTATTGTTTGTAACATCTTTGGCATACTACATTTTTAGATCTTGATAAATATATTAAGTTAAAGATGATGATTATTATGATTATGATTATTATTATTATTCATATTATAATTATTATAATTAGGCTGTTCTATCTGACTGATTATGATGGTAATCATTATAAGTGTCACTTAAAAAATAAAATACAAGAATAAAGTCTTAATTTTACAGAATAAAGTAATAGCCCAAAACAATGTAATTTTACCAAAGACAAAGTCGACATATAATGGTTTAGGGCTTGATGCTGAATCAGAGTGAACACAGACTGTAAACGGCTGGGGCCTGGATGAGTGAAAAGCTTACACAAAAGGAGGTCAAACTTTGAAATAGTGACATTTTACATGTTCCATATGTGAGTAAGTTATTAGACAGATCATCACCACAGTTTATCTGCCACCTCTCTGCTCATACGCATCAATCACAAACTGTTGAATGAAGTAGACTGCATGTTCTCCCTGGACGACTGGAGTCCTCCTTGGATAAAGCTGCAGAGCATGGCTGTCCCTGGGGCTCACTGGGCAGGACAGCGGTTGTGCTCCGAGCTGCAAACTGGTGGAGCCTGTTATGTCCAGACTCAGGAGGCTTGGTGACTGATCCTTTTTAAGAACAGGTTTTTAATGCTAGTCTTGTTCCACTCCCTTATGTCCATGCATAAAGACACAGCAACTTCAGTACATTGCATCCCCCTTTTCAACAAGTTTTAAATGTACAATTATAACTCTCACAGTAGTACCACATTTTGCAAAGTACAAATTGCAAAACATTTCTTATTATCTCTTCAGAAAACATGTTAAACCAAAATCCACAAAAACATGTTACATAACTTTGAACTCGCAATAACCATTTTAACTGAGACCTGTCTTTACTGAAAACACAATTTCACAGTCACATTACTCTCTATATCTAGCAGGTGGTTTTAATTATGCATCAGTCTGTATCATGTGCATCAACAGTATGATCAGGTGACTCTGTCTGAAGAGTCTCTGATCACTGGTTTGTATTTGCGTGTCCTGTTTTACGTCGGTGTTTCCTGTTCCCCCTGTACACTCTACCATCAGGTGTATGAACCACAAATGAACATGGCTGCTTGTGTTTGTGCAGGACCACAGCCGGCTGCCACGACTCTCCTCCTTGCGCCCGATCATTCTCTCCATCTTGTAAGTCAGGCAGAGTCCTTGTTTGTAAAAATTTAATGGTTTTTCATGGCAAAGAGGAGCGAGAGTCTGAAATATAAAGTCAGAAGGATTGAATGAGTTTCGCACAGGTAAAGTGAACAATCAAGCAACAAAGTCTGTAGGGACTGTAGACCATTGTGTTCTGCGTCCTGATTGGCTGAGGGACTGTAGACCATTGTGTTCTGCATCCTGATTGGCTGAGGGACTGTAGACCATTGTGTTCTACGTCCTGATTGGCTGAGGGACTGTAGACCATGTGTTTCTGCATCCTGATTGGCTGAGGGACTGTAGAGACCATTGTGTTCTGCGTCCTGATTGGCTGAGGGACTGTAGACCATTGTGTTCTGCGTCCTGATTGGCTGAGGGACTGTAGACCATTGTCCATCAGTCTCCTCCGTGTCTCCTGTACAGTACAGAATGTGTCAGACAAATTTACATAAATGTTGGATCGCAGTGTGACTCTGAAGTGCTGTATGTTTGCAAGTTTTCTCCCCGACAAAACCCACAATGTCGATGAAACGTTCTGCACCGACAAAGGCACCGACGAAAGTTTGAACTTTGAGAGTGTTTAAACAAGAGAGAAATGTGAGAAAATGTTAATGCCTGTGTGAGAAAAGTGTATAAAGTGTGTGGTGAGGGGTTTTACGGCTGCAAAACATAGAATAATTGTAAAAAATAAAGCTGATACTTCGCAGATTTCACCTATTGCGGGTTATTTTTAGAACGTGACCCCCGAGATAAACCATGGCCCGGTGAAATTCGTAGTTTTAAATGCAGACGCCTCACAGTGTCCAGTGAAAGTAACATCACTGTTTCCTTTTGTTCATTGTGTTTTGTTTGGTTGTTTTTTTCTGCAGATTTGAAAAGTGGAGATGATTCAGCCTTTTACTCAACAGTGCAGCTAAACTTCATGTGACAGTATTTCTGGCTTGAGACACTTGAGTCTCAGTCGACATGTTTTATTAAAGTATTATTAAGGTTATGGTGAAGGTTACACACTTTTGAGGAGTTTTGCATCGAGATTTCACACCACAGAGAGAATCAACCATGAAAAATCAAACATGTGACCTGCATGTGAATAAATGTACATCCTGTAGTAATGAACAGTCTGGTGATGTGCTCAAAGAGGAGGTATTTACGTCTAGGGGGTATTAAAGAGAAGGTATTTACTTCTATGGGGTATTAAAGAGGAGCTATTTACTTCTGTGGGGTATTAAAGAGGAGGTATTTATGTCTACGGGGTATTAAAGAGGAGGTATTTACTTCTGTGGGGGTATTAAAGAGGAGGTATTTACTTCTATGGGGTATTAAAGAGGAGGTATTTACGTCTACGGGGTAATAAAGAGGAGGTATTTACTTCTATGGGGTATTAAAGAGGAGGTATTTACTTCTGTGGGGGTATTAAAGAGGAGGTATTTACTTCTATGAGATATTAAAGAGGAAGTATTTATGTCTACGGGGTATTAAAGAGGAGGTATTTACTTCTGTGGGGGTATTAAGAGGAGGTATTTACTTCTATGGGGGTATTAAAGAGGAGGTATTTACGTCTATGGGGGTATTAAAGAGGAGGTATTTACTTCTATGGAGTATTAAAGAGGAGGTATTTACTTCTATGGAGTATTAAAAAGGAGGTATTTACTTCTGTGGGGTATTAAAGAGGAGGTATTTACTTCTATGGGGTATTAAAGTGGAGGTATTTACTTCTATGGGGTTTTAAAGAGGAGGTATTTACTTCTGTGGGGGTATTAAAGAGGCACATAACACATAACATTATTAGACCATGTTTCCTTTTATTGTTTTGTTATGCTAAAAGAAACTATATATTAATATGTTTTATAAGTGTCACTTTCATTTTTAACGCTCTGAGTTCTTCCTCTATTTGCTCTCCTCGCTAAGCCCCTCCCCCTTCACTATCACAGCACAATCAGCTGCATCCCACTAATGAAACTCCTGCACATCACATCAGGTTTGTGAAGTCGTAGTGTACAGTTCTGTATCATGTTTTTGTAGATTTATGGAAGATTGTTGTGTGGGAGCATGGGTGATGTAGACTTGTGGGCGGAGCCTCGTACAGAATCTTACAGGTAACAGTAAGGAGGGTTTGAACAGAGCCCAGGAGAGATCACTAGATTACTCAGACATGCATGGATGACTCTAAAACCTCTTCAGACATTGTTTAAATTAGGGAACATGGTAGAAAGTAAAAAAAAAAAAGAAAAAAAATGTTTATGTGTTAAAATTAAAATTCTAAGTGTACATGATGCTCAAACTTTTTTTTGACTGAGGCAGGAGTTGAACTTGCCAATACTCTCCCAGGCATCACAGATACGTCTTTATTTCATGATTGAAAATCACCAATGCGGCTTATACAAAGGTGAAGATTTTTACTGGCTAACGGCCACCGGGGGGCGCTCTCTAGCAGTAAACGAGACAGACGTGGCGAAAGATTATGCGCTGAAGAATTCGATAGTTTTGATTTAGTCATTTCCGGCCTCATACACACAGCCCCATCATGGAAAACACTCAAAGAAATGCATCAAAGAAGGAAATAGAGTCACTCCACGTAAGTTTGGCATTAATGAATCGATGGTGCAAAAACAGAAGGATTTAGTCCACGTGTCAAACTCAAGGCCCGCGAGCCAAATGTGGCCCTCCACATCATTTTATGTGGCCCTCGACAGGGTAAATAAAAAGCTATGATGGTCTTAAAATATCATTTTATCAGGAGATACATAGTTACACGGCCATATTTTTACATCTAGGGAAATACATTAATAATATTTGTAACTTGAATAAGTATTAAATACAGAAACAGTTAATTACAATGAAAAATAAGTAGTTTAGTAGTAGTAGTAGATTTATTTTACATCTGGCCCTTTGAGAGCAGCCATTTTGCAGATGTGGCCCTCGGTGAAAATGTGTTTGACACCCCTGGCTTAGAATGTTTCCACAGCACGGCATTTAAACCTACTGGGGAGGACTAGGGCTGTTTTCAAATGGTCAATCAAGCAATCAAAGTTTATTTCTATAGCACCTTCCACAAACAAAGCTGACCAAAGTGCTGTACAACATTAAAAGCAAGATAAAAAACAATAAATACAAGATAAAAAACAATAAATATCAACAAAGTACATTACAGCATTAAAAGGAAGGAAGTGTCACAGGGCTACGTGTTAAAAGTCGTTCTAAATAGGTGGGTTTTAAGTTTGGCTTTAAACAGAGGCAGATCAGTGATGGAACGTAACTCGATGGGCAAAGAGTCCCAGAGTTTTGGACCTGCCACTGCAAAAGTGCGATCACCCCACTGTTTGCCCCGGGACCGGGAGACCTCCAACAGATGTTGCCCAGCAGAACGTAGAGCTCTGCTGGGTTGGTGAGGGGTCAGAATCTCGCACAGGTAGGAAGGTGCAAGACCACTGACAGCATTAAAAACAAACATTACAATTTTAAAATGAATTCTGAAGTGGACAGGGAGCCAGTGCAAGGAGAACAGGACAGGGGTGATATGGTCATGTTTCCGACTGTTTGTGAGCAGGCGGGCTGCAGCATTCTGCACGAGCTGCAAACGGTGAAGACCAGCTTGATTGATCCCTATGTATAAAGCATTACAATAGTCTATGCGGGAGCTAATAAAGGCATGGATAGCTTTCTCCAGGTCACCACGGCTCAAAAAGGGTTTAACCTTTGCCAGGAGGCGGAGCTGAAAGAAGCTTGCTCTGACCACAGAATCTGGTCAGGACCTTGCCTCTCCACAGATGTGACCTGTAACTGGTTTCACCTGTCGTGCATGTGGCAGTTGTACACTTCTAATTTCTGTAAAATATAGTCAACATCATTATAATATATATATATTTTTTTTCTATTTTTTGTTTATAATTTTACTTCCTGGTTGGACACGGGCAGCAGATGTGACATGCGCTGAGGGTATTCCATAACTGTTACCTGTAGCAACCATAATGTTAATTAAAACTGAAAGCCGTGATAAAGGGCCCTCGCGACCTTCAGTGGGACGGCTGCTTATCAACCCTGGCTTGGCATTTGATTTAAAACTGCCACTGTCACTTAAGAAATAAATGTTTGCTTTCAAATGGCTGCTTTGTTAAGACTTTTACAAATTATTTTTGACCACTCTTGATCCCACATATGTCCCGATGATGCTGCCTCAGTTTTGGAGTCTGTCGGATAAAAACCCCAGGACAAGGTCATTCAAGTACGTGCTCTAGAGTTTGGTTGAGTCAAGTTTGACCCAATATGGCCGACGTCTTGTGCAGTTTAACTTTTCACACCAAGTACCACCAAGATAATCTTTACCGAGATAATATTCAGTGAAACTTTCAGGTCTAATCAGATCTAAAATAGACTAAACCATGGATAAGGTGGTTCAAATTATAATTAAACCATAAGAGGACAAACATATAATGTATTTGTTTCTAAATTTAAAGAAAAACTCAAGTTAGATTTGTTTTTTTTGCTATGCTTTATTGTTCATGTGCAGAACAGTGAGGGGGGTGGACAGAAGGTCTACATGTGCAGCAGCCTCCTGTACCACTTCCTCTTTTTCTTCTCCAGCTCCCGTTCCAGTGTTATGCTCATCTCCTCCAGCAGGGAGCGCTGTTCTTCTGTCATCTTCAACTTTAACTCCAACGCGCTGCATCTTCCAACCTGTAGGGAGATCTTTACCTTCATCTCCTCACAGGTCTTTAAGAGAGCCGTCTTCTCCTCCTCGAGTTGAGTTTTGATGTGTCTCTCCTGGGCTATCTCTTCCTGGAGGACACTGTTCTTTCTGTCCAGCAGGGAGCGCTCTTCCTCTGCTCTCGTCAGTAGCTGGTCTGACGCTCTGCATTCCTCCATCAGCAGGGAGCGCTCTACCTTTAGGTCTTGACAAGTCCTCAAAATGGCGGCCTTGTCATTCTCCAATTCAGCTCGCCCATTTTTCTCTCCTGTTCCACCTCCTGCTGTAGGACACTGTCTTTTCGGCCAGCAGGGAGCGCTCTCCTACTGTCTCCCTCAATAGCTGTTCTACCTTATTGCATTTTTCCTCCAGCTGGGAGCGCTCTCTCCCTGTGACCTGCTCAGCTCCTCCTTCATCTCCTCACAGGTCCTCAAAATGGCATCCTTCTCCTCCTCCACTTTTCGGATCTGTGTGTCTTTGTCTTCCATTTGCTGGAACATCTTGACCTTCTGGACGGCCTCCTCTTGCTGTTTGGCCTTCAGAGCAGACATGTCCATTTTCAGATTCGACAGTGCACGCTCCAGTTGAGAGTTGCGTTCCTTCAGTGATGTATTCTCTGAAGATTGTTCCCGCAGTTTGGATTTCAGATCGTCAGCGTCCTTCTGGAGACTCTGCTTTTCCTTCTCTTGCTTTTGGGATTTTTGCCGGGAATCTTTATGAATCTGCTCCATCTTGTTTTTCATTCGGGCAGTCTGTTCCTGCAGCGCCTCAATGGTGCGCTCTTTGGACTGAAGCTGGTGTTTTAGTTTATCTGACTGGTCTAGAAGTGCTCCTCTCTCCTCTTTCACTTTGTCCAGTTCAGTTTGCAGTTCTTGGGTTGCTTTGTCCTTTTTCTCATTTTCAGTGTTATGAGCTTGAATAATCAGCTTCATTTTCCTCTGGACCGTTAACTTGTCCTCCTCGTGTTTGTCCACAAGCTGGTTTATCTCTCCATCTTTGAACTGAATTTGACATTTCAGTTCCTCAGACTCGTCTTTCACAGCAGTCAGTTGAAATCTGAGGTCTTGGATTTGCTTTGTTAACTTTAACTTCTCCTCCTCGTGCTGTTCACGGTCTCTTTCTCGAAGCTTTTTGAGGTCTTCCACTTGTTGGAACAGATGTTCCTCTCGGGCATCTGAAGCCCGAGCAGCTTTGGAGGCCATTTCGAGCTCGAACATGATGAAAGCCATGCCCGTCTCGTCTTCCTCCTCAGACCTCTGTTGGGTTTGAGTCTCCTGAAGAGTTACAGAGGATCTTACCACCTCTTCAGATGGTCCAGAGGTCTGGTCTGGATTGGCCAATTCCATCTCTAGGTCGTCCGTGAAGTGGAATTCCTCGCTGAAGAGGAGTTCGTCGTCCTCAGAAGTATAGTCGCACCAGTTTTTGGACATGTTTGCTTGAGTGAGTTCGACTGCTGGGGTTTGTACCACCTCTTCAGATGGTCCAGAGGTCTGGTCTGGATTGGCCAATTCCATCTCCAGGTCGTCCGTGAAGTGGAATTCCTCGCTGTAGAGGAGTTCGTCGTCTTCAGAAGTATAGTCGCACCAGTCTTTGGACATGTTTGCTTGAGTGAGTTGGGTCGCTGCGTGTTCGTTCGAGTGCTGAGTTGAAATGAGGTTGTACAGGGTTGAACTTACAGAGTTTCAAATAGAAACTGGTGATGTCATAAAGAAATAGAATGCGATGTCACGTGTTGCCAGGTGACGCCAGGTGATGTCACATATTATTCCATATATGAGCATAAGTGTGTTGCTATGGTTACATATGAATGCCAATATATCACAGATTTATTTATTTAACTGTTTATTAAAGCAGAAATAAGTCACATTTTTACCTCATTAAACACCTGAGTCTGTGTGATGGTTAAACTTGTGTTTGAAGCGTTTGTCGTCTCCACCTGTTTCTCTGTGCAGAAAACCAGCCTAGAAATATGGCCAACACAACCTGAACAGAGGTCGTCTGGGAAAATCTGGCTCTTTTTTATATTTGGTAACATGTTTTTGTATGTGATTATACTGCCTAAAACCAAGGTAATTCCATAAATTAAATCTATTATTAATTCTCAGTACTATTACTATGTTAGTATATGTCTGTCAGAAGTGCATTAGGAGGGCTGCAATCACATCAAACTCACAATTTGGATTAAAACTACAAGCAGAGATAAAGAACCCTCAAAACCCTTGTGTGTATATCATTATGTCCAGTTCATTAAAATACACAAACACATTTCAAAATAGGACATCTTCTGCAGTGATGTGGTCGCTGTATCAGACTGTTGGGGTGAAAAAAGAGCTGAGTCCAAAGGCAAAGCTCTCACTTCACTGGTCAATCTACGTTCCTACCCTCACCTATGGTCATGAGCTTTTGGTAATGACTGAAAAGATGAAAATGAGTTTCCTGAGAACGTCTCGGGATCCCCCTGGAAGAGCCAGATCAAGTGTGTGTGGAAAGGGAAGTCTGGGTGTCCTAAAATGTCAGAAAATTGATGTTTTTGCTTTGATTAGACCACATGCGTCAAACTCAAGGCCCGCGAGCCAAATGTGGCCCTCCACATCATTTTATGTGGCCCTCGACAGGGTAAATAAAAAGCTATGATGGTCTTAAAATATCATTTTATCAGGAGATACATAGTTACACAGAAATATTTTTACATCTAGGGAAATACATTAATAATATTTGTAACTTGAATAAGTATTAAATACAGAAACAGTTAATTACAATGAAAAATAAGTAGTTTAGTAGTAGTAGTAGATTTATTTTACATCTGGCCCTTTGAGAGCAGCCATTTTGCGGATGTGGCCCTCGGTGAAAATGTGTTTGACACCCCTTATTTAGTAGATGTAAAAAGACGACAAAATCTTTCAGAGGAAATAAATGCAGATGGGCCGTGATGTTGCCATTTTATTTTCTAAACCTACAGGTGTGTTCATACAGTGTTGGTGTCGTGTTGGTGCCGATTTTCAGGCACGGTTTGAAAAAAAGCTTGTCTTAAATTAAAACTCAAAAAACCCTCTGTGTACTGTTTTTTCTGTGTAAATATCTCATGTTACAACGTGAAAACCTGCGGCTTATATTCAGGTGCGGCTTATATATGTACTAAATTACTTTTCTTTTAAAATTTAGCTGGTGCGGCTTTTATTCAGGTGCGCTCAATAGTCCAAAATTTACAGTAGTTTACTCCAAATGAACAACTCCTTCGATGTCAGTCAGGTTTTAGACCCACCACAGCACTGAGTCTGCTCTTATCAAGGTGACAAACCACATCCGCCTGGACACTGATGCAGCAAAGTCTCCATCGTATGTGTTAACACCACATTTAACTAAAAAGGCTCCACAGATCAGAAAAACATGGAGACTGATGTGAGTGTGATGTTTAATGTGCTTTGTGATCACAGCCATATGGGATTTTATAAGTAAAAGCCAAAAGTCAAATCTGTCACTGGGCAAAAAGTTGTAGGAGTGAAGACGTTTGCTGCTTGTCCAGGACACTTCTTCAGTTCTGTTCAGATTATTGACTGATTTACTTTTGGCTTTTACTACGGATCAGACCTGGACGATGAAGTGTTTTTCTAAAAATAAACATTATGAAACTTTTACTGTGAACTCTGTTTAACTTAAATGAATGTCGAAATAAAGTTTCAACTGTCAGTTTTTCACTGTTTCTGTTGAATAAAATAGTGAAATAAAAAATCAAGCTTACGGCTAGCATGACTGACGCAAATTCTGCAAAGGACTCAAACTGAGGGACGCTCCTCGTTCACCTTCGGTCACAGTTATGACCTCAGATCCAGGCTCATGACATCGTTCGCTTTAAATGAATGAGATCTCGTTTTAACCTGAGATGTGCTGGTGCTGAAGATATTTGCTTGTTGTTTTAAATCAGTAGTGACATCAGACAAAGGTCAAATTCAGATATATTCCTGACTCATGGGTCGGTCCCTTTAAGGTGAACTTAAAGGGACGGTGCTCAACCAGGTACTTCCCTTTAATGAAAGATAATGACAGTAACAGATGAGTCTTTAGTCGTGTGTCTCAGCCGTGTCCCCTGAAGATGACATCACGAGAACAGGAACTGGAACTGTGACTTTACAGAGAACTGATCCTCTGCAGTGATACTACTGAGGGGTGCCCTGCATGTATGTCTGTAGTGGAATGTTACTATGGAGACACAATGCACACATTAGCAAACACTGTCAAAAACGTTTTGTAAAGAAATAAAACTCAAGAAAAAATACAAAATGGAGGTTAGGGTTTAGATTTTCAACCTTCCAGAGCCCAAACTGTGCATGGAGGTGAGGCCGACTATATCGAGCCCAGGGGTCGGCCCCTTTAACCCCCAAAGGGCCATTTGGACCCAGTTTCCACGGAAAAAAGCACTGGGAGCCGCAAATACTTTTTACATCTAAAATGAAGATAAACTGTATATATTGTTTGTTTTGTTTTTTTTAGTCTTGCACTTTGTGTAAACAACTATAGTGTGCTTATGACAGGGTCCCCACCCATTTTTATAAAAAATACACTTTACCGCTGAATCAGTGGGACCTCTTGTTTCTGTGATAAGGTGGTCACATCGAGAAGTTACTGGAGACAATGACTCCCGCAGTGTGTTTATGTCCAGTCTGCTCCGTCATTTCTTTCAAAAAACTCTAAAGGTTTATCTTTTAATCCAGGTGCTTAGGCTCCGTTCATCACCTCGTTCTCTTTTCCCTCATATTCCACAGAGCCGACTCGGCGAGTGAGAGTCAGTGTAGAGACAAACCAGATTTTAAGTAGGCTCCTGGTGTTGTCTGTTAAATTGATCTTTTTCTTGGAGGTCTTTTGTTTTTGGTTCATTTTCTCTTTCACTTGTGGCTCTACTTTTAGGCTCATGTCTGATGTTATATGTGATACGTCGTCATGGAGACAAGAGCAGATCAGCACAGATATAATAAACTCGACTTATATCAGATGGATTTATGTGACCATTTCCTAAGGATTTTGATGATATATCTACAGACGAGTTTATTAGCGCGTCATGAGGGACGGGAGAAAGTTACGTTGTAGAAGATGCGGTTGCAGATTAATTTACTGTTTTTGTGCGGCCCAATAGCAAATGTGTAACGGACCAGAGCTCGGTGGTTGGGGAACATTGGTTTATGAAATCCATGTAGTGCTACAGATCCTCCTGAACCTCTGCACAGCGTCTGTGTCCTTACGGAGAACTGTGAGCTGTGTGTGAGGTGTCAGCGAGGTTTGTTTTTAACATAGTTCCGTGAGTGTGACGCTTATTTTGAGCGACGAAGAATAATAAAATATAATTTTATTTTTATATTTCAACCTTACAGTAATTTTTCAATTTAAAAAGAACTGACACAAATAAAATACACTTCAATTAAATACTTATAATTTATTTTCCCAAGCCGCGGAGCCGCAGTATAAGGCTGAAAGAGCCGCATGTGGCTCCAGAGCCGGTAATGCTCAACCTCCCCCACAAGCTCCGGCTCCTTCCCCCCTGACATGTCCCCAGAGCCCATCTGCATGTCATCGAGGTCATCGAGGCCCCCGCCTTCGACTGCTGCCCAGATCTCTTTGCTCCAGCCCCTCATGGATCCTCCCTTGGGTTGTTGGTCCATGAGAGGACGGCCCCACATCACTTTTTCGGGCTGAGTGTGCCTGGACCCTGTGGGGAAAGGCCCGGACACCAGAAGCTCACTGTCGAGCACCCACCCCAGGCCCGGTAACGCCAGTCCAGACGATGTAACTGGGCTTCTGAACCGCTCTTAGTCTCACCCATCCCCCAGCACCTGTTTGCCATGGGTGATGCTACCAGAGGCATGAAGCCCCCGACAACATAGCTCCCAGGATCATTCGTGTGCTCAAATCCCTCCACCACGTGAAGGAGGCAGTTGATGGAGGGGTCGTCTGAAAATCCCTTCTGTTTTGTTTGTAGTATTCTACCACTCAGTGATGAATCTCTGTGAGCTCTGATTAAAAGGTTTGTGAGATTTGTCGTTCATTCTCATCCTTGGTGATGATACCAAATAAGTTACTGCAGATTTCACAGGAAAACCGTCTACAACAGAGTCATTATACATTTACTGGCAGTAATTGTCATTTGTTCAAATTCAAAGACCTGATACTTTTAAGAACTTTTGATTAGCCTTATAGCTTTGGAGATTTGTCCTGAATCTTTTAAAAACAGAGTGGTGTTACTTGGCTGAGCAGTATTTCTCTGGTACAGTGATTCCACACACAGTGTCTTCTTGAACACACCTGAACAGTGTTGGGCCGTTGGTAAAAACAGGTACGGCGCGACAGGACAAACTTGGTGGACTCCTCCAGAGACGTGAAAACCCGGAGAAGAAACTGAAGCTGAATGGAAAAATTACAGTTGTTGTATAGTGTCTTTATTACACTCATTCAAACTTGTCAATTCCACGTTATTTTTGTGACTGAAAAGTGTCCTTGTGTTCAAGGGTGTCGAAGGCTTAAAGTAAAAATGTAAAAGTCCAGGATAAGGACAAAAGTGTCATCACTGATTAACTCTGAATAAACCAAAAGATCAATGTCTGTGAAACCACATTGGGATTCATCAGGATGTGTTTCATTCGATTGATCAGGATTTGTGCTAAGACTTTAAAGTCTGTATTTAAAGGCGTATTGGGCGAGAGTTTTATAGGAGCACTTCCTGAATAACATATTTTGGCATCTGGAGAAAAATGTTGCTGCAGCAGCCGCCTCTCATGGCTCTTGATCTGGGCCTGTGCCACAGGGAGGTCTCCTGTGTCACACCAGTGTCGTCGTCCTCCACCATGAGGCTCCTGAAGTCCCCGCTCTTGTCCTGCTGGGACAGTCTGTCCAGTGTTTGCATCTGCAGGGAACGATCACTATTGAGCGAGTTTGGTGTGACGAATCTTTAATTTCCAAATTCAATACTTTTATGGATGTTTTTATTTCTCTGCAGTAAGATCATTTAACATTTGTATGAGCTGTTGTTCCTTCACATTTTAGATGTTTCGTGCTCCAGGTTTATATCCATTGAATACAATGTAATATGAAATCTACATAAATGTGGCTCTTTTAATCCACTAATTACTAGTGTTGGTCTATATTTAAACAAGTTTTAATTGTTTTAAATGTTTGACATGTTTGCCTCTATAGTACAACAACTCATATCACAAAATGGAAAAAGTGTCTGTATTTTGTTTAATTGTGTTTGCAACATCAAAAGTAAACTACCACAGAACAGACGAGCTCAAAACTGAGTCTGTACATTTGAATATTAAGTGTCGTTATCCAGTTACACCATTTCATATTATTGTCACACATCATTTATTCTGCAAAACATTTGCCTCAGCAGTGTCCAGAAATGTGCACAGTTACACCGGATTTTATACAAGCACAAATACATTTAAAGAGTTCATTGTGAATAAAATAAAACTATTTACACACAAATACAAAGCCACTGTCTCCAGTTTGGCCACGAGCTGCTAAACGTAATCCAGAGCCTCAGGTGCTCCTAGAAAACAGAATTTATGATCATAGTCGTACCTTAACATTTATTAAGTATCTCCTGCTACTAAACAGGAGACTTGTGATTATAACATATGTAAAGTATTTTAAACACAAACTGTTTTATCCAACTTTATCTTAAAGTTTCCACTAAATGGAGCCACTCGACCACAAGCTCAGTCTTTGTTTTAGCCTGAATTATTCACTGAGGTTTTTTTAATTGAATTTAATAAATAACTGATTATACATAAATCAAGCTGTCGTGCAGGAGAACTTGTTTGTATCTTCTAGTCTCTGTCATAATGTAAAAAGCAAACCTGGGGTAATCATAATCATCAGTGTTTTATTTGTGTGTATTACAACTTATTTCTTACATTTATTTTGAAAATCCACAGGTATTTGTGATACAGACCTTTATTACAGATTGAATAAACATATTGGAGTTCTTCTTATTCATGGAGTTATAAGGAGAATATGGACACATGCAGATGTAATATCTCTATGGAGCACACATGTACCAGGCCGGTTTAACCAAAGTACCAGAGGAACTCCAGGACACAAGTTTAAATACACAAAAGAGTCTCTAAAAACAGTTTATCAAACATCAGCAAAAGTACAATATACCAAACTAAACATAAAACAAAAGAATGTTATAAAAAAGTAACTGACCCTAGAGCGTAACTAAACATAACAGACACAATCACATGATTTACGTCACTCTGTATTTACATAAATGTATCAAACATCCAGGAGCTCACGTCTGAAACGCTCAAATCCAGGTGCTCAGGTCTTCTCTCTAGTGCCCCCTCTGGCCCGGACCTGAAACAACGGACACAGCACATCCACTGGTGACAAAAAGAAGTCTAGACCTAAACCAAGTCTAAACTAGGACTAACCTAAGTCTAAACCAGACCTTAAACCAGGACTTAACCAGGTCTAAACCAGGACTAATCCAAGTCTAAACCAGACCTTAAACCAGGACTTAACCAGGTCTAAACCAGTTTTAAACCAGGACTAACTCAAGTCTAAACCAGACCTTAAACCTGGTTTAGACCTAAAACCAGGTCTAAATCAGATCTAAAGTAGGTCTAACCCAGGTTTGAACTAGGTCTAAACCATGACTAAACCAGGAAACCAGGTCTAACGAAGGTCTAACCCAGGTCCAAATCAGGTGTAAACCAGATTTAAACCAGATCTAAAATGAGGACTGACAAAGGTCTAAACCATGTCTAAAACAGGTCTGAAACCAGGTCTGAAGCCTTGTCTAAACCAGGATTAAAAACAAGTCTAAAACAAGGATTAGGATGCCCAGGTTTAACCAGGACTAAACCAGATCTAAACCAGGCCTCGATTGGCTGTAAATCATGTCTAACTCAGGTCCAACCTGGTATAAACCAAGACAAAGCCAGGTCTCAAGCAGAACTGAAGCACGTCTAAAGCAGGACTAAATCAGGTCTGAAAGCAGGATTAAACTAGGACCAAGCCAGCACTAAACCAGTTCTGAAGCAGGTCTAATTCAGGTGAAATCTAGGCCTAAACAGATCTAAAACAAGGACAGTTCTACACCAAGTAAAATACAGGTCTAAACCAGGACTAAAACAGGTCAAACCAGGTCTAAACCAGGACTAAAACAGGTCTAAAACAGGTCTAAAACAGGTCTAACCCAGGTCTAAACCAGGTCTAAACCAGGTCTAAACCAGGTCTAAACCAGGTCTAAACCAGGTCTAAACCAGGTCTAAACCAGGTCTAAACCAGGTCTAAACCAGGCTAGCCAAGATGTGAATAGGTGTGAAATCACTCATTAGAGGCTTTGAATTACTATGCTAAGTAGGACCCAGGCACAGTGCACACTTAGGGTAGCACTATAGACCTAGCCTACAAACTAAAACTGTAATCAATAGGTGTTTTTTAGTTTTGGTGAAGTTAGCTTCTCCCTTCAGTCAGTCAATCAGTCCTTCAGACAGATATAAGGCAGTGTCCAGCAGTAATCTGACCAGAACTGAAGAAGCGTCTTGGATGAGCAGCGAAATGTCTTCACGCTGTTATGTCCATTTGACATGGACAACTGAGGCATTACACAGTTATCTAAACCTGGTCTAAACCAGGTCTAAACCTGGTCTAAACCTGGGCTAAACCAGGTCTAAACCTGGTCTAAACCTGGGCTAAACCAGGTCTAAACCTGGACTAAACCAGGTCTAAACCAGGTCTACCTCGGTTCTAAAGGTGCAGTACCTTGCAGTAGTAGTAGGACATTGGGAGGATGTAGAGGAGCTTCAACAGTAGAATGAGCAGGACTCTGATGATCAGATCTGAGTCTGGAGCTGCAACAGAGAAGACAAAGATCAGTCCAGACCAGACCAGGACCAAGACCAGGACTAGGACCAAGCCAAGGACCAGGACTAATTCCAGGAACGAGACTAGTTTTTGTGACCCCTTACTTTCACATGACCCTGTGTGAACGTCACATGACCCTGTGTGACACCTGACCCTCACATGACCCTGTGTGAACGTCACATGACCCTATGTGACACCTGACCCTCACATGACCCTGTGTGAATGTCACATGACCCTGTGTGACATCTGACCCTCAGATAACCCTGTGTGACC
>JAIEZT010000011.1:0-22500 GCA_019594935.1 Periophthalmus modestus | reverse complement strand
TGGGCGTGGTCAGCCTGCTAATAAAAAAGCAATTTTTTAATTTTTAAAAAAGCGCGTAACTCAGACATGCGGGGTCCTATTTCCCGCATTAATATACGTTTTGTTCAAAATGTTGAACTGAAAGCACGGACATACAATTTACATAAGTCAGATATTACATTGCTCCACAGCGCCCCCTTGAACTTTGGTTTTCATGGGGCCTATGGGAGCCCGACTCGGGAAAAATGTCGACCTAAAAATCTGAAACTCACATCAAAAAATAGAACATATTGGGACATGACAAAAATGATATTATGACCCCACCCTAAAATGTACAGAAAGTCGGCCATATTGGATCAAACCCGGGAATGACAAAAGCGCACACCCTCACATTCAGGACATCTCCTCGCACAGTTTTCATCACAAACCAATTAATTTGGCCAAAAACCCACTAAACCCATGTGGGATTAAAGATTATCAATTAAATTTTGAATATGACTTTGGGTGTGGTCATGGTGAATTTTTAACTAAATCAGAAATTTTTGAATATTTCAATAAAATATTTCTCTTTCACACATTTTTGTTGTGGGAAAACGCTGATACAGCGTTTATGCACATTTGTGAGCTGAACACAATGATATGCAAATAATGGCTTTATCTTACAAAATGGCTCTCTAGCGCCCTCTTCAAATTTCATTTTCATAAAATTCATAGAAGCCAATCAATTTGTCGTGGACTTGTGAAAAAATTCACAGGGGCCTTATTTGTGATGAGGCACAATGTGAGAAAGTCACATGACTGTAGCTTTTATGGTTTAGGAGAAAAAAAATGGGTCGAAAATCAGTTTCCATTATTATTATTCTTCTTTATTATTTTGGTCCAGGCCATTTTTGACCCCCTGAACATTAACGAAAACTCAATTTTATTGGACCCAAAATTGAAGGTTGGTGAAAAATGAGTTATTTTGAAGTTTGTCAGCAAAAATATTCAAAAATGATACGCTAGCGCCCCCTTACAACCCCCATTCAGTTTTTTGGCAAAGTTTTTCATAGACATGTGAAAATTGGGACAGTCACCCACCTTTCAATACTGAAACAAAAAAGCCAATAAGAACATACCTCTATCTACAACTATGTTACCGTGGTAACGTCATAAATGCGTCATTGAAATGAATGGGGTTCAGAGTACTGGACTTTGTTGTCGACTAAATAGATGCTCTGCACTAATCCAACTATGACCCAAAATTCAAGGTTGGGTGAAAAATGTATTATTTTAATGTGGAAAAAAAATTAATACTTCAAAATGACTCAATAGCGCCACCTCAAAGTTCAAAATACATTACGGCAATGACAGACCCTTTTTCATCGTAGACAATCGAAATTTGGTAGAACCATAGAACATGTCAAGACAAGTAGAAAAATATATTATGACCCCACCCTAAACCCTACAGGAAGTCGGCCATTGTGGGCAGAACCCCATTTTTTTTGAAATTTTAAAAACGTTCACGTTTGGATTTTTTACACACCGTGGATTTTCATTCAAGAAACATGGAAATTGGTCAAAATGAACTAGACCCATGTGGGATTAAAGTCGAGTCACTTGAATTTTTCTACGTCATAAAATGTGGGTGGGGCCAGCATGCAAAGCAAAACGCCGTTTTTTTCTAGTATTAAATTGAATCTAACTCAAACATGCAGTGTCCTGTTAACCGGCATTAATATACCTTTTGGTCACATTGTTCATCTGAATGTCATGATATACATTTTACATAGATGAGATAATCCATTGCTCTACAGCGCCCCCTTGAAATTTTGAATGGGACCTAAAAAATTTTACTTTTTCAAAACATTTGAAATTTGGCATGGACCTCCCTATCTCCATACTGAACAAAAAAGCCAATGAGAAAATACCTCTATTTGCAAGTGTGTTGCCATGGCAACGACCGACATTTCTCATTGAAATATACATGGGTTTTGTTAACTGGGATGAAAAAATTTACTTTGTCATTGACAATCGAAATTTGGTACACATATTCCACTCATCACACTGAACAAAAAAGTCAATGAAGCCATACCTCTAATTCAAAACCGTGCAGGCGTGAAAATGTCATAACTGCTCTCATTGGAATGAATGGAGTAGTATTACTCGGTCGCTGTTTTTTGGGAGGAGGGGGCGATGTAAGCGGAACGAGAGGCGCGAACTCCGCGGTGGCGTGTACCCCGCGGTCGCAAGGGGTGGCGAGGGCCTTTATCACTGCTTGCAGTTTTAATTATTATTATTGCATTTCTGACAATATATAGATATAGAAAAATATTAATACAATCAAGATACGGATTTTAGCAATAATTGATGAGCACGACCAGCACGAGCCACAGTGAGCAGCAGCGGGAGCAGCAGAAGCAGGAAGTGACAGGGGCACACCGGGTAATTTAGCGCTCACCGGTGCGGTAATGGGTGGGGCCAAGTCCTGGTTTAGTCCTGGTTTAGTCCTGGTTCAGTCCTGGTTTAGTCCTGGTTTAGTCCTGGTTTAGACCTTTTTAAGCCAGGTTTAGACCTGGTTTAGTCCTGGTAAATAAGAAGATCCTGTCCAGCAGAGGGCACAATGACACCTCTGACTCTGCCCCTCACCTAAACTATGACTGTGTGTGTATGTATGTGTGTGTGTGTGTGTGTGTATGTATGTGTGTGTGTGTGTGTGTGTGTGTGTGTGTGTGTGTGTGTGTGTGTGTGTGTGTATGTGTGTGTGTGTATATGTGTGTGTGTGTGTATATGTATGTGTGTATGTGTGTGTGTGTGTGTATGTATGTATGTGTATGTGTGTGCGTGCATGTGTGTGTGTGTGTTTGTGTGTGTGTGTGTGTGTGTGTGTGTGTATGTAAGTGTGTGTCTATGTGTGTATGTGTGTGTGTGTGTGTGTGTGTGTGTGTGTGTGTGTGTGTGTGTGTGTGTGTGTGTGTGTTTGTGTGTGTATGTTTGTGTTGAGAGAGACTAAAAAAAATATCCGAGAAACATAAAAATGTGAGATCAGACTTTTACCTGAACACTTCACCTCCAGACCCAAGGAAGAGGAAGGGGGATAGGAAGAGAATGCTTCATAGACACATTCTCTCACTGCAGACGTCTCCTTCACACAGTCAGATGAGACACTCCACACTGGACTCTGTGGAAAATCATCTCTCTCTTCTCCATAAACAGCAGAGCCACAGTCCAGGTCTCTGCAAACAACAGCTGTGTCCCCCAGGTCCCAGTCTCCACTGGTCTCCACCTGTCTCCACTCTCCTCTGAGTCTCACCTCCACAGTCCCAGCACAGCGTCTGGCTCCTCCCACCAGCCTGAGCGGCTCTGAACAGACAAGAGACAGAGTGATGCCCCACCCCTTTACCTGAGCAGTGAGGCCCCGCCCCTTTACCTGAGCAGTGAGGCCCCGCCCCTTTACCTGAGCAGTGAGGCCTCGCCCCTTTACCTGAGTGTGTCATCCCTTTTGTATGTGGCTCAGTAAAACAAAAATTCTGTTTTGTGGGTGAGTGGTTATCCTGTGTCCTCCTCTTACCAGGAGGTTGTGGGTTAGACTCCTGATCTGACTGGAGTGTGCATGTTCTCCCTGTGTTACTGTGGCAGAGTGGTTATCCTGGTGTGTGAGTGTCTTTACCTGAGCTGTTGTCTTCTGCCAGGAGCCCTGCACACACAAAAGTCATGTCACAAATGTGTTTGGTCACATGACACAGAGCTTCACACAAAAATGGCGGCTGTTGGGCTCATTAAAGCCACAGGCTCATTTCACCAGTGTGATGGAAACAGGAAGCTCACTATGGCCCCCTATTTAGAAACACTTTAATATTAATCAAATGTACATTTATTTTCACAAGAGTGAGACAGAGTTTCAGACACGAGCCAGTTCCCCTCAGACTGAAGCAGCTGCAGTGTGGGAATAAAAGAAACTTTGACAAATAACAGAGGAGGAACAAGTACTCCATCTTGTTACTTAAGTAAAAGTACAGACACCAAAGCAAACAAATACTCAAGTAAAAGTATCACATGAAAAAAACACAGTCGTTATACAGAGACATCTAACCGAGAACTTGTCAAAGTTACACTAAGGTCATGATGTTGATTTGAGTTTCCTAAAGCAAAGTGCCACGTATCACCTGTAAACATTCAAAGAGTCTTTAAGAACAAGTCACTACAGCCTCAAAGAAACATTTTCAGACACATTCAGAACCAAAGTTATGGAACGAACCCTGACCCCTGACCCCTGACCCTAAGCACTCCAGTGAAATGGAGTCATCTGGACAAAGACCAGGATCCACAACAATAATGAGATTTAAGAAAAAGAAGAAATCAGCTCATGAAGTCAGTGTGAAAAGAAGAAAAGGACAGAAATGTGGTTGAAAAGAACCAGTGTGATGAAAATGAAACTTTGAAATGTTTTATAGAAAGTCTGACATGTTTTATAGAAAGTCCGTCATGTTTTATAATAACATGTTCTTGTTAAAGTTTAGTGAGGAAAAAGAGCAGATCACATCAGACGTGTTTTTCTGCTCCGTTTCATTCACGTCTCGTATGTTTCACTTTGACACTGTTAATGTCTTTTTATATTTTAGGAAATAAATCAAACGCAAAAGTCTCACTTACCCAAAGTGTAGACGAACCAAACGAGGACCAGCGCTCCGAGGGCCATAATCAGCACTGAACCAGGACTGAGGCGTGTTTGAGAGTTTCCTGTTTTTGACACATTCTTATCTGCTCATCGTTGGTGGTTTTCTTGCTAAAATTAAACATGGCCATAATCTGGTGTTTAATCATCTCGAACTTTTTCTTTTTGGCTATGTCTTCTAGCTCGGGGGAAGTACGCCAGGAAAGTTTATAACACGGTCCTCGAGGCCTCGCGGGCCTCGTTCCGATCGTCTTAGGGCCCTGGAGCAACGTCCGCGGAGGCGGCTTCGAGCTCCACGCGATGTCCCCGTGTTTTGAGAACATTCGTACTTTTTCTTTTTCTTCTTCTTCCTCTTCATCATCTTCATCTCCCTTGTCATCTTCTTCATCTTCTTCGTTATCTTCTTCTTCATATTCATATTCATCACCATCACATTATCACCACCACCACCACCATCATCATCATCATCATCATCACCACCACCACCACCGCGGTGGTGGTGGTGGTGGTGGTCTATGGCGCGATGGTCATCTTCTCTTCGATCAAATCTCTTCGATTTAAACCCGGTGGCCTCGGCTGCGGTGGATTTGTAGCATGAGGAGGACGAAGACAACGAGGAAGAGATTCGCGGGACCCGAGGCCCTCGATCCAGACCCGTGTCCTGCTGGAGCGCCCCGGAAGCCGGGCGAGGGAGCCGGTCGCGTACCGAGGTGTAAATTCGAGCCCGCGTCTCGTGCGGGACATGGCCGCTCGAGTTGGAGGGATTTCTTAATTTTATGTATTTGTTTTTTATTTGTTGTTGTTGTATTTTTTTATTTCACCGTCAACCTGGCTGCTGCCGCCGCACGGGAGGCTTAGTAGTGAGACATTCTGTTTTATGTGTGTGTGTGTGTGTGCCCCAATTTGACATAGGCACACACAAGAGCGCCCCCGCCCCAAGAGCGTTCACTCACTCTTCCTCTCTTCCCTCCCTCCCTATGTGTGTGTGTGTGTGTGTGTGTATGTGCGTGTGTATATGCGTGTGTGTGTGTGTGTGCATATGCGTGTGTGTGTATATGCGTGTTGTGTGTGTGTGTGCATGCGTGTATGTATATGCGTGTGTGTGCGTATGTGTGTATATGTGTGTGTGTGTATACGCGTGTGTGTGCGTGTGTATATGCGTGTGTGAGTGCATGTGTGTGTGTGCATATGCGTGTGTGTGTGCATGTGTGTGTATATGCGTGTGTGTGCGTGTGCGTGTGCGTGTGTATATGCGTGTGTGTGCATGCGTGTGTATCTGCGTGTGTGTGCGCGTGTGTATGCGTGTGTGTGCATGTGTGTGTGTGTATATGCGTGTGTGTGTGTGTGCATGTGTGTGCATGTGTGTGTGTGTATATGCTTGTGTGTGTGTGCGTGTGCATGTGTGTGTGTATATGCGTGTGTGTGTGTGTGTGTGTGTGTGTGTGTGTGTGTGTGTGTGTGGTGTGTGTGTACTTGCATTAAGGAGCCCACCAACAATGAGGGCCCATCACCTTCGCGGGGCCCCTCATTATTAATATGGTGCTCAGAGGCCTCCCCTGATAGTCCTAGTGCTGTTTTTTTCGCTTGGCCCACAAAGGTGGCAAAGTATGGGTCCGTGTGTGAGATTTTTTTTATTCACTAGGGACCCCTGTGCCGGGTCCTGGAATTGACTCTCACACACACTACCGGAAGTGTGTATCATTTTTCAAAGGACAAGATGATTTTATATGTAATATCAGGTGAGTAATATTAAAACTTTTATGACAAATGTGACTGATAACGATTTTTTACATGAATTTGACTTGGTTTCTGTGGTTTATGTTAGCTGTATTCATAAAATGTTCCACATAGAAGTAGAGAAGCTATCATATGTAAGGTGTACAAAGAGCATACTATGTGCTATACTAAAAATTACCAGCGTTAACACGTTTTTATATGCACCTACTGTCAACTAAGTAAGAATTAAAATAGTAAAACTTGTGATCCGCAAGTCTATCCTACGACCTCGAGGTAAGTGTGCTAATGTTAGCTAGCATGTTTTAGCATTAACATTTTCATGTTGAAAGTAAAACGAGTTACTCAAATGTATTAGAAAAAAGAATGCTGAAATTATGTTGATTACTGTGTCAATGCATCTAGTGAAATGCTCTGCAGTGAAAGAGAAAAAAAAAAGTTTTTAAGTGGAGGTTAGCTAAAGATATTAGCTATATTAGCATTGTCGAATTCTAACGCCTAGCTAGCATGTTTTAGCATTAGCAGCTTCATGTTCAAAGTACATCGAGCTCAAACCACGTTTAAAACAATTTGATTAAAATTGTTTTAATGTAAATCTGCTGTGTTGATGCTTTTAGTTGCTGTTGACTCTAAATAAGAATTTAGCTCTGTTAGAGAATGTTTGCTAATCTACCCTCATGTTTAATCTACACTTTATTTATTTAAACATTTTTCAAACATCACAGTGAATTATGAACATAAAGATGTTTTAAATTTACTGCCTCTGACTTTTTCTAGTAATGTAGACATTACATTTCATAATAAAACTAATTAAATTTTTGAAGTAAGATTCCCAACACTGCCTAAGTGTATGTATGTATGTATGTGCAGCACGAGACAACAGCAGCGTAATGAAATAACTCGCTTTTAGCTCACGTTTCTAGTGATTATATACAAGTTATTTATACAGGCAGTCATTTCAAATAGTGAGCTAGTTTTCAGAGCTAGTTTGAGTGAAATGTAGGAGTATGATACAGCGTAATGTAAAGTTGGTTTACGTTTGGGGTGACGCACGGTCAGGCGGTGCGTCGGTGCCATAGCAACCCCAGCGCACTATATAAGCGCGTGCGCTCTGTCACGTGCCTCCTTTCACCTGAACGCTCAGCGGACAACTGTACGTGACTTTGGTGTTCATCTCTTATTTGCCCTTCCGGGTTGTAAAACACAGTCGCAAACATTTTCTAACTCTCTGTTATCACTTTTTTTTTTTGCAAGAGTGAAAAGTTTTACGATGGCTCGTTTCTTCGCCCTGGCTCGCCGCTTCATCCGTGCGCTCGCCCTCTTCTGGCAGCTCCCCCCCGGAGGTAAAACCATCAAATATCATTCCGTTATGATAAACTATGATCAATATTACAACATAGTAAATACTTAATGTCTGAAGAACAGTTTTGTCCACATGCTACAAAGCTCTTAACATTATATAGTCCTCAGGTTTATGAACATTGACAGCTACATTTTGATATGTTGAGACTTTTATTGGATGATTTTTTATTTTGGATGATGATGAAAAGTTGGTGTACAGCTGGTCTAAATATATCAGCACGACTAAGAAGTGAAGAATTATCATCACATTTATGGGAAATCAGGTGTTTTATTTTGTGGGCATCGAAATTCATCAGAGCTGGAGTGAAACAAAATGGCGCCCGCGGCCTTTAAACTCGACAGTTTAAAAAATGCTCTGAGAACGTGTTTTATCTCCATAGCAACGCTGTTGTTTTGCTTTAATTTGAGCAGGTCATTAGAGGTGTATGGAGCTTATAAAGACTGGGTCTACTCCCCGCGCTGTGCCAGTCAGAGCTCCCTCATTTGTCTCACTGCGCCATCAACTTATTTCAGTATAAGATCATAATCATTTCTGAAACTGATTAAATATAATATCTGGAAAAAAAACCCAAAACATTACAAACATAGGACACCATTGTGTTACGCATTATACCCCATCAGTGTTGGTGTATCTTTGAATAACAGTCTTGTGTGGCCAGTGCCCTTAAACACAAGAGCTCCACATCAGAGAGGCAGCTTTTCTGCTCCAAGCCCGAGGCTCTCTCCCCGGCGCGGACTGCTCTGCCTGCCCGGCTCGGAGCGTGTATCTGCGGAGGAAGAACTCCGCATCTTCCGCATCCAGCGGCGTTTGATGGACTATGCTTTTTTGTGTCACAAATGATTACATTGCAACGGATTGTTTTCATGTTGTAAAATAAAACTCTGTGATTTTAGCTTAGCATAAGTAGGGATTTGGATAGTAGTAGTCGTCATTAGAGTATGTGGTAGTAGTCTGATTTGGTCTAGCTTCAATTTAAAAAGTGTTTAACATTGTCAAACCTGTTGCAGAGGCTGTGGACCCTTTGGGACCCTCGGGATCATCCAGACCTCTACTCCTCAGATATGAGGACGACGAAGGTGAGCCAGAGTTAGTTGGTTACAGGCAAATATGTCTGTCTTGATCTTGTTCATGTGGAGCCCAGGAGGGGGTGTAGGATGTCACCATGAGCTCAGGATTGGGGATTTTAAGATAAGATAAGATATGCCTTTATTAGTCCCACAGTGGGGAAATTCCAGCATTGCACCGCACACATAGAGAACAGAAGGAAAATCGTACATGCAAAAAAACAGATAAAAAATAAAACAAGATAATACAATAATATCTAGAAATAATTAAGAAATAGACTTCAAAATAAACCTCTAATATACACATATATATACATATAGATATACATCTCCCTAAGATGACTTTTATTTTTATTTTATTGTATTTTTAAAATTTTATCACCAAAAATGATGTCATGCACCTACAGTTTGGACTGTTAGTTAGTTTGGACACAAGATTCAAAATAACAAATGGTGCCTACAAAGTCTGGCCCATCCAGATCTACAACACAGGCCTCTTGTGTTACTTAAGCAGCTGTGAGAAGGAGCAGTAGTAGTCGTGGTAGTAGTCTGACTTGCTCTAGCTACAATTTAAAAGGTGTTTAACATTGTCAACCTATTGCAGAGGCTGTGGACTTTTGGGACCTTCCAGACCTTCTGATGGAGACCCGTCCAGTCCTCTGCTCCCCAGTCCTCTGCTCCCCAGTCCAGGACCACCGAGGTGAGTAAGAGTTTAGTGGTTACAAGCTTGTACTTGGGTCGTCTGATGTATTCTCACTGAGTGATTCTTAAACATAGGGACGGAGCCCATGACTTTGTAGCTATGTATTATGCGTTGTTGTAGGTTTTTTTGTTTTTTGTTTTTGTTAAGTGTGCGTACAAACAAATGTATGTTTTGATCTTGTTCATGTGGAGTCCCATGAGCTCAAGATTGGGGATTTTTTCTCTAATGTTTTATATTGGTATTCTTTTTTTTTGTTGGGGGGGGACACAATCTTATATTGCCATCTTGTTTTGTTCTTATACAAAAGATAAAAAATACTGAGTTAAGCACCAGTGAAACAGTAGCTGTAGCAGTAATAGGGCCTTTGAACTGGTCAGAAGTGATGTTATGCACCTACAGTTTGGACTGTTAGTTAGTTTGGACATAAGAATCAAAATAACTAATCATGCCTACAAGTCTGTCCCATCCAGATGTACAACATAGGCCTCTTTGATATGTTACTTAAGTTGTGAGGAGGAGGAGTAGTCGTCATTAGAGTCTGTGGTAGTAGTTCCTGACTCGCTCTAGTTACAATTTAAAGGGGTTTTAACATTGTCAAAACCTGTTGCAGAGGCTGTGGACCGTCGTCTTCTGCGTCCAGACCTCTACTCCTCAGACGAGGAGACCAAGGTGAGTCAGAGTTAGGTGGTTACAGGCTTGTACTTGGGGTCGTCTGATGTATTCTCATTGAGTGATTCTTAAACATGGGGATGGAGCCCATGTCCCACCCAATAATATAATACATGTATTATTATTATTTTTTGTATCCCTTCACGTGCCCCTTATGACACTCTGCATTTTTTTGTGTGTGCATGTGTGGGCATGTGTATATACGCTTGTGTGCGTACATGCCACATACAAACATATGTATATGTCTTGATCTTGTCACCTTCAGCTCAAGATTGGGGTTTTTTATTTATTCATTATTATTATTATTATTATTATTATTATTATTACTACTACTATCATTATTATTATCGTTATCATTATTACTATGATTTTTTAGGGGGGAGGGGGATTTATTCCAAAAACAAATAGTAGTCATAGTAGTAATCGTAGTAGTCATTAGAGTCTGTGGTAGTAGTCTGACATGCTCTAAACCTGTTGTGCAGAGGCTGTGGACCGTCGGGGCCGTCGGAGCCGTTGGGGCCACTGGGGCCGTTTGGGGCCGTCGGGACCCTCTGGTTGAGACGCGTCCAGACCAAGGTGAGTCAAAGGTAGGTGGTTCCAGACTTGCACTTGACGAGGTTGAGGACATGGACTGGACTGACTACGGTCAGCTGATGAAGAGCGCTGCGTGAGTCTCCCTGAAGAGGAAGAAGAGACGGAAGAGGCTCGTCTCCTCTCCTGCTCAAGCTGTGGAGCCAGAGGGTTGTGCCCCAACCCCCTCTCCTCAGCAGCGAGCACGCTGCCCTTCTCCTGCTCCTCCGCCGCGCCTCGCCTCCTCCTACCCGGCTGATCCCCCGGCCCCTCCACCTCTGCTGGGACGTCCAGAGGGCTTCAGGTCCTACTGGCACCACCACCGAGACTCTGAGTCGGATGAGGAATGTACTCAGCCACTGAGACTCAGAGCTTGGCTCACTGCGCCGGCATTTACCAACTTCAGCCGCGCCCACCACACATTGATTTCTTTCTTGTTTGATTAAAAAAAAAAAAAAATCAGTAGATTGAAGTTAAGGAATGCTATGCAGGATTTCATTAAACGACAAACATTGATGATAAAAAACTAACCTTTTCTTGTTTAGTTTTAGTGTTAATTACTATTCTGAATTCAATCTGAGTATTGCAGTTTTACAGAAATTCCTGCATAGTACGCCTTGTACTTTAACTTTTTAAAATTTTTTCATTAACATTTTTTTTAAGTAATAAAAAATGCAAGGATTATTATATAGACTTCATAAAACTTAAGAAAACCTTGATGACAAAATATAAAGTTCTGTGATTGGCCTTTTTTTCTCATTGAGTGATTCTTAACCACAGGGACAGAGCCTATGGCCACTAATCATATAATACATGTATTATGTTGATTGGGCTCAGGTTATTTTGTACTGAAAAAGTGAGTTTTAATTGAAACAACAAAAATTGAAGTATTAAAGTTTGACAGAATGTCCTGCATAGTACACCTTGCATTTACTTTAAGTGTGTGCTTTTTCTGGGCATAGGAGGGTTAGACAGTGTTTTGTGTGTGACCAGTTTGTTTCAAGTTTCCAGTTTTCCAGTTTTCCAGTTTCAAGTTTCAAGTTCAAGTTCAACTTTCAGTTAAAAAAAAAATACACAAATACAAAAAAAAAAAAAAGCTTTAGTAGTAATTCATATTACATTACATATGTAATAGTGATTTTGAAGAGTCCAGAGTGTGACTGGCTTTGGGGGTATTTTGACAGTCTATTTACAGCTACAAGCTTTAGACCCACCGCTCAGTGCAGCTCAGTACTGACCTTTAACCTGCAGCTACCACATCTACTGCAGCTCCCTCCGTTCTGACGGACTGAGTTCTGCTTAAATATTATGCAGATAACTAATATCTAACACACCCGTGAGTTAGAGTACAGAGGAATGTCAACTCCTCACATAATAACAGTGGGTGAATATATGTGGACCTGTGGCTTTGTTCACTGTTTTCCCTCCTGTTACTGTTGGATTCAAACTGTTCTGTCTGATGGTAATGTGCCATTTCAAACACCAGTAGGTATTTTACTCTCAGCCTTTGTGAACAGTCTCATACTGTAACAGTAACATATACTGACTTTCACACTGACTTGTACTGTCAGTGTGAAAGTATCTGGAGATGTGGGTTTGTTCACTAACTCACCGTCAGGTGGGACACTCCCTGTTTCTCCTCTTTTTTATTGTTGATTGTTTTAGTTTTTTTTTTATTAGTTGGTTATTATAATTCTATACCTTTTTGTAAACCGTCTGATTGGAGGCTCTTTTATATTTGCTCTTTTAATTGTATCTCGAGGTCTGGGTTTTGTTCACTGACTCGTGGGTCGTGGGGACACTCCCTGTTTCTCCTCTTTTTGTCGTTTTGTTTGAGACATTATGTACATTTTCTTCTTGTTTCTTTTTGTAAATTAGATACTGAGTTTGTATTTATACTTAGGTTTAGGTGTTTTATTGTAAATATACTGACTTCAAAAGTATTTGACTGATAATAAAATAATCAAACAAACAGGTAAGAAAGAATAAACAACAGGTAAGAAAATGATGATTCCATAGAAGCTGCGTTTGTGTACTTAATGTCTTAACACTGTCTCTCTTTCTGTTTTTTACATGGCGACTGGTTTGGAGGGGCCAGCGATGGTCCTGTGATCTGATGAAAGCTGATGAGTAAAAAACGTGTTTCCAGAAGATGAGAGCAAGAGCCTGATCACAAAAATTAGGTAAAAAAAATAATTCCATAAAATCTTGTTATGAATGTTTACTCAGTGTCTTACCTCTGTCTCTCTTTCTTTTTTCCATGTGATTTAATGAAGCCGACGAGAAAGTTTGTGTCTCCAGAAGATGAAGAGCAAGAACTGTTCCCAAAGATTAAGTACGAAAATAATAATAGATTGCACAGAAACTGCTTTTGAATCTTTACTCAGTGTCTTACCTCTGTCTCTCTTTCTGTTTCCATGTGATTTCATGAAGCTGAGAGAAAAAAATGTTTCCAGAAGATGAAAAGCAAGAATGTTCACAAAAATTAGGTAAGACAATATAATTTCATAGAATCTGCTTTTGAAAGTTTACTCAATGTCTTACCTCTGTCTCTTTCTGTCCTTACATGGCGACTGGTTTGGAGAGACCAGCAGTCGTCCTGTGATCTGATGAAACTGAGGAGAGGAACCTGGTTGTCCCAAGATGAAGAACAAGATGGGAGCTAATCAGAAAAACACCCTGAAAGAATATCCAGAAATCTGTCAATAAATAAAAGAAGGGTGATTTGGAATTCTTATTGTTTTTTTTTTAAAGATTATACAAATGTAATATTTTGTACAGTTTTACTTAAAAGGGCATTAATGTTACTTTTGTGCTTGTCTGTTGGAAATCTACACAGTACAGCTTCATTTATAATGACTACCTTATAACTTATGGCGTTTTTTTTAAAGTACTCAAAAGTTTGTGTGAAAAAAAACATGGATTCTTACTGTGAGCTGGGTCACCTCTCCACAGATGTGACTTGTAACTTGTAACGATGTCGACCTCTATGGAGATAGTTAGGTTCACTGCCACACTGGGAGCATTCTAATAACGTGTCCTAAGAAACAAGCAGGGCGTACACTTTACCAGAAATTTAAATCTGATTTTCTTAATTGCTCTGACCACGGAGGACGCTGCATTAGTTTGAAACCATGAATATGAACACTACTGGTTGAAAATAAGTAGAGTAAAGATTGGAGACTGGTATAAATGTTTTATTTTTACTTTCCCAGATCTTAGGTTTTCACAGCCTGTTTTTTCAGTCCCTGGTGTATATCTTATACAACAGTGCGACATGAAACTGTTAAATGAATAAAGATCTGTACAGTGAGTTTGAGGATTTAAAATCTGTGCAGCTCTGACACTCTGTTTTATTTTCCAGAACATTCTTCTGGGCTGGTTTTGAGGAAACAAAAAAGTTTCATTGAATAAGGAATGTGCAGTTTTTCCCAGAACAATAATAAAAGAATACGTTATTATCATAGAAATTTATTATTGCATAATAATAATAATCATGTAATAATATTTGTTTTCTGGTGTAAGAGTCAAAACCAAGAGACTGAAACAATCAAGTCAAAGTTTTATGAGCTCCACAAGTAAAGTGAACACTGAAAGCAACGGACTCTCCCAGAAAGAACAGAAGAGAGTGAGATGTGACTGACAGAGAATTTATCAGGTCCCCCCCAAAGTGTGTGTGGTGTGTGGTGTGTGTGTGTTGTGTGTGCGTGTGTGTGTGCATGTGTGTGTGTATATGCGTGTGTGTGTGTGCATGTGTGTTGTGTGTGTATATGCGTGTGTGTGTGTGCATGTGTGTGTGTATATGCGTGTGTGTGTGTGTGTGTGTGTGCATGTGTGTGTGTTGTGTGGTGTGTGCATGTGTGTGTACGTGTGTGCATAATCGCACGAACGGCCTGTGCCTCTCCACACGTCTCTTCTCAGGATTCAACGGTAAACGTAAAAATTCATTCAATTTTTTAGTCAAAAAAAAAAAAAAATAATAAGAATAAAACTGTAAAGTTTAAATAGAAATAACTTTATAGTACAAATCATTTGATAATATAACCATTTCATTTATTTTTCCTCTGTGGTGACAGGTGCCTCACCTACCGCACGTCTCTGTTTGCTCAATGTGCACCGACATGTTTGGCCAGTACCAAATGTCCTCGGTCTCTCTCTTTACACTTAACCGCTCCGAATGAGACTCTTGTATTTTTCTCCAGTATTCTCTTGTCTTAGCTGCACAGGGACAATAATCTTAGCAGCTTTAAACATCAGTCCCGATGTGTATGTGACTTCATTCCTAAATATCCTATCCTCCAAATGTCTTTGCGGTACATTGCGGTTCAATCCGCACAGGTGGTCCAGTTCACAACTTTATTCTTTATCTTGAATTTTTCTGTCCCATCTGTTTTTTGTGCTCAGCTTGTGTCAGTCGACTTTCATTTCAGAAACATTTGTGTTATTCTTCACTTTGAGTGTCCCCAGGAACATTTCGGTTTCATTTAAAACTTTGCTCAACAGCGTGAACTTTTCCTTCCACATTGTTTACGCTGGTTTCCGCTCTACACATCTTTGAGAAATGATTTTTTTCTTATGGCATCTGTTTGCAATTCTGACCATACGACTATTGGTTATTTGTTAATCTTTATACAGAATTATTCAGGTTAAAAACCAGTTTCACAAAAAGAAATAAATATGTTTAATATGTACAACATTTACAGGGACAAGTCATGTTTACTCTTAGTCGAACTCATGGACAAGGTCAGGTTAATCTAGTCAGACTCAATGGACAAGAGTCAGGTTTAATCTAGTGCGACTCAATGGACAAGAGTCAGGTTTAATCTAGTCAGACTCAATGGACAAGAGTCAGGTTTAATCTAGTCAGACTCAATGGACAAGAGTCATGTTAATCTAGTCAGACTCAATGGACAAGAGTCGGTTTAATCTAGTGCGACTCAATGGACAAGATTCATGTTTAATCTAGTCAGACTCAATGGACAAGAGTCAGGTTTAATCTAGTCAGACTCAATGGACCAGAGTCAGGTTTAATCTAGTGCGACTCAATGGACAAGATCAGGTTTAATCTAGTCAGACTCAATGGACAAGAGTCGTTTAATCTAGTTCAGACTCAATGGACAAGAGTCAGGTTTAATCTAGTGCGACTCATGGACAAGAGTCAGGTTTTAATCTATCATGGTGGAGAGTACACATGCAGATTGATTTGCTATTTCAACTAAAGAAATGGCATTATTCAGCAGTCGACAAAGGAAGAGATATTTGGGAAAAATAACTTTAATATAATTAGATTTGTTTTGATTATGAATTTTTATGTCATATTATTTTTGGTAAAGATAAATTCCTTGTCCTAGGACTAAACGAGGACTAGACCAAGGACTAAACCAGGGACTAGCTAAGACTAAACCAGGGACTAAACAGGACTTAAAACCAGGATCTAAATCGACACTAAACTAGAGTTTAGACTCTAGTTTAGTGTCTGATTTAGACCTGATTTAGATCAGTCTAAAAACAGTGTTGTAATGAAAAACAAATCTTAATTTTAAACTTGATTTTCCTGAATCCTGATTGGTTGCTTGGTCTCAGTAACTTCTTGCTGATTGGCTTGCTGCTGGTGGTCCTTCTTCGACTTGGTCCTGTTTAAAACAAAAGGCAAATCTACGAAAACTTAGTTGTGTTTTTGTTTTCATTCACATGTTTAAACACACAAACTCTGCATATTTAGGCTGAGTTCTTCTCTCCGATAAAAAGACTTGATGTTGTAATACAGAAGTGCTCCACTGTGTTTTTTTAAACTCCTTACACCTTCACTAGAGCTCTAGAATTACCATCTCTACTAAACAAATGGTAAAAGGGAGCTGAAAAGTAGTCACTTCATGACATCACAAGGTGGAACAAAGCATTTTGAGCTGTTGGAGATGTACAGACGAACCTATAATAAAGTGTTACTCAAACATGTTTGAGGAGTAACCAACATTACAAAATGTAGCATAATATAAGACCTTAAAATGTTTCATATATTCTCACCTGTTTGTTTCAGTGCAGTTGATCGGTTTCACACTGTTGGCTTGAACCATGGAACAGCTCGGAGTTTAAGAAAGTCTTGGTTTCAGGACGTGGACTTAGAACCAGACCAGACTCAAACTCATATTTGGACTTGGACCTGGCTTGGTCTGGACGTCGCTGTAGAATACTCGTACTACAGGAGAACACCAACCCCGACAGACTCACAAAACTCTCCTATAAGAAATATAATACAGACAAAAAATAATACACTGATGGAACATCAACATTTAAAACATGTTCATTTCAACCTAAACTGTATACGAAGTAGTTGGCCAATGCATCAGTCAGAAGCATAGAGTGTATAAAGGCAGTGATGTGACGTCACCCACAGTGTTCAGCTCCCCATAAATGAAGCTCATCGACGCTAGAGCTGTTATAGGGCCGCGCTCCATATTTGGAATTCTGATCATAGTATCATAGCAACCAAGGAGCCAATCCAGAGCAAGGCTGTTTAAAAGGTAACCACCCTTAACACCTGTATTGTTGGTTTAGCAGGAGTGGGTGCTTAGCAATACTGTCAATCAACCTGTTGCTATCTCTGACCCGAGTGACCTCGGGGAAAGACGGCGCCTGATTTGTCCTGTTATTAATGTTTCGTATCTTTAATGACAGGCCAAAATGCAAAAGAAAACCCCGGTCATCTAGAGAGGTTAATTAACATTGTCAACATTTTAATCACGAAAATAGACAGCCGACAGTTACAGAGAGAGGAGGGTGACATTCATGTCAAGTGAACGCGTCATGATCACTTCCTATTTGGACACTTCCTAATAACCGGTTATGTCCTTTATATATACAGTCCTCTGATTCAACAACTAAACATTTTCCACTAGCTAACTCATAACAAAAACTCATAACTGTGACCATATATGAAGTTTCTTTTGTCAAATAATGGAACAACATAAGTAAATGAGCCGCAATAGAGACATTAAACATATATTGTGTGGTTGCCATAAATGTAAGAATGGCAATTTTCATTGACTAGTGAAACAAGGAACACTGTTTTATTGAACACTGATTCAAAAGTTATCAACGGTTTTACCTCCTGACAGTTTTCTTGCATCTCTTTGGGTCATGTTGTGGCTGCAGTGTTCAGGACTCCAACTGGGATATTGTAAAACTCCGACGGTGCCTGTGAAATGTGTGTTAAAACATGTTTTGTTCAGTTATATTTTAGTAGTTTCTTTTTTCAGATGACTTTTTAGTGTTGTTTTCATCCGCTGACACTCACTCACGCACGAGCATCCCTACGTTGATGCTTGCTGTGATGCGTCTGCTCGCTGAATTTAAACAGGTTTTCGTGCTCTCTTCCTACTGGTTAGTCATGACCTACCGCGCCAGCTGCATCTGACTTCTGCAGTGTCCCAGTGTGGTGAGTTATCGACATGGGACAGAAACAAACAATCATTTTCAGACAGACAACATTAAGGAGGCAATCAAATACAGAAACCTAGAGGACTTTTAAACCGTGACGAGGGGCCTTTTTCGTCGCACCACACTGGAATATTGTCCTGACGAAGTCGACTGCAGGTGGCTGCTGTGTACTCCTCCCGTTGGTAGGAAGACAGCGCCAAAACCTGTTTAAATCACTGACCGGCACACATCACAGCAGCCTCACGTGACCACAGTTTTTTTGTCAAGGTTTTATTTTTGTTAAATAAAATACCAAACAAAATCGTTGCACTACTGAAACTTTTTTCCCCAGTTGAGACTCCGACTGTTAGATGTTTGTGCTTTACCCAGACATGTTCCACAGTGTGACATTTAGCTCCATGGACGGCTGAACCGAATCATGTATTTTTTTCAGCAATTAAATACTTACTCATGTTAACTGAATAAAATTAAGATCCTTTATAACAATGCCTACCGCCGGGCATTCCAGGCAAAGCCACCACATCTCCATTAACATCGATCTCACCAGAAAAGTTAACTAAGGCACTTTACAGGACTGCATCCAATTTTCTCCCCCATCGTATTTGAGCTAAATGTAGTCTCCGCCCAGTTCAGATATATTGTAAAGCCGCTCTCGTGATATCAGCATAAGTCCGCTGTGTACGGTCATCATCATAATTATAAAGTGCTTTACATTATCATAAATCGTAAGTGCACATTAACATTCTAGTTGCCCTATTCTATCTGTGGTCTCCAAGAGTTCGCGAACAAGTGCTTATAAACTCATAGGATGGTAAGTGAAGAATAACATCGGTGACCACTGCCAAACCGGTTAAAATGAACTAGTTCAGTTTTTCACTGTTTTTAGACCGAGAAAATCAGGTAACAGAGACGGTTTTTGCCGGTAAACCCTTTTTCCAGTACAGGTAACTCTGAGTATCTCCGTCCTGGGAACGATGGAGTCCCAAACGTTACAAAGGATTACAGACTGAGATGATCGAGCAGGATTAGGTCCGGAGAGCTGTGGAGACATCATGTTCAAGTTTGTTTTCACAATTAGTGTAAGATATAGGAGGCTGGGAGGCATCTGACATACTTACTGTTAGTGTCTGATGTGAATTGTAATTTTTTTTAGATTTGAGAAGATTTGTCTCCCAATGAAACAGCCTGACTTTCCCAGAGTAAGTCCTCGTCTGAACCGCGACTCGAAAATGACAGAGCGGGCTGGAGGAAGAGATCGCCATTATTACAATATTAAATAAAGACTAGACCAGGGACTAAACCAGGACTAAACAGCAGACTAAGCAGGACTAAAGCAGGACTAAAGCGGACTAAACCAGGGTCCTAAACAGGCATGACTAAACCAGGACTAAAGCCGAACTAAACCAGGGTCCCTAACGCAGGCACTAAACCAGGACTAAACCCATGACTGAACCAGGGTTAAACCAGACTAAACCAGACTAAGCAGGTACTAACCCAGGGTCCTACCATGACCGTTCCCATAAACCAGCTCGGACTAAAACCAGAACTAAACCAAGGACAAACCAGGCCTAACCAGGTTCCTAAACAGGACAATACCAGGACTAAAGCAGGACTAAAGCAGGACTAAACCAGGGTCTAAACCATTACTAAAACAGGAACACCAGGTCTTAACCAGTACTAAGCCAGGACTAAACCAGGACTAAACCGGACGAAACAGGGGGGGGGGGGTCTAATGTTTTTTTTTTTTTTTTATTACTCAGGAGAGAACCAGGGCATCCAGATTTCAGACATGATTTAGTCCTGGTTTCGTCAAGAGCTACACCAGGACTAAAACCGGGACACAATCAGGGACTAACTCGGACATACTAACCAGGAATAATTTAATCACTAAAGGCCTAAGACCAGTTCTGAACCAGGTCCAAAGCAGGTCTAAACCAGGTCAAATAAAGCAGGTCTAAACCAGGTCGAACAGCAGGTCTAAACCATGCTCTAAACCAGATCTCACCTGTCTTCTGACAGTCTTCTCTTCTCTCTTCTTCCGCTGGTCGTTAGTTTTGGTTCCGGTTTCGGTTCTTCTGACGTCCATCTCCAGGACTACTAAGTAGACCTGCGCCTGGATTTGCCGTCTTCAGAACCTGAGTCCCTGGTCTTTTCCCTCATCCTGATCTTGGTCCTGGTCCTGATCCTTGGTCCTTGTCCTTATCCTGGTCTCCGTCTGGGTCTACTGGGAATGTTTCTCAGGGGGGTCCCAAACGATTGTGGCTGAAGCAGACCGACCCCCGACCAAGCTAGGTCGAACACTCCGACGGGGAGGGGGGGAGGAGGAGTAGAGGGCTTCGGAGGAGATCAGGATCAAAAAAGTGCGATATTACACCATATGCCCGTTCAAAGAGATTTGTTAGGACCAATCTGCAGTCGGTTAAAAACAGAATCGTGTGATTCAGGACTACACTGGGTGATGAAACCAGTCTAACCCAGGACATATTAACACACTTCATAGAAAACAAGCAATGGATAATGTCCCAGAACATCCCCTGGGCCTTAGACCCTCCCACCCTGCTAATCCACTACTCACTACGACGACTCCACTAACTACTACTTACGACGACACCACCACTACTACTGAACCGAACTAAACTAGGGCTAAACCTGGACTACAACCGGCTGCACCACAAACCAACGGACTAAACAGTGACTAAAATGACTATCACGGTCTAAAAACTTGTATCATCTATGGGACTACGACCTACTACTACTGCTCCCTTAGTACTGCTACTACTACTACTCTTTGACTTCAGATGTTTTTGTAGCGTTACCTGGGCTGGAGTGGATGGACGTGTTTTGCTGGGGGAGGTGCAAGCTCTGGAGCCCTGAGAGTTCACAGAGCTGCGACCGCTGACCTGGTACCAGCGCCCGGCCGGACCTGGGTCACGAGCCGAGGGGAGGAGTGTCTGAGGATCGCAACGCGTGGGGTTCTTAATCATATGTGGGTGGTGATATAAGAATAATAGGGGTCTGTGAGATTCTTTCTGTGCTGGATTCATGTATATGCATCTACATGCAGACTTCAGCCCCGCCTCTAATTGAAACATTTAGAGACACTCTTTCAACTCAGGCCTTCCGATGAATTTAAAACCCACTTTAAATCACTGGTACACTCGATGAAGAGTAGCATTGGCCAATGCTTTTCTGTCAGAAGCATAGATCGTGTAAAGAAGTGGTGTTAAGTCACCCATCGCGTTCAAGGCTTCCAGCAAATGAGGCTCATCGGGCTACAGTTTTAGCGGCGGAATTTGGGACGAGTTTCACATTTTGAATTCCGACGCACATGTACCAAAGCAAAGGGCCCCCCGGTGCAAGGCTGCTGAAGGCAACGTCTCTTCTCAGCCAGACCGCCTGGTTTTGGAGAACCCAGGCACTTAGGCAAACTGTCAATCAACTGTTTGCTAACGCTAGTGGGAAGCGACTTCCGAGAAAGAAGACACCTGATTTGTCTGTTATTTTGTTTCATATCTTGATTTACGGAGCCAAAAGCGTAACACAAACAACCGGATCATGTAGAACCTTGTCCATATTAACATTTTAAGGTCAGAAGACTGAGAAGCCCTGCACAGCAGCATTTTAGGGCGAGAGGGTGATGGTTTTTTCAAGGTATAGTGAATTGACGCCAGAGTCGATGGAGCCGGAACCGTGCCCATGCTCCACTTCCTGTATGGAACGTGGCGGCTAGCTGTGTTATCTATGTCCATTTATATAAACAATCTATGTTCAGCAGAGAACAACACTGTATAAAATGTATTTATAAGGGACTACGACTATAACTGCTTGAATATCTCACTTGTTTGTGGACTTTGATACAGGGACGTATAAACAAGCTCTTATACAGACCCTGGCTGCGTAGAAAAAAAGCTTTGGTTATAGTTGGCTTCCCATAACAACTGAATACTGATACACTGAAGGACAGTCCAAAACTAATACCTGGTTCCCACTAATGCTCTTTAAGAATCCAGTGATACATATTGTATAATCACACGCTGCTCCAGTTTTTAATGTTTTCAATGGACTATCCAATTGATTTTGTGTTTTTGTTTTTTTGTAGTGTCTTCACTCTCAATGGGTTCTTCCTTGTATACAGCAATATAATTTAAAATGAAATCATATAAAACATATCATCAGAAAATCATACTATAGTTTTCTCCAATCTTTCAGCCCTTAAATAATAATATATCCTATAATAATCGGAAGGGGAGGGACCATTATGGCCCTACCCCCACCTGTGCACACTTCCTCCCCTTTGGTGGCCTGTCCTCGCTGGCTGATGCCGTAG
>JAIEZT010001099.1:0-22193 GCA_019594935.1 Periophthalmus modestus | reverse complement strand
TTTCACCTGAATCACCCCAGATTTGGATTTCACTCACCTTTGAGGCTCTGATTCTGTCAAACATCAACATATTCCACAAAGTCACTTTTTTGCATTTCTTTGGTCGATTTCAGGCAAAATAAACTTAAGACAGCGCCGACTTTGGCCGTGTCTCAATTCACCAAAAATTCCCCCAAAGTGCCCTTAAGTAGCATTTAAGTCGGGCGGTTACTTCGACCTGCACCTCGAACAGTACATGGAACAGTACATGGAACAGTACAAAGAACGGTGCATGTGATGAATTGGGACACACAACCTTTGTTTCTCAGAGATAAATACACGTGTTATCTTCTGATTGACACCAGTGTTGTCCAATAAGGTGGAGGTTGTGTCACTGGAGCCGCAAACAGTGAATCAGTGCTACATGTGACTGAAAGTTTACGCCCCACTCTCCCCCGTGTAGAATCAACCAATCACATCACACACGTTTAGTGACGTTTTCACCTCACAGCAGCCATGAGCAGCGAGCAGGTGTGTGACATGCCGAGATTTTCCGTAAACACACGGACTTTACCGAGTGGATCCTTGTTAATGCGCACGCATTCTATACGCTGTTTTGCTTCTAAACATGATGAAACAAACAAAACAGGCAAAACAAAGGAAGTACGTGATCAAGGACACTGTGGATGTTTGTACAAGTTAAACTAGAGGCGTCTCTGACCCGGAGCGGTTCGGGTCAGAGTGAAGACGACTGTGGACTCAGGAGGAGAGGAGTAGTTATTTTTGATGGATTGATGCTGTTCTTGATCAGTGAGCGTGGTTTATTCTGCTATTGACATGATTGTAGGTAAATATATATTGTGAGTGTTTCTGTAAAATGCTGATTAGCTACTACACACAACACAATCTACATTCAATAGTTTATGTCACTTACGATGAATATTTTCAGCTCAAGTTTGTCAAACACTGCAGGATGTTTGTCTCGTAAATGTGCGTGCAAGTTGCTCGTGTTTTGCCCTCGGACCTGCAACTTTTTTTCGCCACCAGACTCTGCCACTAGAACAGGCACAGACGCTGTGACAGAGCCCCCCCTGTGAGCAAACACCAGAACTAGCACGCCGCGTGTTTGGTTGAAAAAGAATGATGAGGACCATCCAAAGAACACCATCCCCCCTGTGAAGCATGGGGGTGGGAGCATCAGGCTCTGGGGTGTTTTTCTGCACATGGGACAGGACGACTGCACTGTATTAGAGAGAGAACGACCGGGGCCATGTACTGTGAGATTTTGGGGAACAACCTTCTTCCCTCCGTTAGAGAGCATTGAAGATGAGATGAAGATGATACTTATTTGCAGCAGTAACATAGAAATACATTATTTAAAAAAATTATACAATGTGATTTCCAGATTTTTTTTTAGATTATGTCTCTCACAGTGACATACTCTTATGATGAACATTTCAGACCCTCCATGATTTCTAAGTGGGAGAACATGCAAAATCACGAGGTGTTCATATACTTATTTGCTTCATTGTATATATACAGAATCCAACTGTTTGTGTGTCAGTATAAACCGTATGGACACAACCACTGACAATTATTGTGTTTATTCTGTTAAATTCCTTTTACATACATATATATATATATATATATAATAATGCCTTACATTTGTAATGCGCTTTATCAAAGCCTCTCAAAGCGCTACACTGAAGTCATTATTCGTTCACTCCACACTTGGTGATGGTAAGCTACTATTGTAGCCACAGCTGCCCTGGGGTAGACTGACGGAAGCGAGGCTGCCAGTTTGCGCCATCGGCCCCTCCGACCACCACCGATCATTCACACACACCACTTTCATACTAGGCAATGTGGGTGAAGTGTCTTGCCTAAGGACACAACGACAGAACTTGGTCCGAGCTGGACTCGATCCTCCGACCTTCGGGTTGGGAGACCAATGCTCTAACCACTGAGCCACTGTATATATATATATGTATATCAAACTAATTAACGTAAATTCCGGACTACAGAGTGCACCTGATTAATGGGCTCGACACACGGGGAGCGACTAACGACAGCGTGCAGCGACGCTCATCGCATGGGCTTTAAAATCAAACCCACGGGCAGCGACAAACTGCAGCGACTAGCGGCAGCCTGTCACGTCGCGCTCTGTGCCGGAGCGGATCGTGAGCCTCCTACACATCGGATTTGGAGGGAATTTTGAGGTTGCAATAGCGGTAGATGGGGAAAAAGACGCTAAAATGAATCTCAGAAAGTTCTGCTTCATTTGACTGAAATATTACTATGGTTGCACTTCACAAAAGAAAAAGATTTATCTAAGATTAATCAAATTAAATCAAAATGTTTGAGATATGTCAAAAAAATTGAGAAATCCGACACGGCAAGTATGATTTTCTCCTCCATGATGTCTCTGAAGTGGACAGTGCAGTCGTGCATCTCATTTGCTCATCATCAATCAAACTCTCGCTGATTGGCTGTTGTGCAGCGACAGCGATAAAAGTAGAACATTTTTCAACTTTCATTTATCGCGTCGCAGGCCCTCATGTGCACGTCAAGTGCACGAGCGCGAGGTTTTCACGTGCACTACTTTCGCTTGTCGCGGAGGTCAGAGAGACGAGCGATTTTCGCAGTGTCGCACAGGTACCATTGGAAATAAATCGAGAGAGCGAGCGACGTCGCTCCCCGTGTGTTGAGCCCATAAAAGCCGCATTCTTGATTTTTAGGGGGAAAAAAAATCTATAAGCCGCACTGCACCATAAGCCGCAGGTATCCCATGTAGTAATTTGAAAAATAAGCTCAAAAACGTTCATTTACGAGGGACCACTAGTGCAGTTTTGCATGCTTTTTTGTTTTTTTTTTACAGTGTATGCAGGCGCGTGTTCTGCGTCCTGACAAAGGAGGTGCCGTGTTTCCTGTACAGTGAACCCTCGCTATATCGCACTTCATCTTTCGCGGCTTCACTACTTCGCAGATTTTTTTTACATTTTGTTTTTTGCAGTTTATGAACGCGGACTGTTTTGGATCGGTAGCGTAGTGCGCACTCTTCTCTTCCGTGGCTTTGTAGAGTAGAGACCTGCACGGGATGGGGATTTCAATCCCGTTCCCCCGCGCGACGGGCGGCCCCCATAGCGGTCATCCGGAGCGCGGATCCAAAGCAAGCCGGGCGCCGCGCCTCTGACTCCGGGGCGGATTTGGCGAACTGCAAGCGGATCTGCCGCCGAGTTGTGACCGCCCGCTCCCGCCCGAGAGTTTTGTGAATCCCGCCGATCCCGAGAGTCTCCTGCTCCCCGTTCTCTCAGTGCAGCAGCGCGGGAGGAAACAGAAAAAAATCCTGCCTGTGCTGCGATGTGCAGCTGCTATTAGAGAAGAGAAATGTGAGGAAACGTTAATGCCTGCCTGAGAAAAGTGTATAAAGTATGTAATGAGGTGTTTTTGCAACATTAAAACAATATATAATAATTGTAAAAAATCAAGCTGACTACTTCGCGGATTTCACCTATCGCGGGTTATTTTTGGAACGTAACCCCCGCGATAAACGAGGGTTCACTGTACAGCAGTGGTCCAAACCACCGGGCCGCACAAAAAAAAACTAAATTTATCAGCAACCGCATTTTCTCCGAAGTGCCTTTTGCCCGCTCCTCATGACACGCTCATAAGCTCGTCCGGATGTATATAATGAAAATCCTGATAGGAAATCGTAACATAAATCCATTTGATTTAACAACGAGTTTATTATATCTGTGCTAGATGTGTGTCCGCCGCACGACAGTCAGAGCGTCAGGGCAGAGGTCGAGGAGAGAGGAGAGAGGAGGAGACCTTGTGAGTCTGAGCACAAACAGCAGAAGCTAAAGGAAAAACAGCTCTGTGTGAAATATTAAGGTTTCTTGACATTGACTCCATATTCTGAAATGTTTGAAATGTTCATGAAAATAACACTTTATAAATGTATTTGTGGTGTATCTGAATACTTTGAAGGCTCCTCTGTGCTTTAGTTCAGTGTGGAGCGTGAGTGAGAGGTGACGTGCGCGTGCATGTGGCGGAAAAGTCATTAGTTAAATTACTCCGTTACCCCCCCCCCCCCCCGGGCGCAGTAAAATTGACAAACGTTGACCGGTCTGCGGTGAGAAAAAGGTTGGGGACCACTGCTGTACAGGACAGAATGCGTATTCGACGCTGCAGCTTGACTCTGAAACAATCGCGTTGGACCTTTGTATTTGAGACAAACGCCTACGACACGCGTTATGGTGCGTTCACACCGCGGCGTCAGATGCATCAAGCTCACATTCAAAGTCTATGGTGGACGCGCGTCTTGGTGACGCAGCGTTTTTGCAGCGCGTCTTCAAGCGTCAATGCGGCGCGTCTTGAGCTTCCACGCATCTACGCGTTCAGACGCCCAAGCGTCCTAGCTTCGAACGCCTCAAAAGTTCAACTTGGTTGAACTTATGAGGCGGTCGACGCGCGTGTCAACCAATCAGAGACCACGCTCCAGTGACACAGCGACGTCATTCGGAAGCACTGGAGTCACAAACACAAACAGTGACTGGGACAGGGGACAGGGACGTTATCCGCACAAATGCGGGACAGCAGGTCATCGAAACTGGGCCTGGGTCACACGGAAATACCGCTGGAAGCGCTGATCATCCAGACGGAGCTCCTGGAGCAAGTAATGAAACTCGCCAAACTCTGAACACCTCTGAATTATGTCGTGAACCCAGACACGCCGCCACCGAGCCGATCGCCTCCGTTGATGACTTTTGTGCAGTAAATAAACCAAAGCTGTTCTCTCAACATGGTCTGTCATTGTGTCACAAAAGGAGCAGGAAAACACTCAACGCTCTAGACGCGCTCTCAGGACGCGCGTCCAAATAGAGGCGGCCAGCGCGTTTTTGACGCCGCGGTGTGAACGCACCATTATGGACGCTCGTCCACGAGAGACTTTACATGTGAAACAACATAAGAAGAAGAGGAAAATAACATAAGGACGACAGCAGAATAAGTTTAACAAGTTAAATACTGCGCAAATGAACGAGCGCGCGCACAGCTGAAGCTCACGTGAACGTGTTTAAATGTCACTTTTGTTTTCTCATCTGGGACAATAACAAATACAGCTGCGGAGCACGTGCTTTTTGTTTTGATAAATTACTAGATTTAGATTTTCCTGTGGGGTCACCTGAGTGAAGGAGGAGGATTATGGAGCTTTACGCACCACATTTACCTGGAATTACACCTTTACCTAAAGACCGAGGAGGGTTTTTGGCGGAGTTTGGTTCACATTATGTGTTTGGTTTCAACTTTACGCGCGGAGGCTGCAGTTTCTTCTGTTCCCGGTGAGAAAATATACTGCGCTTGGCACAAACATTAAACCCAGTGCTAAAACGTGAGTGGTGCGTTTGTTGGCGCAGGGACAGTTGTGTCTTGTGTTGTGACCTGAGCTGCTGTTCATTCAGGTGCAGTATTTGTTTTATCTCAGAACAGTCCGATTGTTACAGTCAGTAACAATCTGAATTTCTGAATGATACAATGAGGCTTCATTGGCATTTACTAAACATTTTCGCCGATTTTCTGTCTCTTTGGTGACAAAAATGACACAAATGTACAACCCTGGCGCCTGCAGGCGGAGCAAAGGACTAAACCAATGTGTAAAACAGTCCCCCGTCCCCCCGTGATTTCCGCCTATGATTGTAAAAAAAAAAAAAGTTTTCTACTTAACGGATTTCGTTTATACAAACCCCCGCGATAAACCAGACACTGTCTTATCACTGTAAGAAATGAGTCACTGACAGTGGGTGACAGACAGGCAAGGAGCAACATCCACTCTTTTCACTTTTATGTCTATTGTTGCTGGGCAAAATGTTTGTAGTGCCACGGGAAAAAAAATGTATAGGCCGCACTGCACCTTAAGACGCAGCGTTTACGGTACCTAAAATAAAAAATCAATACATAAAAGATTGGTTCACATTCATTTGGTAGAACATGGACATTATTTAAAAAATAAATGTAAAAATGCCCAATTATTAAAGTGAAAAATTGTATAAATTATAATTTAAAACTCTACTGGAACTAGACACTGTTGTCTATAGGTTACCATGGTGATTCCAGCCATTCTGGTGATGATGTCACTTATTCACTGGTTGCTAAGGATTCACTGGTTGCTAAGGATTCACTGGTTGCTAAGGACTCAACTTTATGATGTCATTTAGAACTTTGTGATTTACTTAGTACTGGGACCTAAAGGTTTAACAGAAAATGTTCTGTTCCTTACACACACTTGAGGAATCGCCACACAACTGAGCCATTTTTCACGTGAGTATACTAAAGGGGGATAGATAATCGCGTCATTTAACAAACTTGAACTGTGTGTACTCGTCTAAAGATCTGGCAGAAGGAACAGTATGGCTGAGTGTCCTGACTTTGGTAGATTAGAAACCTCTGAGGAGGAAGATACTATGGATAGGACAGAGCAAAGTCTGCAGCAGGGCAGAAAAGATCTTGAGAAGACGCACTCAAGACTAGATTGTATAGAAAAGACTGATGAACTCTCAAAGCAGAATGAAGATTTAGAAAGAGAGAATGAAGCTTTGAGACTGGGAATTTCTCTAAAAAGGTTTGAATCTCTGAGACCTCAAACGGAAAGCCGTGCTACCAGTGACGACTGCTCACATGAAAAGAAAGAGTCGAGTAAACATAAGTTAAAGAAGACAATTAAGGAACTTAGGCTTGAGCTTCACACCAAAGAAGAAAAAATATCTAAATTGCAATCGAATATGGACAAGTTAAAAGAAGTACATCACGCGATGTACATCAGGGAGATTAATAAAGCCTCTGTCACCGTCAGAGAGAAAGAGCCTGACATACCTGAGTTTAGGACCGCCTGGCAAGAAAGTGTCCCAATAATGGACGAAAAAATCAGAAAATGTGGAATTGGTAATCAAAAACAAGGCATTAGAAAAAAACAAATCGCTGAGCTCCAGGCAGTAAAATCTGGACTGGAAGAGCAAAATACGGCTCTTGCCACCGAATGTGACAGAATTACAAGGGTCAGCCTGAAACAACAGGAAGACATTGAAAAGCTGTCAGGTCAACAGAAAGATTCAGATGAAGTCTCTTTGATGAAACAGAATGAGTCTTTGACACAACAGGTGGAAGAGCTGAAAATAAGAATAAACACCTGTCTGGATGAGAGCGAGAAGGTCAGAAAAGAAGCTTGTGACTATAGGGACCAATTAGAAATGGTAACAGTCCAACTGTCAGCTGCTGAAGAGGCTGCTGAGAAGTCAGACTGTATAAACAAAATTTTGGAAAAAAACACACATTCACAGTCTGCAGGAGACAATTAGAAAGTTGGGAGGAAGACATGGAGCTTCAGAAGTCTTCTCTGACAGACAAAAACAAGACTCTAAATTTTGTAGTGAACGAACTACAGTTAATCTTAGAAGAAAAGCAGGCTGTGATTGAACAGCAATTTGGGAAAATTGAAAAATATAAGATACATTTACGGGAGACAATAGCAGAAACTCAAAAAACCATCTGTGAAAGTAAGGAGTCCATTAAGACGTACTACACCGAAGTAGATAATCTGCAGCTCGAAAAATACTAGTCTTAAAGCTCAGGTGGTCGAACAAAAGGCTGAGATTGAGGAACTGAAAAACAAAGAAATGTCTCTTTTAGATAAGACCAATAAGGCTATTAATGACCTAACGGCAGAGGGGGTTCATTTAAAGCAGAAAATTGAAGAACAACATCTCATTCAGGAGGAACTCACTGAGAAACACCAGATGAGGGTTGGGGATTTGGAGAGCCAGGTTGAGGAGCTTAACAAAAATCTAAACAAAAGCCGGCAAATGTTCCATGAGCAGCGACAACAACTGGATGTCATGCTTGAGGAGGAGATGTCACGAAACCTGTTTGTAGAACTTCCATTTTCAGGTTTAGAGGAAGGGGACTTTTTTTCAAACGTAGATTTAGAGAAAAGACAGCTGCTGGAAACAATTGAAAGACTTAACAGAGAACAAAATACTTTGAGAGATCAAAATAGCAGTCTGTCAGAGCAGGTGGCGCAGCTGGAAGCAGTAAATGCTCAGCTTCAAAGCCAAAATGCTCAGGATGTAGAGAGTTTAGTGAATGTAGACGGGAATTTGGAGGAACAACTTCTAACTGTTTCAGTGTTGGATTCAGTAAACCAACAGCCTGTAGAGTCCAACAGTGCTGACGGAGACGAAGAGGTTTTGGGTACAGGTAGGCCTACCGAGTCAGAACCTCCTGCCTCTGACCATGAGAGCGTCAATGAAGAAACACCTGCTGATGATGGTGATTCACCGAACACGACTGAACTGACCGAGGTTGTGTCGACATCCCCAAGCACTCGTTATAGTGTATTCAAAACTATAGCGAAAGGATGTTTATTCTATGGCGCAGTCTGTTTGTCCTCCTACGTGGGCTGGATGTTAACAAATCAAACATTGGACTTTGGGGGTTATCAAAATTTGGGTGAAACGTCTGGGCTCCCTGGGAACATACTCTTTCCCTACTAAAACATACAGCAGAGGGTTAGGGTTGGGGGACGAGAGTCTTCCATGACAGTTTAGTCTAAAACAAGTAGGGACTAACAGTACGACATTAATAGATTGTATTAGTGGCGTACTGGGAGGGTGAGGGTTGTTTAAACGGTCTTCTAGATAAAATTTAAGAGGGACAATTAGAAAGATGACCAAATTACAGGGTAAATTATTGAGAAAGCTAATGGAGACTGTGACTGACCAACTTAGTTTAGTGGTAGAGAGTCCTCAGGAAGAGCCTCCCTTTCAGCTCCAGAGGTGGAAGAGAAGCTCTTCTAACCGTGGGCTTCTTCCAGCTGATTTCAATATTCTTATCGATAAATCAAGCCAGGTCAGTACACGACAAATTATTAGTAACAAGACGTGAATGTAGATAACAGGTTATTTATCCAAATTTATATTTTGATACACTAAAAGAGCGCTAACTGTTCCAAAGTAGTACTGAAACAAGTAGGGCCTGCCAGTACGGTATCAAAATTGGGGTGAAATGTCTGGGCTTCCTGAGAACACACTATTTCCCCACTAAAACATCCAGCAAAGGGTAAGGGTGTCGAGTTTAGGACACACACACAGAGGGTTAGGGTTGGGGTGACGAGAGTCTTCCTTGAGAGTTTAGTCTAAAACAAGTAGGGACTAACAGTACGGCATTAATAGATTGTATTAGTGGCGTACTGGGAGGGTGAGGGTTGTTAAAACAGTTCAACAAAATTCAACATAAATGTTGAATTTAGTTGGATGGATAAACAACTTGCAGTCAGTTAGAAAGATGACCAAATTAAGGAGCAGACTATTGAGATAGGGTATTTGGAGACTTACTTTAGTGGTAGAGAGTCCTCAGGAAGAGTCTCCACTTTCATCTCCAGGTGGAAGAGAACCTCTTCTAACCGTGAGCGACCCGTTCTGTGTGGAGATTTTATTTTATATTTATGTGTGTATATTTATGTGTATATATGTAAATAACCTCAGCCTCCGCAGGTGGTCTCATCCCTTTTGTCCATGCTCGATACAGGTATGTATAAAAGCCAGATTATTAAATTGAGATTGTGTCACCAATACATCCAGTGTTGCTTTTCCTTGGAGTGTATTTCATTGATGTGATTTATGTAGAGGAGGTGACTGATGGTGGCCCCGTTTCTGAGTCACTATCAGTGTTGTTCATTTGGCTGAGGGTGTTCAGTCCTATGCAGAACAGCAGTGGGGACAGAGCGTCTTCTTGGTATGTGCCACATTTGATGGTCACTTGTAAGTGGTTTGCCATTGGCCACAAAAATGGTTTTCCACAACGTCATCAAGTTTGGAATGAAGGCTTTTAGAGTCCTGTAGATGTTGTACAGCTCCGGGCGTTCAGTGATCCGTGTGTGGCATTGAGTCATAGCAGTGCACAGGTTGGTCTGATGAATTCTGCAGTCACAAGCAGCTGTTCGATCTACCAGGAGCTGGTATCCTTCTGATGCTCTTCTGTGCTGTGCAAATGTATTGATCCATGTGCCCACTTATGTTGGCTATGGTCATGTCATATCATATAATCATCCTTAAATAAAACAGATGTTATTTCTTAAGACTCAAAAATCATGTTCTAAATCATTTACATATCCACCAATACTTTAATATTTAATCTTCTGGTCCTTTCGTACATTCAAACTTAATCAGAGAAGTTGCACATATTTGAATTGAAGTACCACTTAAGAAATGGTAAGAGCACAAAAAAAATATTTCTATTATACAAATTGAAGCATAAGTCTGCCTGGAGACCTCCACCCGGAGGACCTTATCCCACAGACCTCTAGGATGCACCTACATGTCCCTCAGGCAACTTTCATTATACTTTGTGGCAGTTGTTGCCTTGGTTCATTGTCTGTTAAAGGTCATTACAGGTGATGAAGATCACGACAAACTGCTTGGTGTGAATCACTTCAAAGAGTCTCCAATACATAATAGTTTGAAATTGACTTTGTGTTGTCTCTGCTCTACTTTGCAAAGGTTAATTCGCAGTTAAAAATATAGGTGTGCATTTTTGGTTGGAGACGCTATAGGGGTGCCAGTTCTTCAATTGGGGCCCACACTTGTTGGACATGTTCATTTAGACTCTTTTATGGATGCAAGTGCATCCCCACCACCCACCATGTTTGTTTTGCTGTTTTAAACAAGTTGAAATGTAGTTTGTGCTCTGTATTGATTTATAAAACCTAATAATGAGTTATTTTTTATTGTAATCTCATTGAGTACACTTTGTGTGTTCAAATGTTGTTGAATGTCCTCTGAAAAGAGGACAAAAATCTTTGGGGGAGCTACGGGGGAGCACTGGCCATTCTAGGGGAGGCTAGTGCCCCCTGAAGCCCCCGCGGCAGCGCCCCTGGGTGGAGGTTTGCAGACAGACCTCTCAATGGAAGCAGAAATAAATTACAAACAAAATGGATTATGGCAAAGTTCCGACATAACGTGAAAAAACGATGCATTTTTTATAAAACAGAAAAAAAACATTCCTAATAATAGTATAGAATAAGATTAAATACAACAAGAAGAAATAAACTGCTTATGTTTGAAGTGTTTTTGTATTTGCCATGAATGACTAATGTATTTTTTATGTGCCGCAAAATATCAGTTCAAGCATTGGAAAAAACATCAATCAATATGTGCTTGAATTAAGAAGTGCTTATCTTAATTATATATTTGTACTGTTATAATAAAAAAATGGTCATGGAACAAGCACACAATGTCTTGAATTTCTTAAAATAACAAAGACAAGTATTTTTTTCATTTGTGGGGACCAGACTGAAAACTAATCATAATAATGCCTTACACTTGTGATGCTCTTTACAGGCTTGTCAAAGCCTCTCAAAGCTGCACTATAGTCACAGCTGTGCCTATTGTAGCCACAGCTGCCCTGGAGAAGACTGACAGAAGCGAGGCTGCCAATCTGCGCCACTGGCCCCTCCGACCACCTCCTCCGAGCTTCGGACTGGGGGACCAACGCTCTAACCACTGAGCCACTGACGCCTGATACTAAATGTAAAAATACAGAGCGATATCATTCTAGATTTGCCAGGCAACTGCTCTGCACAAATAAAATACATTTTTCATGTCATTTTTTTGTTAGACAGTGAACATAAAATCAAATCATGATAAACGCTACTCATTTTATTTAACCCTTGTGCCTTGTTGAAAAAGTGCATACACTGGGAGTGTTTCGTACAAATTATGTATTTTGTTTTTTAAACTAAAATAATGAAACTTTCTTTTTTGAATGAATGGATTCTCTTTAAAATGACATACTGGGATTATAAATTACTATCATTTATTAACTCCTTAGATGCAAGTTTTTGTCACCCACCTAATAGGATTTTTTTTTACTCCCATCATGATCAGTGTGACTGAAAAATCAGTCTAGATAATTAGTGGTAAGACTTTGGTGCATTTGTTTTTGCATAAAGCCAGTTTGTTGCATTGCCATAGACTCACACTGTGTAAAATGCCATTTGGACAAATCCCCCTGAATAAAAGGCAAAAACCTTTTAAGACTTTGAATAGTTTGTTTTTTCTGTCAGATTTTTTTTTCACTAAATTACCACATTTTCCATGAAAAACCTTGAATAAATAGCTCTATTATTGCTCTATATTGGTGGATTGGTTACTGGCTCATCCATGTGCACAATCATATGTTTGGGTTTACAATCAGTTTAAACAAAAATAGTATATTTTAAATTTACCTTCACATACACAAATTTCTCTTAACATGGCCCAGGGGTTAAGATGGTATTCCAAATGTGAATAATCTTCCTAAACCATATTCACCTCAAATGGTGTTTCGAGTTGGTTTTAATAATTACATGATTGTGTGTGCAAAAGTGAGCGTTGAGCCAACTGTTTAAACAAGTTTTTCCAGATGAATCTGATACTTTCTGGTACTAAACAACTTCCTATTTTTTGTTTTAGGCCAAATATTGGCTTGAGTCCACATAAAACGATCTTTCTTTCAGGAGATGTTTGATCAGTTGTTTTAAGCTTTACACAAGGAGGTTCTGCTTCATAGTTTAATTGTTGATTGTATAGTTACATTACATTGGACAAACAAATAACACTGAACTGACATGACCTGTTTGAAATGCTGCGGAGGAATGTTTTTCCATTAATGACATTTCCCTCAGAAGAGCTGAAGGAATCGTGTGTAAAATGTGAGAGTCCCTGCTGAGACTACGGCCTCCATTATCCGGCCCCAGATAAAGTGGATGAAAATGGATGGACGAACATGTGTGCAAATATTTAAAAAAAACAAAAAACATATTAAAATAGTCATTTTCCTATAAAAGAGCCCTATGTGCCGTGGTGATGCCCAGCCTCTGCTCCTCGTCCCCCTCACTGTCGGAGGAGGAGGGCACCTCCTCTCCCAGCCTCCTCAGCTTGGCTCTATAGTACCTCTTCTTGAGTCTGTAGGCACGCTCCTTCTGTCGAGTGGCTCGTCGCTTCTCTGCCAACAGCTCGTGCTCCTGGGACAGGTTCCTCATGCGGCCCTCCCACTCCAGCAGAGCCATATTCCTCTGCTGGAGTGGGAGGGCCGCTTAGGCTTAGAGGGGGGACGTCCACGCCGGCAGGGCCGCTTTGTGGGACAGCCTGACGAAGAGGAGGCAGAGGGTTTCAAGTTAAATGCCATATTTACTACTGAAGCGATCACTAGTGATAAGGCTGAATGACCAGCAGTGCATCGACTGACCATTCACAGGGCAGCGTTGTGGTTTGGGCAGAAACCAGCACCAAACGAACAAAAACAAAGATGTTCTATTATTGTAGAAATTGGACTACTTTAGTTTTTGTAAATCAAGCAGAGAGAGAAGCGCTTTGTGCATTTCTTGGTGGGAAAAATGATTTAACCTTTTGACCAACCAGTATGACGTATTTGAATAGTAAAAGAAAAAAACTGTCATCCATCCATCCATTTTTCTTCTGCTTATCCGGGGCGGGTCGCAGGGGCAGCAGTCTAAGCAGGAATTCCCAGACCGAGCCACCTCATGCTGGTTCCTCTCGACGTGAAGGAGCAGCGGCTCTACTCCGAGCTCCTCCCGTGTGACTGAGCTCCTCACCCTGTCTCTAAGGGTGCGCCCAGCCACCCTGCGGAGGAAACTCATTTCGGCCGCTTGTATCCGCGATCTTGTCCTTTCGGTCATGACCCAGAGCTCATGACCATAGGTGAGGGTAGGAACGTAGATTGACCGGTAAATCGAGAGCTTTGCCTTTCGACTCAGCTCCTTCTTTACCACAACGGACCGATACAGCGACAGCATCACTGCAGACGCTGCACCGATTCGCCTGTCAATCTCGCGTTCCATCCTTCCCTCACTCGTGAACAAGACCCCGAGATACTTGAACTCCTCCACTTGAGGCAAGGGCTCACCACCCAAAGAGGGCAAACCACCTTTTTCCGGTCAAGAACCATGGCCTCAGATTTAGAAGAGCTGATTCTCATCCCAGCCGCTTCACACTCGGCTGCAAACCGCCCCAGTGCCTGCTACAGGTCCTGGCTCGAAGAAGCCATCAGGACAACATCATCTGCAAACAGCAGAGATGAGAGCCTGTGGTTCCTGAACCAGACCCCCTCCGGCCCCTGACTGCGCCTAGAAATTCTGTCCATAAATATTATGAACAGAACCGGTGACAAAGGGCAGCCCTGGCAGAGTCCAACATGCACCGGGAACAAGTCTGACTTACTGCCAGCAATGCGAATACAGCTCCTGCTCCGGTCATACAGGGACCGGACACTAGGGATGGGACGATATAAAATTTAGACTAACGATTATTGTAACTAAAATAAATTGCGATTCACGATACTATCGCCATAATTATTAATTTGTTAACGTTCTGACGGCCCGGGCCGACTTTACAAGTCTACAGGAATATATATGTACTTCTGCGTCACCCACGCAAACAATCTACACATCAAATTAAAGTTACAGCTCCTCTTTTCATATATGCAAACAATTTTCACCTGAATCACCACAGAGCTGACAGGAAAGGCGTTTTTTACAGAAAAGCCAAAAATGCAGATTTGGATTTCACTCACCTTTGAGGCTCTGATTCTGTCAAACATCAACATATTCCACAAAGTCACTTTTTTGCATTTCTTTGGTCGATTTCAGGCAAAATAAACTTAAGACAGCGCCGACTTTGGCCGTGTCTCATTTCACCAAAAATTCCCCCAAGTGCCCTTAAGTAGCATTTAAGTCGGGCGGTACTTCGACCTGCACCTCGAACAGTACATGGAACAGTACAAAGAACGGTGCATGTGATGAATTGGGACACAACCTTTATTTCTCAGAGATAAATACACGTGTTATCTTCTGATTGACACCAGTGTTGTCCAATAAGGTGGAGGTTGTGTCACTGGAGCCGCAAACAGTGAATCAGTGCTACATGTGACTGAAAGTTTACGCCCCACTCTCCCCCGTGTAGAATCAACCAATCACATCACACACGTTTAGTGACGTTTTCACCTCACAGCTAATGAGCAGCGAGCAGGTGTGTGACATGCCGAGATTTTCCGTAAACACACGGACTTTACTGAGTGGATCCTTGTTAATGCGCACGCATTCTATACGCTGTTTTGCTTCTAAACATGATGAAACAAACAAAACAGGCAAAACAAAGGAAGTACGTGATCAAGGACACTGTGGATGTTTGTACAAGTTAAACTAGAGGCGTCTCTGACCCGGAGCGGTTCGGGTCAGAGTGAAGACGACTGTGGACTCAGGAGGAGAGTAGTTATTTTTGATGGATTGATGCTGTTCTTGATCAGTGAGCGTGGTTTATTCTGCTATTGACATGATTGTAGGTAAATATATATTGTGAGTGTTTCTGTAAAATGCTGATTAGCTACTACACACACAACACAATCTACATTCAATAGTTTATGTCACTTACGATGAATATTTTCAGCTCAAGTTTGTCAAACACTGCAGGATGTTTGTCTCGTAAATGTGCATGCAAGTTGCTCGTGTTTTGCCCTCGGACCTGCAACTTTTTTTCGCCACCAGACTCTGCCACTAGAACAGGCACAGACGCTGTGACAGAGCCCCCCCTTGTGAGCAAACACCAGAACTAGCACGCCGTGTTTGGTTGAAAAAGAATGATGAGGACCATCCAAAGAACACCATCCCCCCTGTGAAGCATGGGGGTGGGAGCATCAGGCTCTGGGGTGTTTTTCTGCACATGGGACAGGACGACTGCACTGTATTTAGAGAGGACGACCGGGGCCATGTACTGTGAGATTTTGGGGAACAACCTTCTTCCCACCGTTAGAGCATTGAAGATGAGATGAAGATGATACTTATTTGCAGCAGTAACATAGAAATACATTATTTAAAAAAATTATACAATGTGATTTCCAGATTTTTTTTTTTAGATTATGTCTCTCACAGTGACATACTCCTAAGATGAACATTTCAGACCCTCCATGATTTCTAAGTGGGAGAACATGCAAAATCACGAGGTGTTCATATACTTATTTGCTTCATTGTATATATACAGAATCCAACTGTTTGTGTGTCAGTATAAACCGTATGGACACAACCACTGACAATTATGTGTGTTCTTGTATTCTGTTAAATTCCTTTTACATACATATATATATACATATATATATATATATATATATAAATATTATATATATATAATAATGCCTTACATTTGTAATGCGCTTTATCAAAGCCTCTCAAAGCGCTACACTGAAGTCATTATTCGTTCACTCCACACTTGGTGATGGTAAGCTACTATTGTAGCCACAGCTGCCCTGGGGTAGACTGACGGAAGCGAGGCTGCCAGTTTGCGCCATCGGCCCCTCCGACCACACCACCGATCATTCACACACACACACACACACTTTCATACTAGGCAATGTGGGTGAAGTGTCTTGCCTAAGGACACAACGACAGAACTTGGTCCGAGCTGGACTCGATCCTCCGACCTTCGGGTTGGGAGACCAATGCTCTAACCACTGAGCCACTGTTATATATATATATATATCAAACTAATTAACGTAAATTCCGGACTACAGAGTGCACCTGATTAATGGGCTCGACACACGGGGAGCGACTAACGACAGCGTGCAGCGACGCTCATCGCATGGGCTTTAAAATCAAACCCACGGGCAGCGACAAACTGCAGCGACTAGCGGCAGCCTGTCACGTCGCGCTCTGTGCCGGAGCGGATCGTGAGCCTCCTACACATCGGATTTGGAGGGAATTTGAGGTTGCAATAGCGGTAGATGGGGAAAAAAGACGCTAAAATGAAATCTCAGAAAGTTCTGCTTCATTTGACTGAAATATTACTATTGGTTGCACTTCACAAAAGAAAAAGATTTATCTAAGATTAATCAAATTAAATCAAAATGTTTGAGATATGTCAAAAAAAATTGAGAAATCCGACACGGCAAGTATGATTTTCTCCTCCATGATGTCTCTGAAGTGGACAGTGCAGTCGTGCATCTCATTTGCTCATCAATCAAACTCTCGCTGATTGGCTGTTGTGCAGCGACAGCGATAAAAGTAGAACATTTTTCAACTTTCATTTATCGCGTCGCAGGCCCTCATGTGCACGTCAAGTGCACGAGCGCGAGGTTTTCACGTGCACTACTTTCGCTTGTCGCGGAGGTCAGAGAGACGAGCGATTTTCGCAGTGTCGCACAGGTACCATTGGAAATAAATCGAGAGCGAGCGACGTCGCTCCCCGTGTGTTGAGCCCATAAAAGCCGCATTCTTGATTTTTAGGGGGAAAAAAATCTATAAGCCGCACTGCACCATAAGCCGCAGGTATCCCATGTAGTAATTTGAAAAATAAGCTCAAAAACGTTCATTTACGAGGGACCACTAGTGCAGTTTTGCATGCTTTTTTGTTTTTTTTTTACAGTGTATGCAGGCGCGTGTTCTGCGTCCTGACAAAGGAGGTGCCGTGTTTCCTGTACAGTGAACCCTCGCTATATCGCGCTTCATCTTTCGCGGCTTCACTACTTCGCAGATTTTTTTTACATTTTGTTTTTTGCAGTTTATGAACGCGGACTGTTTTGGATCGGTAGCGTAGTGCGCACTCTTCTCTTCCGTGGCTTTGTAGAGTAGAGACCTGCACGGGATGGGGATTTGTGGCCTGTGTCACTCAGGACAGATCATGTAGTCGGGACCCGGTCTGACCGCCTGACCGCTCGCTCGCGAGGAGACTTGTGAATCCCGCCCGATCCCGAGAGTTTTGATGCGGGTCCCGTGAGAGTCTCCTGCTCCCCGTTCTCTCAGTGCAGCAGCGCGGGAGGAAACAGAAAAAAATCCTGCCTGTGCTGCGATGTGCAGCTGCTGTTAGAGAAGAGAAATGTGAGGAAACGTTAATGCCTGCCCGAGAAAAGTGTATAAAGTATGTAATGAGGTGTTTTGCAACATTAAAAAATATATAATAATTGTAAAAAATCAAGCTGACTACTTCGCGGATTTCACCTATCGCGGGTTATTTTTGGAACGTAACCCCCGCGATAAACGAGGGTTCACTGTACAGCAGTGGTCCCAAACCACCGGGCCGCACAAAAAAACTAAATTTATCAGCGACCGCATTTTCTCCGAAGTGACTTTTGCCCGCTCCTCATGACACGCTCATAAGCTCGTCCAGATGTATATAATGAAAATCCTGATAGGAAATCGTAACATAAATCCATTTGATTTAACAACGAGTTTATTATATCTGTGCTAGATGTGTGTCCGCCGCACGACAGTCAGAGCGTCAGGGCAGAGGTCGAGGAGAGAGGAGAGAGGAGGAGACCTTGTGAGTCTTAGCACAAACAGCAGAAGCTAAAGGAAAAACAGCTCTGTGTGAAATATTAAGGTTTCTTGACATTGACTCCATATTCTGAAATGTTTGAAATGTTCATGAAAATAACACTTTATAAATAGTATTTGTGGTGTATCTGAATACTTCGAAGGCTCCTCTGTGCTTTAGTTCAGTGTGGAGCGTGAGTGAGAGGTGACGTGCGCGTGCATGTGGCGGAAAAGTAATTAGTTAAATTACTCCGTTAATGAAAAAACAATAATTTTACTGCGGCCCCCCCCGGGCCGCAGTAAAATTGACAGACGTTGACCGGTCTGCGGTGAGAAAAAGGTTGGGGACCACTGCTGTACAGGACAGAATGCGTATTCGACGCTGCAGCTTGACTCTGAAACAATCGTGTTGGACCTTTGTATTTGAGACAAACGCCTACGACACGCGTTATGGTGCGTTCACACCGCGGCGTCAGATGCATCAAGCTCACATTCAAAGTCTATGGTGGACGCGCGTCTTGGTGACGCAGAGTTTTTGCAGCGCGTCTTCAAGCGTCAGCGCGGCGCGTCTTGAGCTTCCACGCATCTACGCGTTCAGACGCCCAAGCGTCCTAGCTTCGAACGCCTCAAAAGTTCAACTTGGTTGAACTTTTGAGGCGGTCGACGCGCGTGTCAACCAATCAGAGACCACGATCCAGTGACACAGCGACGTCACTCGGAAGCACTGGAGTCACAAACACAAACAGTGACGGGGACAGGGACGTTTTCCGCACCAATGCGGGACAGCAGGTCATCGAACTGGGCCTGGGTCACACGGAAATACCGCTGGAAGCGCTGATCATCCAGACGGAGCTCCTGGAGCAAGTAATGAAACTCGCAAACTCCGAACACCTCTGAATTATGTCGTGAACCCAGACACGCCGCCGCCGACCGAGCCGATCGCCTCCGTTGATGACTTTTGTGCAGTAAATAAACCAAAGCTGTTCTCTCAACATGGTCTGTCATTGTGTCACAAAAGGAGCAGGAAAACACTCAACGCTCTAGACGCGCTCTCAGGACGCGCGTCCAAATAGAGGCGGCCAGCGCGATTTTGACGCCGCGGTGTGAACGCACCATTATGGACGCTCGTCCACGAGAGACTTTACATGTGAAACAACATAAAGAAGGAGGAAAATAACGTAAGGACGACAGCAGAATAAGTTTAACAAGTTAAATACTGCGCAAAATGAACGAGCGCGCGGCACAGCTGAAGCTCACGTGAACGTGTTTAAATGTCACTTTTGTTTTCTCATCTGGGGACAATAACAAATACAGCTGCGGAGCACGTGCTTTTTGTTTTGATAAATTACTAGATTTAGATTTTCCTGTGGGGTCACCTGAGTGAAGGAGGAGGATTATGGAGCTTTACGCACCACATTTACCTGGAATTACACCTTTACCTAAAGACCGAGGAGGGTTTTTGGCGGAGTTTGGTTCACATTATGTGTTTGGTTTCAACTTTACGCGCGTTTCTTCTGGCTGCGCTTGGCACAAACATTAAACCCAGTGCTTCTTCTGTTCCCGGTGAGAAAAGTATACTGCGCTGCTGTTCATTCACAAGTATTTGTTAAACCCAGTGCTTGTAAACGTGAGTGGTTTCGTTTGTTGGCGCAGGGGCAGTTGTGTCTTTTCGTGTTTGTGACTCTGAGGTGAAAAAAGACACAAATGTACAACCCTGGCGCCTGCAGGCGGAGCAAAGGACTAAACCAATGTGTAAAACAGTCCCCCGTCCCCCCGTGATTTCCGCCTATGATTGTAAAAAAAAAAAAAGTTTTCTACTTAACGGATTTCGTTTATACAAACCCCCGCGATAAACCAGACACTGTCTTATCACTGTAAGAAATGAGTCACTGACAGTGGGTGACAGACAGGCAAGGAGCAACATCCACTCTTTTCACTTTTATGTCTATTGTTGCTGGGCAAAATGTTTGTAGTGCCACGGGAAAAAAAAATTATAGGCCGCACTGCACCTTAAGACGCAGCGTGTACGGTACCTAAAATAAAAAATCAATACATAAAAGATTGGTTCACATTCATTTGGTAGAACATGGACATTATTTAAAAAATAAATGTAAAAATGCCCAATTATTAAAGTGAAAAATTGTATAAATTATAATTTAAAACTCTACTGGAACTAGACACTGTTGTCTATAGGTTTAACCATGGTGATTCCAGCCATTCTGGTGATGATGTCACTGTCACTTTGCTAATGATTCACTGGTTGCTAAGGATTCACTGGTTGCTAACTGGACTCAACTTTATGATGTCATTTAGAACTTTGTGATTTACTTAGTACTGGGACCTAAAGGTTTAACAGAAAATGTTCTGTTCCTTACACACACTTGAGGAATCGCCACACAAACTGAGCCATTTTTCACGTGAGTATACTAAAGGGGGATAGATAATCGCGTCTTTTTACACAAACTTGAACTGTGTGTACTCGTCTAAGATCTGGCAGAAGGAACAGTATGGCTGAGTGTCCTGACTTTAGCAGATTAGAAACCTCTGAGGGAGGAAGATACTATGGATAGGACAGAGCAAAAGTCTGCAGCAGGGCAGAAAAGATCTTGAGAAGACGCACTCAAGACTAGATTGTATAGAAAAGACTGATGAACTCTCAAATCAGAATGAAGATTTAGAGAGAGAGAATGAAGCTTTGAGACTGGGAATTTCTCTAAAAAGGTTTGAATCTCTGAGACCTCAAAGGGAAAGCCGTGCTACCAGTGACGACTGCTCACATGAAAAGAAAGAGTCGAGTAACATAAGTTAAAGAAGACAATTAAGGAACTTAGGCTTGAGCTTCACACCAAAGAAGAAAAAATATCTAAATTGCAATCGAATATGGACAAGTTAAAAGAAGTACATCACGCGATGTACATCAGGGAGATTAATAAAGCCTCTGTCACCGTCAGAGAGAAAGAGCCTGACATACCTGAGTTTAGGACCGCCTGGCAAGAAAGTGTCCCAATAATGGACGAAAAAATCAGAAATGTGGAATTGGTAATCAAAAAAACAAGGCATTAGAAAAACAAATCGCTGAGCTCCAGGCAGTAAAATCTGGACTGGAAGAGCAAAAAAATACAGCTCTTGCCACCGAATGTGACAGAAGTTACACGGGTCAGCCTGAAACAACAGGAAGACATGAAAAGCTGTCAGGTCAACTGAAAGATTCAGATGAAGTCTCTTTGATGAAACAGAATGAGTCTTGACACAACAGGTGGAAGAGCTGAAAATAAGAATAAACACCTGTCTGGATGAGAGCGAGAAGGTCAGAAAAGAAGCTTTGTGACTATAGGGACCAATTAGAAATGGTAACAGTCCAACTGTCAGCTGCTGAAGAGGCTGCTGAGAAGTCAGACTGTATAAACAAAAATTTGGAAAAAACACATTCACAGTCTGCAGGAGACAATTAGAAAGTTGGAGGAAGACATGGAGCTTCAGAAGTCTTCTCTGACGGACAAAAACAAGACTCTAAATTTTGTAGTGAACGAACTACAGTTAATCTTAGAAGAAAAGCAGGGCTGTGATTGAACAGCAATTTGGGAAAATTGAAAAATATAAGATACATTTACGGGAGACAATAGCAGAAAAAGAAACTCAAAAAACCATCTGTGAAAGTAAGGAGTCCATTAAGACGTAAACTACACTGAAGTAGATAATCTGCAGCTCGAAAAATACTAGTTCTTAAAGCTCAGGTGGTCGAACCCAAAGGCTGAGATTGAGGAACTGAAAAACAAAGAAATGTCTCTTTAGATAAGACCAATAAGGCTATTAATGGACCTAACGGCAGCGGGGGTTCATTTAAAGCAGAAAATTGAAGAACAAC
>JAIEZT010001098.1:0-22240 GCA_019594935.1 Periophthalmus modestus | reverse complement strand
CTTCTACTTCCTGTGAATAAGTGAACCTTTTTTACTTCCCCCCCCCCCGGTTGTTTGCCCACTTTTTTTTTTTTATTTTTTTTTAGTGTGTCCCTACCCCTATCCCGATCTGACATTAACCTCTGCCTTTGCTTTATATGTTCTGACTTTCCTTTAGACACTCCTACTGTCCTTGTTTTTGTGGGAATTGCGACTTCCATCATCTTCCACTCTCGCTGACATTGTATGGGCTCTGGTTTACTGCTCTCCTTGTGCCCCCCAACCAGCGTTGTAGCACTCGTTACTCCTCCTTGTGTACCCAGTGAGCTATATTCCTCGCTGATACGTCTGACTCTATTCACGGTGGGGTACAGTGACTCGATGCCGTGATGCGACTCTACCTTACCTTCGCTGACTTAGCGTCCACCCTATTTCGGGTGAGCTAGTGGACTCTACCCGTCCTGTTGATAGCGACTCCCTCTTCCGCTTGTCACTATTTTTTTTGTGACTCTACATTACCCTGATAGTGCACCAATATACTGCGCCTCGTGTATTACGTGAAGCTATCCCCTTACCTTCTGTGACTTGCGAACTGCTTACTTACGGGATAGACGGAATGTCTAATTATGCTCCTGTGACAGTGATATATGACACTTCCTGTGTACAGTGACTATGGCTTCCTGTTTGATTGCGACTCTACTTCCTGTGATAGCCGAATCTTACTTCCTCCCCTGACAAGTGAACGATATCGTTACTGTGTTGAGGATTGTGATCTCTACTTCCTGTCGACTAATAAGTGACTGACTTAATGTGATTAGTGACTATCTACTCTCATGTGATTTGCGCAGCACTCTCTAATTCCTGCCGCTATGTAAGTGACTCTCTACACCGCTCCTGTCAATGGATATAGCCGTGTATCTCTCACTTCCACAGCTTTTTTCGATACGAGTACTCACCTTTCCTTGGGCACAGGACCGTTCATACTTCCTTGTGCCCCGATAGTGACTTTATATATTCTTTCGTTGATTAGCGGACTTCTAATCCCCCGTGCATGGGACTTCTCACTTCAGCTCGTTGACTAGTCGTTTTGTTTATTTTCCTCCTCTACTTCTCTGTGATGGATACGCGGCAGTTACGTCCAGTGTTGACCACGTGAATTTTACTTCCTGTGTGGGATAGCCGACCCTCTCTTACTTCTCTGTGATCTTAGCGACTTTCTATCTTGTCCAGTGATAGTGTAACTGTCTTCTTTCTTATTTCGAGGTCTCAAGCCACGGTGAGGTAATTCCTGGACTGTAGACAGGTAAACAGCTGAGTCAGATTAGCCGATCAGGACTCTTTGGCTTTTGTGTGGCCTCTGTTCCCTTTCTGCGCCGCGCTCTCGTTGCCATATCCTGTTATGTTGAGATCTGGGGCGTAGATATGATGGTTTAACCCTGTTAAATCTGAGTTCTTTTTGTGTCAGTGGTCTGTTATTCTGTTTGTTTGGCGGGCGGTTTAGGTTTAGTTTCTTCTAAAATGGGACTGAGATGTGCTAGGTAATGGACCTGGTGACGAGACCCACCCCTGTGGCCATTGCGAGGTAAACGGTGGGTGTAAAACGAAATCTCACAACCTGTGCAACTAAACTACGATTGTATTGTCAAAGAATGATAGCATTCAGTTTGGAAAAGGACCATAAGTCACTGATGCTACTCAGACGTAGGGACTGTAGTATTTGTAGGGACTGTAGTTGAATGTTGGTAGGGACATGTAAAGTATTTGTAGGCGGCGTAACTACGTGAGTATTTGTATACGGGGACTGCTAAGTATTTGTAGGACTGTGTACGTTTGTAAGGGATTTATGTAGTACGTTTGTTAGGGACTTAAGATATTGGTGTTTGTTTTCTACTGCTCATTTAGAAACTAGAACTCCTCTTGGCTGCTCTATGTTTAAATGCCCCCCTGCGTGCTTGCTTTTTTTTCTGCCATCGCCGACAATACCAACATCCCACTGAGTGAACTCTGCAGACAGAAAACCTCATCACATCCTTCCGACTCTCCGCCTCTCCTACCTTACCTCCTCACCTCCTCACCTCTCCTCTCCTCCTCACATCCTTTTCCTCCCTTCCACCTCTCTCTCCTCACCTCCCATCCCTCATCCCTCCTCACCTCCTCACATCCTCACCTCCTCCTACCTCCCTATCTCTCTCATCCTCCACCCCGCCTACTTTCTGACTTACCTCCTACCTCACCTACCTCCCTCACCTCTCACTCCTTACCTCCTATCTCCTCTATCCTGGGTGGAAGAAACGCTGTGCATCTGCCTGCGTTTTTAATTTGAGAAGCTCCACCCAAGTTTGGAAAATGCACGAGATGAGATGATGAATTTGTAGTATTTTTGTCAAATCTGACTGGAGAAGACTGAAATTCTATGAACAGCATAACACCAACACACCAGGACCCCAGGCGCCATCAGAAAATGTTTGTAGAGGTTGGTTAAACGAATTTTTCCTCTCAGGTTTAGCAGGTTTTTTAACCACAGAATAAGACCCAGCAGGGCCCACAGACCGAGGAAGAGGACAAAGATTTGAGGACAGACCGCGGACGTGCACATGAAGATGAGGACCGAGGAGGACTCATCAGTAGGGACCCGGGACGCAGAGTGAGAACGAGGACACAGAAGGCATACAGCACAGAGAGGACGGGACACACAGAGAGAGGACAAGGGACAAACCAGAGAGACATAGGACACAAAGAGAGGTATCATGGAACACGCGAGTATCGCTTTCTAGTAACCTGTTGACAGATTTAAGGTTTTCTGCGAGGTTTAGTTGTTTGGTTTGATATCAGACTATTACTGAGTACTTATTCATTTCAGTTGCTGCTGCGTTACAGTCTATTTGTGTCAGGACGCATTCACTTTTATTCTTTAGTCCTGGTTAGTTTAGTCATGGTTAGACTGGTTTAGACCCTGCGGGTTTTTTAGATACGCAGTTTAGATCTTCATTTCTATGCCTTTGTTTGAGTGATCTCTAGATTCTATGGGAACCTGTGCTGCCCTACTGCCTGCCCCTCAGACTCATCACTGACTTTCGTCCTGGTTATTGCACAAGTTGTGAGGGGCAGACGGACGCGGGGTGATTTTTTTAGACAGTGAAAACATGACCTCGCATCCCTGGTATTTAAACCAAGCCACGGCGGGCAGGAGGGTTGTTCTTCTCTCTACAGACCGTTTTCTAGTTGGTTAGTAGTACTATTGTTTTGTACTTTGTTCGCTGAAGTTTTTTTCCAGCTCAACTGACGAATTCTTTTAAATTTGTCCCCCTATAGAAGTACAACTTCAGTTGGTATTAACCCCACTGTGTTATATACTGACCGTGTGTATTCCACATTGTACCTGTCGGTGTTCTCAGGTGTCCGATGCCCTGTAGTGTACTTTGTGTAGTGTAATCTCGACACGTACCTGTCTTGTTCTCAGGTGTGTCAGATGCCCTGTAGTGTAATTTGTGTACTTGTATCTCATGCACACGTACCCTGTAGTGGTCTAGGTGTGTCAGCTGCACGTAGGTACTTTGGTACTTGCATATTCTCTGCCCATCGTACCCTGTCAGTGTTATCAGGTTGTGTCTGGTGTGTTTAAGGACCGTCCATCGTGCAGCCCGATTAAGCCATAGTGACTAGTGGTAATGACAAATGACCATGAATAGCATCGAGGCGCGAATATCCAGTGGGCAATTGCCGGTTCCCGCTGCCAGATTGAGGCGGAGTAGTTACTCCTCCCAAGCGCGACTAAAAGGATGCTAGGTACTCACAAGGATCCTGGGTGTTTCGAATTCGCCACGCTGTCTCTGGCTCTCTTTTATAGGACAACTGTCTCTATCTCGGTTGTCTTGCACCTGTCTCGTCTCTATAGGCACTGTCTCATACTTTCTATATGTGCGACTGTCTGGCTCTCTATAGGCACCTGATCTCTCTTCCCTGTCTGCTGACCTGTCTCTCTCTCTATAGCACTGTATTCTCTCTATAGGAACCCAGTGTCTCTTGCTGCTCGCCGTCTGCCACCGCGCAGACTAGTCAATTCCATATAGCCACCTGTTCTCTCTCTATAGCACCTGTCTCTTCGTGTCTTGTCTGCACCTGCTCTTCTCTCTTATTGCCAACCTGTCTTCTTATATGCACGTCTCTCTATAGTAGGCAAACTGTCTCTTTTATCTTATGATAGGCATCCCACTGTTCTCCTCTCTCCTACGTATGTGTCACCGTCCCACCCACCCCTCTCTATAGGCATTTTTTTGTCTTTTTTTTTTCTCTTTCTCTATAGCACCTGTCTCTCCCTATATGCAATGGTCCTCTCATATATAGGCAATTGTGTGCTCTGCCCTTGTCTGTCTGACAGCCGCATCTCTTCTATACGTGCCGATTAGCTGTCACTCTCTCAGTAGCCCAATGTCTCTACTATATCCGGACACCCTGGCTGATCGTAGCGACACTGTCTCTATCCTACCTCCGTCTGCCACTACTCGTACTCGCACTCCTGTCTGCACGTCTCACACCCTCTCTATAGGACACATCAGTTACTTATCTCTTCTTATCGGCACGGGTTTTCTCTCTATACCGGCAACCTGTCTCCTCCTCTATAGAGCCACTGTCTCGTTCCGATGTCCTTGACCTGTATCTTCGTACACTGTCTGCCACCTGTCTCTCGCTATAGCACTGTGTGTGGTGGTGCTCTATAGGCACCGTCTTACTAACCCACCCCCCGACTCGCACTCCTGTCTATGTGGTGTGTGTATGAACCTGTCTCTTCTCTTATATTGATTACCTTTGTTAGGTTCTCCTATGGCTGTGTGTCCTTACTGTCCCGGTTACCGCACCCCCCCCGTCGTTTGTGGACACTCCCTCCTGCCCCCACCCTCCTTCTGTTAGGTCGAATGCCGCCTCTGTGTTTTCTAATACAGTCGTCTTTGAGTGCATTCTGCGTTTAATCAGTGACCAACATTTGAGTTGTCTGTACATGTAGAGTATCTTTTCGCTAATTGACGTGAGTGCTTGATTCTTTTACACTTTCCCGGCTCGTGCTTTTATAATCTTTTTGTGTCATGCCCGTCTCGGCTCCACAGCCTTTTTATTTGTTGTCTTCTTTATGATCGCAAAAAAAAATCCACTCCAGATGTGATTGAAGGGTTATTTAACGCGATCTCTGTGAGGCTAATTGTGCAGCCTCGTTATATGCTGCGGGCCATTAGCAACGCTCACGCCACGCAGTGCAGTTCTATTCTGTCTGAAATAAGCCGTTCTAGAGTTAGATGGTTTCTTATGTTGGAAAAGGAGGGACAGGCTTTAAGGACGGTATCAGTTTAAGAAGAAGTCTCCAATAAGTCCTGGATCCACAAAGCAATAAAAAAAATGTTGAACCTCTGTCTCCCGTTACTTATTGGATCCAACCAGGACACATATTAATCTTATGGTTTAAGTCCGTGAAACAGACTCGGTAGGACAAACTAAAGACGAGCACACAACGGTGAACGGCCAGACAGCTTAACTCTGATACTCTGCTCCCCTACAGCATGGTGATTTGGGATCGTCCTCAGGGATTGGGGCAGAATCGACCATGCACGCTTTGTGCCGCAGCTGGCACCCGTGCTATGGCCCTAGGTGTATGTGAGACTAGGTCATTTATAAGATATTTATCTTGTTCCATTATAAATGCCAAATCCCGTGTGCTGGTTTCCTTTAGCGGCAAACCCACAGAATAGAGGCGTAAATGCGACGCCCTGCCTAAACATGTGGCTCTATAGATCGACCTATCGCGCGCCACCGCTTGGTTTAAAGTGCAGGAGCGTGAATCAGGCCTCTTCTGCCGATATCCAGTGGTGGACTTCATACGTGCGTGGACACTTACATAACAGTGTGACTCATACACCGGGGACTATCATACACGTGGACTTCATAAACACGTGGACTTCCATAGTGTGGAACTTCATACGTGGGGATTCATAGTGTGTGGACTTCATACGTGTGGACTTCATTTACCGTGTGGGACTGCATTACACGTGGAACTTCATACACGTGTGACTTTCATACAGTGGGTACTTCATAGTTTGTGGGACTTCAGTAGTGTGGGATTGCATACGTGTGGACTTCATACGTGGTGGACTTCATACACGTGGACTTCCTACACGTGGACCTCATACCACGTAGGACTTTAATAAGTTGGTGGACTTCATAGCACGTGGACTTCATACACGTGTGACTTCATACGTGGGGGACTTCATACGTGTGGACCTTCCATACAGTTGGACTTTCATAAATCGTGGGACTTCATACACGTGGACTTCATACGTGTGGGACTTCATACGTGTGGACTTCATACACGTGGACTTCATACGATGTGGACTTATACGTGTGACTTCAAACCGTGTCATTCATAACTGTGGGGACTTCATACAAGTGGAACTTAATACACGTGGACTTCATACGGTGTGGACTCATACGTCGGTGGGAACTTCTTACCCGTGTCGACTTCCCTTTTACGTGTGGGATTCATACGGTGTGGACTCTCATACGTGTGGACCTCATACACGTGGACTTCATACCCGTGGAACTTCATACACGTGGACTTCTATACGGTGGGCCTGTCATACGTGTGGACTTCATACACGTGGACTTATTACGTGTGGCTTTCATACGTTACGGGAACTTCATAAAGTGTGGACTTCCTACGTGTGGGACTTCATACACGTTGGACTTCATACGTGTGAATTCATACGTGTGGACTTCGCCTACGCTTTTGTACGGTGGGATCTTCGTTGTAAGTGACGTGGAGATTTTGGACTTATACACGTGGACTTTCTATACGTGTGTGGACTTCATACGTGAGTGGACTTCATACGTGTGGGACTTCATACACGTGTGGACTTCTGGTTACGTGTGGACTTCATTACACTGTGAACTTCATACACTGTGGACTTTACACGGTGGACTTCATACGTGTGGAACTTAATACACGTGGAATTCATACGTGGAGCGACTATTCTACCGTGTGGAACTCATACACGTGCGACTTCATACAAGTGGACTAATAAGTGTGGACTTCGGTACAAGTACCAGAGTGGACTTCATACGTGTGGCCACGTCCATACGTGTGGATGCTGTATTATACACGGGGACTTCATACGTGCTCATACACGTGAACTTCATACACGTGGTGTCTGAAAGTGTGGACTTAACTACGTCTTGGAGATTCAATACGGGTGGACTTCTACCGGTGGGATTACATCATACACGCATGGTGGCGTACTTCATACGTGTGCCACCGACATCGCATGTGGATCATCCGCCCAGGCACTTCATAGTGTGTGCCTATGGCCATGTACCACGTGGAAACCTCATACCCGTGTGGCTAGTCATACATAGCTGCGACTTCATACTCACGTGGACTTTCCATACCGCTGTGCCGACTTCATTACACGTGGACTTCATTAGGAGTGTGGACTGCAGAAGGGTGGAACTTTATACACGGGACTCCATTTTACGTGTGGACATTATACCGTGGGGACTCATACGTGTGGACTTCATTACACGTGAACTGCACATACGTGTGGACTTCATCCATGATGGACTTCCCTATACGTGGATCATCAAAGTGTGGGACTTTCAGTACACGTTGACTTCATACCTGTGGGAACTTCCCTACCTAGTGGACTCATACACGTGCCGCCATCATACCGACTCCGTGTGGAACTTCAGACCACGGGGTGGAGACGTTTATAACACCGTGCGACGTCATACGTCGTGGACTTCACTACACGTGGACTTTCATAACACGTGGACTTCAGCTACAACGTGCGACTGATCCATCCGTAGTGTGACTTCATATTACGGTGTGGACATTCATACGTTGTTGGACTCACGTAGCACGCGTAAGGGACTTTCGACTAAGTGGGGGACTTCACTTATCGCAGTGGACTTCATTTACACGTGGAACTTCATAAAGTGTGGTGCCCACCCCTCTCCGTATATCGTGTGGGCATCTCTTCATAGTTGTGGATCTACGCTGTTGATTTATAGTCCCCTGGTGGACCCTTCATAGGCGTGTACGACGTACATACGATGGCCTGCGATTCATACACGTGGACGCTTCATGACGTGTGGACATTCTGACACGTGGGACTTCATACACGTTGGCTTCATGTTGAGTTGAGTATAGTGTGAGACTTCAGACACGGTGGACTTGTCATTACACTGTGGACTTGATATGACACGTGGGACTTGTCTATAGTGTCCTGGACTTCATACGTGGGGACTTCATACACCGTAGGCGTTCGGCATACGTGTGGACTTATGACGTGTGGCCTTCACCACGTGGGATACTTATACACGTGTGGCACTTCATCAGGTGTGGGCCTGTCATAATGTGATCGCTGTGCAGATCTGTTCATTACACGTGGTATTTCTTATTATAGTGTTGGTACGTCATACGTCGTGGACTTCATACGTGTGGGACTTCATACAAGTGGACTTCATACCCGTGGGCACTAGTCTACGGTCGGACGTCATTCATTCAGTGGGGAACTTAATACGTGGGGACTCATTACAGTTTTCACTTCACCCTAGGCGGCTGCCTCTGTCATACGTGGTGGACTACAATACGTACAGTGGATCCTATGTCATCAGCCCGTGCGACTCCTATACCTCTCCTGTCTTAATAAGTTCTTGTTGTTACCGTGTCACTATCACCTTGTGGACTACATACACGTGGGACTTCTCAACGTGTTCGCAGCTCATATCACGGGATTCATACACGTGGACTTTGACCTACGTGTGGACTTATACACTGGGATGTTATATACCGTTGGACTTTCTATATGTGTCACGTGGGAATTAAACTACAGTGCCTGGACTTCATGTCAGTGGACGTAATACGTGTGGACTCATACGCTGTGGCGGTTCTTTGTTTCTTAATTAGTAACACTGTTCGTTCACGAGTATATAAATTCCTCCACAAACCCACTGTCCACTGTGTTCATTGGTGTGGCTTCTGCTTGTGATCCAAACTTTGGTTTTGACTCCTCTCTCGTCCAGTCTTGTATTGAACTGGCGTCCACGCGTTTGTTTGGAAATTTTCAAACAATTATAAAAAATCTCTCAACACTATAAATGTTATCTTCGTTATGCTAACTAAGGCGCCCAGTACAACTGTAGGCGATTCTAGCTTACACCCCACTGGATTTTACACCATCTTCGCCAACACTTTTCTGTGAACCACTTTGCTCGTATAATGCCTGTTATTGCAACCTCTTTGTATGTTGGCTAACTCCTATGCTAAACTATTTTTTTGGGTATGCTAACCGTCTTTGTATGTCCCTAATATGCCGTACGACTGTAATCAGCACAGTCTGCTGGTACACAGTTGGTCGGTGGTAGGTAATCTTGGTTGTTTTCGTTGAAGTACGGGGGGTTCCTTTGTCGGGCGGGTGTACCACGTTGTGCAGGGCGGAGGCGTTGGCGTGTCGACCTTCGACGACGACAGGCGTTTACACCACCATGCGATAATGGTTGGCCGCTGTTCATGCTGCTCTTCTGCACTATGCTGTTTCTCTACACGCGCGCAGCACCCCACTCGGCCCACTCGTCGCGAGCTCCTGGCTACACAAACGCGATCGGAGACTAGTCCGTCCTCAACACCATGAACCTCCCGAGAGATCAACAAGATCTCAGGGTGGTAAGGACGCCGTCGGAGACAAGGGCACCACGACACAACAGGCCGGGACTTGGAACATGTGCAGGTCCACTGAAAGCACGTTTATATTTAAATAAACTTACCTAAAAACAAAAGACCAAAAGATAGTAAACATTTAAAACCAGGTCACATGGACCTGTGGCTAAGAACGAGCCGGAGACGAGATGAAAACGAGATTGAAACTTGAGATGAACCGAACTGAGACGACAGGCAACTCAGATGAACAATACCAGACACACATTAGATTTACATTCACCACAACATTATTTAGAACAGTTTATAAATGTATTTATAGAGACATCTTATAATACATTTAAGACATTTATAAATACATTTGTTTACAGTGGTATCTTGTTCATGTTGTGCTGCCTACGTGAAAAAAAAGGAACTCATCTAAATCCTAAAGTGTGTTAAAGTGAATGAATCAGTCTTAGAAAACCGGCCATCAGTCACATCTCTGCCGTCACTTGGGCCGATCGGTCACACGGGGAGGCACACACGTAGCACGAGGCTCCAGCTAACATTGGAACGACATGTTCTTCAGCCTCGATTCTCCCGAAAGAGACGTACGGAGAAGCGTGAAACACGAGCCCAGGGTATGTTCAGAAAGAAGGCGGCATCAGAGAGTGAATATACCGGGTCTGATTCAAACGCACCAAAGAGACACTCGATGAATTAGCGCTGAAGAGGGTTTAGCCAAACGCGCCCTAAAAGGGCATCCGCCATGCAATTATCCCGGGGTCTCTCTTCAAACCAGAGCACAACAAGAGAATCGATGCACCTGTATCAGCCGGGTCTTTATTCAAACGATTAAGTCGTGTGTCATGTAAAGGATTCCTTTGAAGTACGCAAAAAGCTGACATCATGCTGAGGTTAATCCATGTGATCATCGTGATTAACAAGTGGATAATTAAAGCTCCTTTATTACTCAGCAGACTCACTCTTGGAGATTTGTAACGTGCCGATGCTCTACATCCATGTGTTGAGATTGCCAAAGCGTCAAAATGGCATTGCGGTCCACCTCTGATGATGTTCATCAAGTGGGAGCTTTGTAACATCATCCTGACTTCACGTTCGTTCAGCCTACGAGATGTAAAGTGACTCCAGGACATGAAAAGGATACGGATGATTCTAGATGAAGGGGGGAGTTTAAAAAGCACGAAGGGGGGAGCAGATTCTGTATCACCCACAATGTAGTAGACGATGATGATAATAGTGTAATGTGGGCACGAGTACCATATAGTGTAAGGTGGGACACGTATAATAGGTGTAATGTGGGCCAGTAGAAGTGTAATGTGGACCAGTAGAAGTGTAATGTGGGCCAGTAGAAAGAAGGTGTAATGTGGGCCAGTACAATAGTGTAATGTGGGCCAGTATAATAGTGTAATGTGGGCCAGTAGAAGTGTAATGTGGACCAGTAGAAGTGTAATGTGGGCCAGTAGAAGTGTAATGTGGGCCAAGTAGAAAGTGTAATGTGGGCCCGTATAAGTGTAATGTGGGCCAGTATATAATAGTGTAATGTGTGGCCCAGTAGAAGTGTAATGTGGACAGTAGAAGTGTAATGTGGGCCAGTATAATAGTGTATTGTGGGCCGAGTAGTAAGCGTAATGTGGGCCAGTAGAAGTGTAATGTGGGAACTGTAGAAGTGTAATGTGGGCCAGTATAGAAGGTAATGTGGGCCCGTATAGTGTAATGTGGGCCAGTATAATAGTGTAATGTGGGCCAGTATAATAGTGTAATGTGGGCCAGTAGAAGTGTAATGTGGACCAGTAGAAGTGTAATGTGGGCCAGTATAATAGTGTAATGGTGGGCCCGTATAAGTGTAATGTGGGCCAGTAGAAGTGTAATGTGGGCCTGTATAATAGTGTAATGTGAGCCAGTAGAAGTGTAATGTGGGCCAGTAGAAGTGTAATGTGGGCCAGTAGAAGTGTAATGTGGGCCCGTATAAGTGTAATGTGGGCCAGTAGAAGTGTAATGTGGGCCGTATAAGTGTAATGTGGGCCAGTAGAAGTGTAATGTGGGCCCGTTTATAAGTGTAATGTGGGCCAGTAGAAGTGTAATGTGGGCCTGTAGAAGTGTAATGTGGGCCAGTAGAAGCGTAATGTGGGCCAGTAGAAGTGTAATGTGGACCAGTAGAAGTGTAATGTGGGCCAGTATAATAGTGTAATGTGGGCCAGTAGAAGTGTAATGTGGACCAGTAGAAGGTGTAATGTGGGCAAGTAGAAGTGTAATGTGGGCCAGTAGAAGCGTAATGTGGGCCAGTAGAAGTGTATGGGGTGGGCCAGTAGAAGTGTAATGTGGACCAGTGGTAGAAGCGTAATGTGGGCCCGTATAAGTGTAATGTGGGCCAGTAGAAGTGTAATGTGGGCCAGTAGAAGTGTATGTGGACCAGTAGAAGCGTAATGTGGGACCAGTTTCAGAAGCGTAGGCTGTGGACCAGTAGATAGTGTGTAATGTGGGCCACCAGGAAAGAAGTGTAATGTGGGCCTGTATAATAGTGATAATGTGGGCCCCAGTAGAAGTGTAATGTGGGGCCTGTATAATAGTGTTATGTGGGCAGTAGACGTGTAATGTGGGGCCTGTCTGGGCCGTATATAGTGTAATGTGGGCCAGTAGAAACGTGTAATGTGGGCCTGTAGAATAGTAGTAATGTGGGCCAGAGTAGAAGTGTAATGTGGGCCTGTATCATAGTGTAAGGGGCCAGAGAAGGTAATGTGGGCCTGTATAATAGTGTAATGTGGGCCCAGTAGAAGTGTAATGTGGGCCAGTATAATAGTGTAATGTGGGGCCAGTAGAAGTGTAATGTGGGCCTGTATAAGTGTAATGTGGGCCAGTAGAAGTGTAATGTGGGCCTGTATAATAGTGTAATGTGGGCCAGTTAGAAGTGTAATGTGGGCCAGTAGAAGTGTAATGTGGGCCCGTATAGCTCTGGGCCTTCACGGGTCTCTAAACTGGATTGTTCCTCTGAGAGCCTGTGTGGCTCAGACAGCTGCACTTCTCTATAGATTAAAACACCAGAGTTATATTGAGTTTTGTTTTGGGACCTGAGGAAAAGCTGGCCAGGTGGTTGGTCGTTCACTCTGTTGATCTAAAAAAGGAGTAAAGATCGTGGACTTTTCGTGGTATACAAAGCTGAGAAATGGTTTTTTAAAAGGCAGAGACGCCACACAATAGTAACACTTTAAAAAACAACCCACACCTTTAGGGCCGTACTAAAAAAACACGAACAAAGACTCATCATGAACAGTTTATCAAAACTGCATGTCACTTTTCGGCTTCCTGCTTGTTTCCATGGAGATGTCTTTGCTTTGCCTGTAATGTTCCGCAGTATGGCTTTTAAAGTTAAATGTAGATGTTTTTTAAAAGCTCTAAACACACGTGAGCGGGCTACAGTGTCCTGGGGCCATGACAGAGTGATTCTGATCCTGACCGTGACTACCTGCCTTTTGACAGAAAAAAAGAAAAGGAGAGCCAGTGCAGATGATCTGAGACACTCAGACAGTGTCCTTCTCTGTTTCGACGCGACGTGTTCGCTTGGGTGCTTGCGGTCCGCTCCCAGGACGGTTAGAAACAAAGAAGCTCTTCGATGTTACAGTGACTGTAAACGCGACTGTCATTTATTCTACTTATTATTGATGATGATGGATTATGTCGATTATTTATTATTAATTAATTCCGATTAAGTATTGCATTTAGTGTATCATTATGATGTTTTTATTACTCTAATGAACATAATTAGCGGGCTCATTATTAGCATTCAATAAGGCAACCTGTATTTATTGTAAAAAGGCACAACTGCACACATTTTATATATACTGTATGTACGACTATCATATCGTAGGTGACTTATATTTAAGCGAGTATGCAGTCAGGATAAAGCCTTAGACTTTTATCTGTACGGATCTGCCTGTCATCTCTCTGACTTATCCCCATAGATCTCTTTTTCTATATCATTGCCTATGAGTTCTTCCTTCTCTCTTCCTATGCCTGTATCATCCCTCCTTAATAAGCTTTCTCTCTTCTCTTCCTTCCTCCTTCTCTTCAACGTACCTTATCTTAAAGGTCCTTCTGATCTCTTCTCTGTCGATCTTCTCCATCTCAATACTCTATACTCCTTCGCTTTCCTCCTGCCTCTCTTTTCTCATTCTCTTTCTAACTGAAGATCTTTTCTTTTCTCCTCCTTCTGATCTTTCTCATTTCTCGGTTCAGGAGGCTTCTTTTCTCCTTTCTTTCGAGTCCTCATGAGCGAACGAAGGAGAGTGAGCCCCGCGAGTCTGAAACTTCTATCCTATTCCTCTTTTCCTCCCCTCTCCTTCCTCCTACCTGTCTCCTTGGAGACTAAGCTCCTCTTTACGCTCCAACTCATGGATTTCTCTAGGGTCTAGTTTTCAGCTCCTAATTCTATTGGACCTGATTCCTCTCTCTTGAGAAAATTTCCTATCAAGCCCGGCTCTCGTGACATTTCTCGGTCATACTCCCTACCGCCCCGCTGCCTTTCTCTTTCGGAGATCCTTATGTATTTCCGCCCTTCTCGTTTTCGAATTTCTTCTTATGCACTCCTTCTCTCACTCCTATCCTTAACTTGACCTTCCTTCTCTCTTACTCCTTCTCTCTTATTCTGTTCCTCCCCCTCTCTCTCTTTCTATATATTCTCCTCGCTCTTACTCCTTCTCTTCTCCCTTCTTCATGTCTTTCTCTTCCTCTTCTCTTCATGCGCAGCCGAGCCTGGTTTTTCTCTGTTTATTTAGGTTCCTGAACAATCATGTTTTCTCCGTGTTTCTTTCAGCAGACCTGGAGAACTTACTCCTACGGACGGCGTGCGGGTGAAATCCTTGTCTCTTAGCTTCCGTGGTCCAGTGCGTGATTCTAGGCAGTTCTTCAAGAACCAAACAAAGACTTCAACAAACCCACATGGCGTACTATACGATTTTATTAGAACGAACAACTTCAACAACAACCCTAGAGCTGGCGTCTCTGCACCTCTCCAGACTGCCTCCACCCTTCGCAAATGACTGCCCAGCCACCACCAGCAGGGCGGCGCCGTGGTCGTGCCTAAACTCAGCGTCCAGTTCATCAAACCTCGGAGCAGAGAAGCCTTCATCGAAGCGGCGAGCACTTCCAAGCAAAACTTGAACGACAACAATCCGCTATGTTATCGCAAGGGGAGAGCTCCAAGAGGATTCTGGAGAGAAAAAATTAACACGATTTACAAAAACAGAGTACCAGCGAACACAGCTGTCTTGGTGGTTCAATGACGAAAAACAAACGAGGGTTTCGCTTCTACTTTGGTTGGACTGTGAGGAACAGGTGTGCTAACGTTTAGCTTGTGTGATCTACTGTTACAACTATGGGGCTGCAAAAGGGACAATTCATTTGACAATTTTTGTGCCAACTAAACTGCAGCAGGAGCTGATGTACAGAGGCGGGACTGTCTGCAGACCGGTGCACGAAGAAATGACTCCAGGACGGTGGCTGTGAAAAGGGGGTTTTTTCCCCCAGGTGTACAAACTATGCTAACGTTTAGGTAGCGAAGGTTAAGTAGCAATGGATTGGTGTGATCTGTTCTAACTAGTACGGGTGGCTGCAAAAGGACAATTTATTTGCCCAGTTTCCGTAGCCAAATGATTGAAGCAAGAGTCGACCTACACGAGACGGGTCGGGCATTTTACAAAAATTGCTAACTGTTAGCTTGGTCATAATCAGCAGTTTATCTAGCCAGTTCTTTTTATTTGTTTGTGCTCAGTCCAATCAACCAATTTACGAAGAAACACACGAAGTAGTATAACGGTGACGGCAAGAAGCTAATCTGCTGAAATGTTGTAATCATTCTACATTCATACTGACGCAGGAGGGTGAGTGACAGAAGGAAGTAAGTTCTTATTATGGATTATAAATATGTTATGGGAAAAAAAAAAGCGAAGGACTACGGTGGCTCCTGAGGATAAATGATGAACATCCAGAGAAGACGTGACGCTCATCTGGGCTTTTGGACGTTTTAGGAGCCAGATATGAACTACAGGGGCTGCAAAGGGACATTTTCAGGGCCGGATGGCAGATAGTTTTGTTTAATTCATTGAAACTACATGCGCTGTCGATGCAGTTCTTGTTTTTGGTAGCTAAAACTGTTTGACTGTTGAAGGAAACAGCGCGTCTAATCATCTTGGTGCTAAGAAAATTGTAAAAATCGTTTATTTCTCTGTCAAAAGGGGTTAGTACTGGATAGATGTTTTTTGTTCTTTTTTCCCACAAACTACAACCAATACTTCTTACCTCGTTCAGCTAAACGCTCCTGTCCAAAAGTGTGGACAGGTGTGTCATTATCGTGACGACAAAAAACTACATTTTCCTAACTAACAATATGCAAATAAATGCGTCACGACCCAACAAACACAGCACAGGGATCGAACCTGCAACTCTGATTTACCTGCGCTGCCATTTGAAACTAAAAGTTTTGGTTAGAGATTGTTTCATATAAATCTACCAACTTGGTTTTCAATACTTTTTTTTAAATGGTGCCCTTCAAACACTCTATGCTAGCAGGTTAGCTCTGTGTGTTCATATAAACAGTCTATGCTAGCAAAGTTAGCCATGTCCATTATATAAAACAGGCTATGCTAACGTGCTAGCATAGAGTGTTTATATGAACACACAGAAGCTAACCTGCTAGCATAGACTGTATATATAAATACACAGAGCTAAACCTGCTAGCATAGGGACTGTTTATATGAACACACAGAGCTAACGTGCTAGCATAGACTGTTTATATGAACACACAGAGCTAACGTGCTAGCATAGAGTGTGTTGAAGGGCACCATTTAAAAAAAAGTATTGAAAACCAAGTTGGTCCATTTTATATGATGAAAACAATCTCTAACCAAAACTTTTAGTTTCAAATGGGCAGCAGCAGGTAAATCAGAGGGTTGCAGGTTCGATCCCCTGTGCACAAGACACTTAACCTGCCACCATTGGTGTAACTACTACTGCAACTACAACCACCAGTCTGCTGCAACTACTATCCTAATAACTACTACTACAACTACTACTACTTCAACTACAACCACCAGTCTGCTGCAACTACTACTAATACTACTACTACAACAAACAACTACTACTACTACAACTACTACTACTGCAACTACAACCACCAGTCTGCTACAAACTAATACTACTACTACAACTACTAATGCTCAGGTTCAACATTTGTGAATTTACTTTTTGGACATTTCAACAAAAAGCAGTTTAATCAATAGCATTAGCCTTAGCATTAGCATTTGCCTTAGCCTTAGCATTAGCCTTAGCATTAGCGGTAGCATTAGCATTAGCCTTAGCATTAGCCTTAACATTAGCATTAGCATTTGCTTAGCATTAGCCTAGCGGTTATAGCATTAGCATTAGCCTTAGCATTAGCCTTAGCATTTAGCCTTAGCATTAGCATTAGCATTAGCCTTAGCCAACAGTTCGCTTCATTTCAAATGAACAATCGCACTGACCACAGGCTCGTTCACTTTTGTGTATTTTATGTACTTATGGCTCATGGTATTGTGTCACTATGGTAAACTGCTGAAGATTCTGCCATAGACACTTGTGTAGAACCCCAGCGTGACGTCTCTTTCAGTACCAATAAGAGACAGAGGGTAAAAACTGTTGTAGTACACAGTGTCAGTTTTTGTTGTATGTTTATTTTCAGTTTTGACAGTTTGTCTGATGCACCTGGAGGAGTCTCGTGTTTTCTACAGATTTTAAATAAGTCAAACGTGTTTTTGTTTCTGTTTCTGTTTCTGTTTCTGTTTTGTACCTGCCTCAGACGATTAAAGTGGTGCAGCTGTGAAGTTCTCCCCAAAGGAAACAAAACTCAAGTAAAGGAAGGGCATCTGACTTAAACAGAACACAAAACAGCTTTTAATCACATCCTTCTCTCATAAATATGGACCTGGAGCCTGCTTCTATATGGTTCTCACTCAGGACATGGAGCTGCTTCTATATGGTTCTCACTCAGGACCTGAGCTGCTTCTATATGGTTCTCACTCAGCAGGACCTGGAAGCTGCTTCTTTATGGTTCTCACTCTGCAAAATTCCTTTTAAGCCAAAGACTCAAATAGTGGCGCTTCATTAAAGGGGCAGGAGTGTTATCGACCTGTAGAAACATCTGGAAACTTAAAGAGGAGAAAAGAAAGTTCCTCATCAGAAACATGAAGAGGTTTAGCAGTACGAGCCTGTACGAGGCTCCGCCCACAAATCTACATCACCCATGCTCCACACGACAATCTTTAATACCCCCCAGGAGTAAATACCTCCTCTTTAATACCCCATAGAAGTAAATACCTCCTCTTTAATACCCCATAGAAGTAAATACCTCCTCTTTAATACCCCACAGAAGTAAATACCTCCTCTTTAATACCCCACAGAAGTAAATACCTCCTCTTTAATACTCCACAGGAGTAAATACCTCCTCTTTAATACCCCACAGAAGTAAATACCTCCTCTTTAATACTCCACAGGAGTAAATACCTCCTCTTTAATACCCTACAGAAGTAAATACCTCCTCTTTAATACCCCACAGAAGTAAATACCTCCTCTTAATACCCCACAGAAGTAAATACCTCCTCTTTAATACCAAGTACAGAAAGTAAATACCTCCTCTTTAATTACCCCACAGAGGTAAATACCTCCTCTTATAATACCCCACAGAAGTAAATACCCCTCTTTAATACCCTACAGAAGTAAATACCTCCTCTTAAATACCCCACAGGAGTAAATACCTCCTCTTTAATACCCCACAGAAGTAAATACCTCCTCTTAGTACAGTGTCAGAGGTTTTTGCACAGGTACAATTCAAGAAGTTATTTTTCAATATTGTCAACAAAAACACTGAACATGCCTCTACCGTTTGAGCGCCACCTGGTGGAACTGAGTGTAACCTGCTCATGTTTTCATTTGTGCAAATGGACGGAAACGACGGAAAAGTCCCGACAGAAACATGAAACAGTACGACTCTGTACGAAGCTTTTATGGAGAAATATTTTTAGACACAACATCTTGCAAAAAACATATAAAGTTGTAATTTTTTGTAGCCTGTTTTGTACATTAGCTAGCTGCACATTAGCTTAATGGCACGTGTAGCTTCTTTGCATGTTAGCTTCTTTGCATGTTAGTTTCCCGTTTGCACGTTAGCTCGTTTTTCTGTTGAATGTTCTGATCTGTGTTTTGTGTTGGTATTTTGTGACGTGTCATTGTTGATTTTAAAATGAAAATACGGGTTTTTAATCTGTTTTTTTTGGCACTTTTCCTGAAGCGGGTTCAGTTTCAGTTTAAATATTAATTTTGTGCCGCCTGACGCCTGCAAACGCCTCAGTCATTTCAGTGCAACATTAGTTTTTTTTTAGTTATTTATTAAAGTGTTTAGATATTTTTTGTGACACTGCTTCATTAAACCGAACTAAAAACTGTGGTCTCTGTTCGCTTGTCGCTGCTCAAAAAATGAGAGGAACAATCTTTAAAAAAGAGTATAACATCCTGTCAAGTCAAACTCTGGGACATTGATGTGGTTCAGAAGCTCAGGGGGTTTCATTCAGTTCAGGTGTTTTGTTGTTCATGAAATAACAACACCACAAGGTGTCAACTAGAGGCAACAGTCAGACCCCTAAAACAGGGAATGTTTCCAGGTTGATGCCACTGGTATTTCCCTCGTCTCTTCTGGCAGATTTTTTTACTGATGACCTTTCCTTTGTCTGGATCCACATTATGATTCTTGGTGTGGTACCTGGAGGCTGCAGAGGTTGTGGTCCAACTCCTCCAGGATGGAACATCAATACAAGAAGGGTTTGTGTTCAGCCACAAAGAGCATGGACTAGATTCAGAGGGACAGTTCCTCCAGCAGAGCTGGGCAGGGTCGTAGAAGGTCCTCAAACCCTCGGCAGGATCGGTATCTGCTCCTTTGTGCAGGAGGAACAGGATGAGCACGGCCAGAAGCCCCACAGAATGACCTCCAGCCACTGGTGTGATGTTTTCTGACCAAACAACCAGAAAAACAGACTCCACGAGGCCTGAGGGCCCCACGTCCTGTAGTGGCCCCTGTGTCACTGCCCAGCACCGTAGAGCTCCACTGGCATTGTCATAGACCAACAGAATCAGGAAGTGCTCCACTGCGTCCTGTGCTCTTCAACGATGAGTCAGGTTCAACCTGAACACGACACACCGTGAAAAGAGTCTGGAGACGCCGCGCGAGAAGAGATCTGCTGCTCAACATCACTGAGCACGAGAGGTTTGGTGGTGGGTCAGTGATGGTCTGAGGAGGTTGGTGGTGGTCAGTGATGGTGAGGAGGTTTGGTGGTGGGTCAGTGATGGTATGAGGAGGAATATTCTGAAGGACGCACAGACCTTACAGGTTAGATAGTGACATCCTGACACCATTAGGTTTCGGGGTCAAATCCTTGGAACCTGTCAGACCCTGGTGCAGTGGGCCCTGGTTCCTCCTGATGCAGGACGATGGACCTTTGACCTCATCCCTGTGTCCAGAGTCTGCAGGCAGCTCCTGGAGGATGATGGTATTGATACTATTGACTGGCCTGATGTTTCACCTGACCTAAACACACCAGTGTAGAACCACCTCTGAGACCTTATGTTCGGTCCATCCGGCGCCTCCAGGTTTCTCCTCAGACTGTCCAGGGCCTCAGTGATGTTCTGTCCAAATCTGGGAGGAGATCCTCCAAGAAACATCCCCCGCCTCATGAGGAGAGCCCCGCCGTCGTCCAGGCACAAGCTCGCGGGCCACACTCACGAGCGGCCACACAATCACGAGGGCCACACTCACGAGGGCCCACTCACGAGGGCCACACTCACGAGGGCCCACACTCACCACACTGAGGAGCATTTGAGGTGAGATAATAACATTTTGGCAAATAGACCCATCTGCTGCATCAGTTTTCAGTTTATTTTTGGGGTGTCTTTGGTTAACCGTCTGTAGGAGATCATTTAATTTACATAAAATCATGTGGCCTCCTTTGTTACTAATAAATGAGTTTCTCATTATCAAGTAAAGAAATTCTACATATTTTTTCTTTCTTCATTTAGCTCTAAGTGGTTTTCACAGTTCCGTCAAATTTTTGGGCAGTGTGTTTATGGTTATTATTAAACTGGGACTCAGGACTGTCCAGACGTGTCGGAAATCAGATCAGATCAAAACTTAACGACTCGCTTCAACAGATACTGACACGAAAAGAAATGAACCCTGCTGAAAACGGGGGACTAAACCAGACTAAACCAGGAATAAACCGGACTCTAAACCAGGGTCTAAACCAGGACTAACACCAGGTCTCACCCAGGACTCTCAAAACCAGATACTAAATCCTGACTAACCCGGCGTCTCAACCGGGTCTAAACCAGGGATAAAACCAGGCACTAAAACTGGACCTAAACGGGTCTAAAAACAGGGTCGAAACCAGGGACCTCTAACCCAGGACGCTAAACCAGGACCTAAACCAGGACTAGGGAACGCGCGACTAACACGGGACCTACACCAGCAGGACAAACCAGGACCTAAAACCTGGACTAAACAGGGTCTAACCGGGTCTAAACCAGGACTAAAACCCAGGTCTAACACCAGGGACTCTAAACGGGTCTAACACGGGACCTAAACCAGGTTCAACGGGGCCGAAACCGGGGACTAAACCAGGGACTAAACCAGGACTAAACCGGGTCTAACCGGGTAACTAAACCAGGACCCTAAACCTAGGACTAAACCAGGACTTAACCGGGTCTAAAACCCGGGCCTAAACCATGATAAAACCAGGACTAAACCGTGTTCTAAACCGGGGTCTAAACCAGGACCTAAACAGGACCCTAAACCAGGCCCGTGTTCCACTTTAAACCTCTGAGGATCACAACACATAGACACGTGCGTGGGCAATCTAAAGATCAAAGTACAAATTATTTATTGTGTGAACTTTCCATGTTCTATAAATTTCAAATGTAAAACATAAAAAAAAAAAACACACTGAATAACTATAATTCAAAACCAAAAATATATATTTTGTCTGGGGCCGGAAGTTGTAACAAATAAAAAACTAAAACTTTAAATTGACATGATTTCGTTTAAGGTTTTATTGTGAACGCCGCTTCGCCTCTCCACAGATATGACCCACCAACTTAAAGGCACAGTTGTTATTTATTTGTAAAGAAAATTCTAAAACAATATGTGACTTGTGCTGGGGTCTGAAGTTTCCGCAGTGTGGCATTAAACTGCTCTTTACTCAGTTCAGTTGTTTTTCGGGAACCTCGTGGAAAACAGAAACACTTTTAAACGTGTTTGCTTACTGTGCAGGGCTCGCCTCTCACACAGATCTGAACTTAATTCATCAACAGGTGACAAGTTTTAAAGCCAACTGCGGAAAATTACAGCAACGGCAAAGGGCATCTCCACGAGAGACAAGCAGGTGGTTGAAAAGTTACAATACATCTTTAAATTACCCCCAAGTTCATCTGATTGTCTGGGGGCAGGGGGGCTAAGAAGAGATGACTCCCCACAAGACGCTTCCTCCA
>JAIEZT010001097.1:0-22317 GCA_019594935.1 Periophthalmus modestus | reverse complement strand
TGGCAGTTGAAAAACAAGCACTTTGTGAGTACATTGTGCTCTATGAGAAAAATGGCTTTTGGGGCAGGAGGGATTTTTGTTGTAGTACCAATGAGTGGCCACTAAACCAAATCGTTAGGACAGCTTTAAACTGTCTGCAATCCCCCCCCCCCAAGGGGTAAATTTTAATAGATCCATGACCGGTGCACAGGCAGTATGATAGCTAGTTCAATGTGGCTCAAAGCTAACAGTCACTTTATTAAAATCATTAAATCATAAATTAAAAATTCAAATTAATTTAAAATAAAGCTCCCCAATTAGTTTATACTGTAGAAATGCTCAAAATTTTGTGGTAATGTAGCGTTTGAGACACTAGAGGACACAAAAAACATCTCCCTCTCTAACACACAGAAGTGGCCTTTGCGTGAAGTATTATTTTATTGTGTAGTGTTTAACATATTTGTCCGTGACATCCACCCACAGATCCCTATCCACTGCCTTATCCTTTAAATTTTACTAATGTTAGACTCACTCGGCAAAAAGCATCACAGAGCTAAAATTGGGACAGGACGTAGTGAATGCTAAAAGTGAGGTTGCCCAGGTGCTATTGAGCCACAGAGCCTCTGTATCCCCTCACACACTGACAGTACACATATGGATTGGGCTTTGCTTAGCCCAAAGCAAAAACATTTCTTGATTGGATATTATATTATTTGCTAAAAAAAAGCTAAGTATGATAACCCATACAACTAATTAGAAAAATTAAGTTGTGGTCTCGTAAACCTCTGAGCATCCATGTTGCACAGTTCAGCCATTTTGTTAGATTCCCACGGTCTGGTTCTCGCTGCAGATGACCGATGTAGAAGTCCTTCGCCCGATTCAAACATGCAATGACCTGTGTTAGTTGATGCACCACCAAAAAACCAAAATGATGAGCAGAAAAAAACCCTCAACTTTCAAAAAAAACTACTGCAAACTTATTCTTCCAAAATCCCTCAGCGCCAGGGGAGGAGCAAAACGTGTGTAGCAGACCCGTAGATAAAAACCCGGGGCTTCTATGATGGCTTACAAAACTGCACTGTAGCAAAAAAACCCAAAACAATCAGATCGGATTTGCAATAAGCACCAAAATCTAGCAACCCGATTTCACACTGTGATTGAGCAAAGAAGAGACCCGGAGCGCAAACACAGCCTCTGAGGAGACAAAGCGACGCTACCAGAACCGCATCACAAGGTGTCCGCCATCTTGGGACTGTACGGCAACATACTAGGACATATTAAGCAAAGTACTGTGAGTTTTTAAACTGATAAATGTGTATCACTTTTACAATGAATACAGCATTTGCAAGTAATATTGAACAGGTTGTTAGGGTGTTAGCCTAGCTTAGCTAATATGTGTTGTTTAATATTACCTGTGTGTTTAAATGGATATGGGGGGGGACTAATAAGTATATTTGATAACACTAATACTTCTAATGACACTGTAGTTTCTTGGGGGCATTTAGCTTAATCTACAAAACTAATATTATCAAACTATAGTCTACTGTTGATAAATGTGTTTTGTCAATCGACAAAATATTGACAGGAAAGTAGGATTTATGATGTAAGATTTTAGCCTATATGTGGGAAGTCAATATACTATCCTTCGTATATACAAAATAGTTATTGGTAAATCACTAAATATGCAAAAACTACTACTGTAATCACACCAATGTACAAGCAAGTACATGTTTTATCTGCACTTTTTTACGTGGTTTAATATGGAACAGATAAGATAGCTTTATATTACTACAAGCACCTCTAAGTTGAGACTGCTTAAATGTTAATTACAAAATTGCAGACTTCATCAAGACTACAACTAAACTAAACCAATTAAGCAAAGATTTAACACAAAAGGAGGACTAAACCAAGACCAAACCTGAGTTACATGCTAAGATCTAACTATAACTCAGACTAACATTATCTAAATGGAGCAAATCACAACTAAACCATAGTCATAGGTTATGGTAGAGTACATTACCATCATCTGCATTTGACCCATCCTTCAAAATCATTGGGACAACAAAACTACAATAAGAACTAAAACCCAAACTAAACCAGGACAAAAGCAGGGTACGTGAGGATGCGTTCAAACAATCAAACATATGATAACGGGGATATATTAAAACTAAACCTGCCACTAAACCTGGACTAGACGAGGACTAAACCAGGACTCTAAACCAAATCTACATTAGAAACAGACCAAATCCTAAACCCAGGACATATGTGAAAAACAAGCTGCCCACGCATTATTATATATAAGTTCTATATAGCATTGAGTAGCAACCCCACAGCATGACGTAATCACTTCCTGTCCAAGATGGCCACCCAGTGAACGACACAAATCTGGTAGCGTCAGTCTCTCCACTGTGTTTTTAATGTGAAAGCTGTTCAGTGCACCCCTCTTACCCACCAATCCTCTGGTGTAGTAACCACGCTGCTTTCCTCTTTGGGTCACCGGGGGGTGTGTTCTCTGTGTTATCCTATAGGATGCCGTTGTGACTTAAAAAGGTGTTTAATTTGGAGAAGATTGTGTATATCGTGTCAATGGTATAGTCAACGCCGTGCTAATCCATCTTCTGTCTCCAGATGTCGGCATTTTGAAACACGTTTTGTATGTTTTTAGTGTGAGAAAGTTCTAGTTGAATCTGTAAACCGTGGAGACATTTTTTGTTTTTTTGGGAAAAGTGCATGCGGAAAAAATCACTTTGAACTGTAAAAAAAAAAAAAATAAAAGAGAAAAGTGTAAATGCTGTTGTGTAAAGTGAAGGTGCCGAGATCTGTGAGCGACTCACATAAAAGTGGTTGTCTTTAACTCTGGCTCTGTTTTCACCTCTTCACACTGTTCACAGGGTCATGACACAGACTGTATATATAAATGGACATAGCTAACCTGCTAGCTGCTGCATTCCAAACTAGGAAGTCAGCATGATACTCGTGGCTCCAATTCACTTTACATTGAAAACTGTTTCACCTCTCTCTGTAACTAATATAGTGATGGCGATGATTACCAATTAATACTCTGATTCGATACCGATACCTATGCTTTTTGTATAAAATCAAATGTATTGAGACGCTACTGTAAAGCATTTTAAACTGTTAAATAAACTCTTAATTATTTGTATTCCTCAATTTAAAGCTACAGTATGTAACTTTCTGGAGGTTGGCACATCACCTGTAGGATTCCTTTAGTAGCTAAAACCATACTAAACATTCCCCATGGAGATATATTCGTTTTAAGTCATACTGTGGAATATTATAAGGAACACATTCCATAGAAACAAGCAGAAGGCCCCTCCTCCAAGTCAAATAAGAGTCAGGTTTGAGGAAATGCAAAGCTGCTCAGAAGGGACACATGTGTTTCTGTGCAATAAAAAACATTTTATTTTAGTCGTTTTTGACTAAAAGTTACATTACTATGGCTTTAAACTGATATAAACATTAAATATATGTGCAGTCAAACTAAAATATAAACTGTAGGATTTAACCATTTTGGGGGGAGAATTTTAAGTATTGATATTTTCAAAAAACTACTTTTGAATCCTGTCAGTATCGTCTGTCAGTATCTATTTATACAAAATTGGTATCAATACGCCCATCACTAAATAATATAAGCAAAATGAAGAACCACTGAAATAGCACTCACACTTGGTCTAGTTAAAATCTCATATGTTGAGCAGGGGTCTGTATAACTCTACATACCTATATGGAAAGTTCACTGTTTTTAAATAAAACTCTCAAACTCCAGATGCACAAATTTTGAACCTTCTCATTATTAGTTTGGATTGGCTCCACACAAACTTGTCAGGTTAATCTTATGGTTTACAGTCTCTGACAACAGGTACATCTTTTGGAGTGAATAATGACTCCACTTTTCTGAAGCTCTTGTAAAAAAAAAAAATCATTTGATTTGTGTTAATTTATACTGACAGAGAAGATGCTGAACTTTGTGCCAGTTTGTTGTTTCACTTGGATAGGCCCAGTAATTACAGAGATAAATTAACCTATAAACAAGCTCAAAACAAATCTGTAATAAGCTGGGACAGTTTACACAGGCAAACCCCACCGGAGAATTCTGATCTTCAGACCTATAAGTCACAAACGCAGATAATATTGTGGGTTGTGACCTTGAAGATGGCCCTCCTCCCGTAACCGTGCCTCATCTGTTTCCATGGAGTCGGCAGTGCCTGTTGCCTGGTTACCGCGGCGTTGCTGTTGCCTGGCGATCGCTTCCATCGTCCCAGGGGTTTATGGACAGGATGACTTCCTCGTGATTCGCACCTTTGAGTTTTTCTACAGAGCAAGCTGGAGAAATCTGATTTGGTCATTTCACAGCTCCACATGAATCCTCTCTCGTCCTCCCCCCAATCCACCCATTTTTCTCTTTCTCCTATGTCATTATTTTCCTCTCTCCTCATGTACCAAATCAATTTTTTTCTCTTTCTACCTATATCATTCTTTCTCGCGCTTCTTGTAGCCCCAAACCTTTCTCTTCTTTCCTCACACTCTCTTCTTTTCCTCCTCTTTCTCTCTATACTCTATCCTCCATTCGTCTCTCTCATTCTCTACCCTCTCTTCCTGTATCCGTCTTATATTCATTTTTCTCCCCTCCTCTCTTTCTCTATATATCCTTCTCTCACCCACTGTCTTTCTTCCTCATCTCTCTTCGCCTCTATCCTCTCCATTTTTCTCTCTTTCCTCTATCCCTCTATTCCATTTGTCGTCTCTTACATTCATGTTTTTCTGACTCTTCTCTTTCGTTCTCTGTATCTATCCCTCTCACATGTTTCCATTCTTTCTCCTTCTATCCCCCTATTCTCCCCCTTTCTTCTATTTTTTTCCCCCTATCATTTTCTCTCACACTTGTCTTTCTTCTTTTAATCTCTTTTGCGCTCTCTTATTATTTATAAATCCCTTTCTCCGACATCCTTGTATACTTCTTTCTCCTTTCTTTTTTAACTGACCTTCTCTCTATCCAACTCTCATATCTTTCCTCCTTACCCTCCGTTATTTCTGATGCTTTTCTCTTTCTTTTATTTTCAATCTTTTCACTCTCCATCCCTTCCTCTTCTTTACAAATATTTTCGCTTCTTCTTCCTTGTCATCTTCTCTTCGCTTCATTCCTATCCTATGTTTCTACTACAATCCATCTTTCTTTCACTTCTTTTCTTCCTCTCTCTCTTTCTCTCTTCTCTCTCTCCTTCTTTTCTCTCTCTCTTAACTGCTGTCCTCGTCTCTCCTTCTCTCTTACCCGCTTCCTCCCTATGAATCATTCTCTCTCTTGTGGCTAATACTTTCTCCTCTGTCTCTTTCTGTCTACCGTACCCTCTTGCTCACCTCGTCCCTCCTTCCTATGTCAACCTCTCTCCCCATCTGTCTTCTCCTATCCTATATCCCTTCTCTCCCTTCTGCTCTCTCATCTCTTTTCTATATCTTCTCTATCTTCTCTTTTTGTTCTTCTGTATCATTGGATTCTCTTGCTCTCTTCTCCATACACCTCCATCTCTTGTTTACACACTTTCTCAACTCCCTTATTTCTTTCTCTCTCTTTTCGCTCTCTCCCATCCTTCGTTTCTCTCTCCCTTCCCGCGTTCTTTCTTGTCCCTCGCTTGTTTTTCCCCCACCTCAGTTTCTCCCTCCGCTTTTCTCTCTACTCTTCTCTTTTTTACTTGCCTGCTACCATATTTACGCCTCACTCTCTCATCTTCCTCTCTTTCTCTATTGCGTGTTTCTCCATCCTCTCTCTCCATCACACTCTGTCTCTCTTCATTCTGCACATCCTTTCTTCTCTCTCCCAAATCTCTTCTCCACCTCCCTTCTTTCGATATTTACTGTTCCAATTTTATCCACGACCACGTTTAGACTATCTTTTACCCGTCGCCATGGGAAACAGCCCCAGACAAGACTCCGAGAAGAAAAAGGGAGAGAGAGAAACACCAGAAGGGGGTGCAGAAGGGCACAGGGGGGAAAGAGGAAAGAGTGGTAGGGAGGGATGAAAAAGAGAGAGGCAGATAGAGAGAAAGAGAAAGAGGAGAGAGAGAGGGACTAATGTAGACTGAGAGAAAAGAGAGGGGTGGCGGTGTTAGAGTGAGTGAGAGCCAGACAGACAGAGAGAGAGCAGTCGGAGAGAGAGAGAGAGGATGGAGGGGTGGGGGGGAGCGATGGAAGAAAGAGCGAAAGAAGAGGAAGAGATGAACGAAAAAGTTGAGTGGGCAAGGTGAGAAGAGGAGCAGCCTAGAGAGGAGAGAAAGAGAGTGAAAGGAGGAGGGGAGACAGAGAGGGAGTGAGAGGGACAGATAAAGAGAGAAGAGAGGAGGGAGAGAGGGAGGGAGGGCAAGAAGCAGGTAGAGAGAGGACAGAGAGAAAGCAAGGGATTGTGAAAGATAGAGAGAGAAAAACAAAGGAAAGTGAGATAGGGTTGGGGTGAGAGAAAGGAGAGATAGAGAGGGAGAGAAGGAAGAGAGGAGGGAAGAAAGGCAGGTAACAGATAGAGGGTGAAGGAGAAAGAGGGAGGGTGACAGAAAGAAAAAAGATGGGAAGAAGAAGAGACGTGGGAGAGGGCAAGCTGGACAGGGAGAAAGAGAGGGGATAGGGTGATAGAGGAGGAGAGGGAGAGGGATGTAGACAACAGGAGAGAGAGAAAAGGTATAGATAAAGGGAGCAGCAGAGGGAGAGAACGGAGACATGGATAGAGGGATGAAAGATATAAAGAGAGGAAAGGAAGGAGTGAAAAAGGAGAGGACTGAAAGAGGCGAGAGGGGAATGTGGTGAGAGCAGAGCAGAGGAGAGAAAGAGAGGGTGAATGAAAGAGAGAGAGAGGAAGCTGTGGAGCCCTAAAATACCACAAATCGTGACACGAACGTTGCTTTCGGAAGCTTTCATTTTAAATGTAATATAAGGAGAGAAAAGAGAGGAAAGGAGAGGAAGGGATGAGATAAGGGGGAGGAGAGGAAAAAGAGAGTAAGGAGTGAGAGAGAAGAGAAAGAGGGGTGAATAGGAGTGGTAGTGAGGTGAGTGAGTAATAGAGGAAGAGAGAGAAAAAAAAAGAGTGAGGGCGAGGGTGAGAGAAGGGGGAAGTGAGAGAGGAAAGGAGAGAGAGAGGGGGGAAACAGAGAGAGAAAGGAGGGGGGGAAAAGGAGGAAGAAAATAGGGGGTATGAGGTGAGAGAGTGAGAAGGGACAGTCGGTGGGGTCATTTCCGAACTTCTTCCTCTCACTTTACAAATGCAGAGAAAACTTCTGGAGGGACTGTTCTGTGTTTACAAAGGGACATCGCTGTGTGTCAGGGCTGGCGCTTATTCTGAGCCAATAAATTATTTAAATAATGCCACTAAACTGAAATAATCTACACCTAATAATAATAATTGAGTCGTCCTTACAACAAATAAAATGTTGTAATGTACATTTAACATTCTATTAGAAATTAGCATTAGCATTAGCCCCGACACACAAAAGACATCCCTTTCAACCTTTGTTGTAAATAAAGTTAATTCATTTTGAACGTGGTCTGGTCTCATTGGTTCCATTGTACAGGTCTCACTTCAGTTGTAGTCAGCAGTATTCCCTCATTCGGCCCACTGTCACTATTCAAACCCACATATTCATCAATTTACCCGTGACACCAGAACCTAACATGTTCATCCAATCACATTGTGTATTCAGTGACGCATGTGAAACAAATAAGCTCGTTAGTCAGCTATAATTTTGAATAAAATGATATTTCTCCGATCTCAAATTAACAGATTTAGTGCTTTGCTCATTGATGTGGCAGAATCTGCCATGTTTTCCTTCCTTTCCCCCTTCCTTATGTTCTCATGAGCAGCCTATTTGTTTTGATTCAAACAGACAAGATGTGTCACTGATTGGCAAATTCACTGTCATTCACATCTATCTGAACCTCGTGGGGATTCAGCGTTGAATCAAAACCCATCAAAAATGAGTCAGTGAGTCATTTTCATATGGTGCTTTGCCTGATCCATTAAAACTTCTGTCAGCAGGACACATGTTACAGATACTACATCAGAGAACAATAGTTTCAGCTATTATATGATGATTATTCAGTTAAATTCAAGTTATTTATATAGACATTTAAAGCTACTTCAGCTGACCAAAGAGCTTACTTCAATAATCAAAAAGTAGATTTTATCATCTGAGGGTCAGATAATCCGTAAACTGTGATTAATATATGACATTTATATAGTGACAACAGATCTTAAAGTGCAAAAAGCCCTAGCTAACACAAACAAGGTGTTTCAATGTGTGATTCAATGTCTCATTATATAATGTTTGTAATGTGTAAATTCATTTTCTATTGTATTTTATGATAATAAGTCTAGTCAGCGTTAACATTGGAAGGTGGAAAGGACAGAACTCGGCTGTTCTTCTCTCAAAGTTAGAGCCTTGTTGTAAATATGGTGCTGCTTAAAGGTAGGCATGTCCAAGATAGTTACGACTCATCGTTCTGTATCATGGACAGATGGAACAATATTTTGGGGTCAGTATTTATTGTGTGTACATTTTCTGGGACAATTTGGTGACTTTTTCTCTATACAATAAAATTTAAGGCATAAAAAAGATGAATTAATAACTTCTGTTTAAGTGTTCTGTAACTTCTGTAAGTGTTTCATTCTGCTGTTATTTATTGCAGCTTATATTTTTGTTTTTTTGCACAATATGTAGATTTAGAATAGTTTTTGTGTTTAAAATGTGTTATCGTGACAGGCCGACTTATAGGTGCAGATGTCATTTTTCTGATGTGGGGGCAACCACCAGGATGTCCTCATGAAGACTGTTCGCCTGGAACGTTCCACAGTATGGCATTAAATTTATCTATCTATTTCATTTATTCAATTGTATTGGGTGTATTTCTATCACTCAAAAATATAAAATTGAAAACCACTTCTCCTGTGAGCGGGAGTCACCTCTCCACAGAATCTGACCTTTAAACTGGTCGAATGGCATTACCTGGAGATAAGCAGGTGGGTCATCTCTACAGAAAAGCTACATAGTGCATCTTTAACAAGTATTTACAAATAAAAAGTCAATGGATATAATGAAGGCAGCGGATAGGCCTTGACACTGGTGGAGGTGAAGAGGAGGAGATGTAGAGTGCAGGAAAACAAGAGAAAGAGATGAAGACAGAAGCTGAGGAACACTTTGTCTCTTTGAAAAATTAAAACCACATTAAAGATGCGCAATGTAACTTTCATGTTTTCCATGTCTATAATATGCCAGTGTGATATTAAACTTATCTATCTTGTATTATTCAAGTCGATGTTTTATGTTTTCAATATCGATGTCAGATATACCTTGGAAAACATAGCTGTCTTCTGTAGTAGCCTGTATGTCTTGCCTCACTACAGATCTGACCTGTATCTTGACTGGTGTGACATCACCTGCTTTTCTCCATGGAGAAAGTTTAATGCCCTACTGTACAAACATTCCCACAGCAGAAAAGTTACATAGTGAACCATTAAATGAAACAGTTTCTTTAGCCTCATTCACATGGGATTAGTTTTACCTTGGTATGTCTGTAAAATGTAAATTACCCCTCGACATCTGGGTTTGTGTGTATTCACATGGATTAAAACAAACAACACATCTGAATCTAATGACTCTTTTAAAATAACTGACTTTCAGTTTTGTGGACTTTATTCTGGAAAGAATGGCGGACTGATCAAACACAACAAGGACAATAAACATTTTTTGTCCATCATGTTTCCTTTGCTCTATTCTTCTATTCTAAGTTTGTTGTTAGCCTGATGCACCTCTACATCTCGTGTCAACACATTGTTTTTTTGATCATGCAATCGTCAAGTATAATGACCTCTACACTCTCACACTCCTTACGAACACAGCTGCAGTCTCTCTCTGTTAATGGCCACTCCATCCAAACTTTACAAGACTTTGCACCAAAAACAATCAGAAATTTTTCCAAAGAGGCTCCATGCCAAGCCCCGAAGCCGAAACAGGTCTGCCCATTGAAGTCAATGGGCCGGGTGCTCAATGGCACATGTTTCAAATTTGGCCTTTAGCGACTATGGTACATACAGTCCTGCCCTAACCATCCACCATGTGCAAAACTGAGCCCCTTCCCCCTGAGACGAAAGAGGCCATAATGTTTATGCTCCAGGGCACTTCTGAACCATTTTCTAACCTCTGCGGCTCATTCATGACAGTTCAGCTTGTTGCAGACAATGCTTAGCTTGCTAGAGTGGAATACAGTAACCGAAGTGTAGCCGTACGTTTTTTAAGACAATAGATGGATTTTGTGCTGAGAAAAAGTTTCTGATCTGAAAATAGGTAAAACTGGATATTTGTGGAAAGTTTGTAGGCGTCCCGTCAGTCCCTTATCAGTCCCTATCAGTCCCTGTCAGTCCCGGGACACCTGAACACAAGCAAGTTTGTGATCACATTGCGCTCTAAGAGAAAAATCCCTTCTGGGCAGGTGGGATTTTTTTTGTGTAGTACCAATGAGTGGTTCTTATCCAACTCGAGACAGCTCTAAGCTAGCAATACAGTATCCGATTATTTTTAATAGATCCATGCTTCATGGTTGCTGGTCCTCAGTTCTCACTATATCCGGTTTGTACTTCCAGGTCATGTCTTTACTGCTGTTTGTTTTTACTGTTAAATTGCAGAAAAAAACAATAGCTGGATTACAGTATGGGTCCATGGTAATTGAATATTATTAATTTACTACCATATCTGGACCTAAAATGGGCCGTAGAGACATTTTTAAATCAGTGTTAGCTTCAACCAAATTAACCAAAAATATAGACCAAATCATTTTACAAACATGGATCATTCCACACAGGACAAAGAAACCACAGACAGCATTGGTAACCCATGGTTGTCTATGTAAAACCTAATCCCGTGTGGTGAATAGGGTTTAAGGAATAAAAATCACAAAAATGTACTAAATTCTGTTAACAAACTCCATCATGTTCTTGTCAGTTTAAATGAAGATGAGAAGGATTAGTGCTCTTTCACAGCTCTGCACGTTTGACCTCCTGAGTTTAAAGCACCGTAAACACTGCCAAAATAACCGACATGGACAGAAGACAGCAGCACGGGTGTGGTCCACGAGTTTTTATCTTCTTTTTTTTCAATCATTAAAAGTGCAATAAAGGTTTAGCGGCGCAGCATCTCCTCAAGCAGCAGAACACAGAATAATTGTCTAGTGTGTTTACGATGACTCTTCTGCTTCGAAGCTTGTGTCAAAAAAAATGAAGCAGCGCTGGGCAAAGCAATGTATTGGAGCTTGATGTCGTTTGCTATTGATCACGTGGCTGATGACGTTTGAAGCTTCATTTCAGCGCATGTCACATGACACGATTCGAAAGGTTTAAAGGCGCGACACAGTGCGCGCACTTGTGGGTTTGTAGTTAGGAGTTCCGTTGTTGCGAGTCAGAGAATAGCGTGGATACTAGTTTTGAACAATGGAACCGGTTGCAAAGAGAAGTTGCTCTGAAATGTGGGAGCATTTTAATTGTATTGGTCCAAACACAAGCATGTCTTACCCCCATCTTTACATCTTGGCACGAAATTTGCGTGTAATCTCCAGCATCTTCTGTGCCTTGTGAGCGGGTCTTATCCAAGGCTGGAGAAGTTGTTTCAAAAATGTAACAGCTAAACCTAAATACAGCCCTAGAACAGATCATTTTCCTCAATAAAAAAATATGTAATGCCCTATGTTCATCATAGCCCATCCAAATCCCACCCACAACTGTTCACAAGCACCTCCATCATTCACCTGAAACAGTCCACAAGCCCATCACTTTCCCACAGCCCCCCTTTTGTTAAACACAACCTTCCCCAAAAAATCATTGAAAAGATTCACTTCACCTTATTCTGCATAGGCAGAAGGAATTCTTGGACATAGCTTACACTTCACTGTCTCTTTCAAATTTGTGTACCTCCTATATAATCCCAAAGACACACAGTAGCTCCAGACAACATTTTGTTAAGCTAGTGGTCACTAATTATAAGACTACAATGTAGACACATAGACTACCCAAGTGTTTATTCATTTCCCTCCCAATTTAACATTATACAAATACAAAAAAGGACACATTTCACACGGGGGAGGAAATAATTTTATTCATACAGGAGCAATATATTTATTTAACAATTTTGGTTCACATTTTTGCACTCTTCAACCCATAGAGAGTGTAGGCCTTAAAGTTAGCATAAGCCACTGCAACTCATAGTTTTCAACAGCAGAGGTCAGTCTTTTGAAGCGAGATCACGAATTAACGAACGACGAACGACCGCTTTAGAACGAACGAAACGACACGAACGAACCTTTTTCCAATACAATTGGCATGAAAGCTTCACTGATTCAGAAAGCCTCACTTTGCATCACTATTGTCTAGGCGCCTTTTATACTGTTCTACTGATTGGATGAAGCCATTGTTAAATACCAGGGGTTCGTCTAAAAAAGATACCATTAGCTCTTACACTCTAACCTTCATAAAAAAAGATAAATTAGTAAACCAATAAACCCATATAACTTTATAAATATAAATAACACACAAAAAACCCTAAAACCAACACCAAAGCTAGTTAAAATCCCCTAAACCATTAAAAATGCCCAGCATGTTTCCCCCACACATTTCCTGTCTTTGGTCCTGCCCCGGAACCTTTTTAAAGGGGAGCTTGTTTCACCTGGGACCTCTTTAACACTTGGACACAAGATACATGAGGTGAGTTCAACATTGTTTTAAAACCGATATTTATAAAAAACACTGCCAAATTACACAATACGACACAAACACTTAAAAACATTCTTAAAACATACTGCACTCATATTGCCCCTGTCCAATTTACATAGTTGTTAATCTTGTCCTCTTTCCCCTCCAGGACACACAACTCAATTAAAGTGCTAATTGTGCCTCCAGATCTAAAACTGGGTAAAAAAGATGACAAGTTAAATAAAACAATTTAAATATTTTTGTTGTGCAAATTTCTTTTTTTTAAAGTGCCAATATTTATAAAAGTGCTGTGTGCTATTAAGTGTTTGGTGCATTTAAAGTGCATATAGTGAAAGGTGCTTTAACCAGGTAACAAATGGGCTGTTTGTTACATTTTCACCCTCTCCTCGCAAAAAGGTGAAACTCAGTCCCGCCACCACGTTGCTCTTCCCCGGTTTAGGTGTGTACAGTTAAGTTGTAGGGCGGAAGAGTATGGAACAGGCCTTGCAATGCGGGGTATTAGCATCTGTTCATTCGGTTCAAACAATGGAGCGCAAACGATGGTCGGTTGGCGCTCCAGGGTGAAATGACCGTCCTAGCAGGTTAGTACCTTAGGAGTCGATAGCCCGAATATAGTCAAACTCCTTCTCCACTTCGAGTAGCCTCGTCACCTTGTTGGGGGCAGATGTTCTTGGTGAGGTTGTTCAAGGACAGCAGACCTCTCCACAAAATGTGGAACAAACTCCTGTACCACCTACCAAGCCAAGAAATCCCAGACCTCGCATTTTGTGGTGGGACAGGAAATGAGCGGAGGCCCCAATTTTTGTACCTGTGCCTAATCCTCCCATAACCAATGGTATAGCCCAGGTACTCCCCCTTCCTGATGGGACAACTGCACATTTGGCGGGGGTTGATTGTCAGCCCTGGCTGCCGGATTTTACTGCAGGACTCTGGTGGTGGAGTGTGAGATGTTCCTCCCAGGACCTGGACTAAAAATCCCCACATCATTACAGCTAGACTGGCAGAAAGAATCAACACTCTGAGACGTCCTTCAGCCACAAAGTCCATTGAGACTTTGAAAAAGGTGCTGGTGACCCGTGCAGGCCAAAAGGAATCACCCAGAACGTGGTACAAACCAAAATGGAGTCTGGAAGGCAGTCAGTCTCGAGCTTCAGGTTGCCAGAGCAAACTGCCAGTAGCCCCTTGATAATCCCAGCGTTGTGGGTGTATGAAACCACCGCCCATCGTTTCAAACAGTGGATCAATGCGTGGATTAGGTTATGGGTCAGGAGTTTAAGATTGAATTCAAGGTAACTAAAATCAATACAGAATCAAAAGAGAACCATCTTTTTTTTGGGCACAAGAACAACCCGGGCTACCGTGGAACACTCAATCAGGTTAAGCTCCAAAAATCAGCGGAATTTCTTTTTGCAGCAATGGCAACCAACCGTTCACCCCCCCCAGGTATGCGGTAACACTCCTTGCCTAACTGGAGCATCCTTTTACCAGTTCTGATTTTGTGACTGCACCAGTGACGTGAAACGGGAGGTCTCCTGAAAACGAGTGGGATCAGCAGACGTTTCTTTGATCATGCGGCATGCTGCGGGGAGAGAGGTGAGAAGAGGGTCAACCAGAAACTGGCTCTGTGGAGAAATGAGAAAGAAACAGGGAACTTCCACATACTTCCAAGCACGCACCCAGAAGTTGCTGCAACGGCTCTTGCAGACGTGAGGAAGTATTTCAACAGATACATGAACAAACTGATGCTTTTTCAGTACTTCTGGCAGTACAGTCATAGTTAACTTTGCTTATTTGTCTTGTGATCTCATAAGGTTCCGTGCCATTTAGCTAGCCACTTGTTCTCAACTAGTGGGTAATAGCAACGTACCTTCTGACCAGGCGTGAAGACTCTGTCCTTTGGCCTTGCGATCGTACAGGTCTTTTGCCGTTCCTGTTGCCCCCTTTAAGTTTCCTGAGCCAGGGCTGCCATTGCCTGCCATCAGTTTGGTGCACTCATCTTTTCCTCAAGGCCTCTCTCCCAATTCTTGGTCCACTGGGGGACACATTGGCCACAAATCTTTTGCCACACACACTCTGGATGCTGTACGCTCCCAGTGTGGTTTCCTTTTATGCAGGTCTCTTTGTTTGGGCCCCTCACCTGGAGTCCTGATTATAATTAACAGTTCAAAATGGTAAGAAGCCAGCAGTGGTGAGCCTGCTTTTGGGATTTGCCTTGTCCCGGGTGTGGCGAGAACTAGTGAGTATACGGTAGCCATTACTGGTCCGCAGCAGTCTGCACCTGTGGTAGATACAAAAACTTCCGCGCAGCATACTTTTACAGCAGTTGATTGTACTCTCTTACCAACCCGTCCGTTTGGGGATGATAGCAGTAGTCTCGATACCCCTAACCCCTAAACAAGCTGAATTTAGACTTGTTGGAGGAGTTTGGACCAAAACGTTAGTGCCACCAATCAGTAAGAATTTCCTGGCAACCCTACTCTAGAAAAAAAGCTGCAACAAACAATGGCAACCTGTTTGTGACTTGATAGAACTAAGTGGAAAGGATCGGCTAAGAGTAGCATAGTAACATACCAAAAGGTATTTGTGTCCTGCAGGCTTTCTCCAGCGGGGCCCACATATGTCATTGCAATTCTTTCAAATGGGGTGCAATCAATTGGTAGTGGTTGTAGTTGGGGATTTGTGTCACGCGTGTGATGAGGTTAAATGGAAGTTTTGCAGGAGTACAAAACTTTGACACCGCATAAATTCTGGCCAAGCAAAACAAGTTTATTCTTTGTTCAATCATTAAAGGAAAGTGCAAAGTGCAATAAAGGTTAGAGGCCGTGAGTCTACCCAGCAGCAGAACACAGCGAATGAGGTTAGCGCCTTTTACCATACCGTACCGGGGTGTTCTAAACAAAAGATAACATTTAACACCCTTAACTCTAACCTTCATAAACCAAATAAACCAAATAACCCTATAAATGTTTAAATATAACATAAATAACACTTAAAACACACACCAAAGTAGTTAAATCCAACCCATTAAAAACGCCAAGCTGTGTCCCCCACACCATTCCTGTCTTGGGACCTGACCTTTTTAAAGGGAGCGTTTCACCTGGGGACCTCTTTAACACAGGGACACCAAAAGATACTGAGGTGAGTTAACATTGTTTTAAAAACCACTCTTTACTAAAAACACTGCAATTACCAAGACACACAAACACTTAAAAAAATATAAAATACTGCAATCATAGTGACCGTCCCATTTAATGAGTTGTTAATCTGTCCTCTTTCCCTTCGGACACGCCAGCTCAATTAAAGTGTATGTGCCTCCAGATCTTAAAACTGAGTAAAAAGACGCAAGTTAACTAAACAATTTAAATATTGTTGTGCAAATTGTCTTTTATAAAGGTTGCCCAAATGCTGGTGTTTAAATTTGCTTTGGCTATTATAAGGGGTGTGTGGGCAATTAAAGTGCATATAGTGAATATGGTCGTTTTAACTATGGTAACAAATTGGGCTATGTGTTTACAAACCCCCAAATGGCTTCACAGAGGTATGGAGAGGGAGAGAGAGGAAGAGGGGAAGAGAGGAAGAAGAGAGGGCAGTAACAAAAGCAGAGGAGGGTGGGACGGCGAGAATAATTAATCTGAAACGAATTGTAACTTGTCGATTCTTTTTTTGAATGTTAAACTGGGAACATGTATGTAGCTCTTTTCTACATCCTTGGCACTTTATAAGCGGGAATCACTCACAATCCACACAACTGTCATACACTCTGCCAACTGAGCTAAAGGGACTTGAACCAACAACTTCGGATCAAAGAAGCCACCCGCAGTCCAAATATGGGATTACTTTACCAAGATGTCCACTGGTTGCGGGCTATCCCTAATTAAAGGCCTGTACCTGAATCACGGTCTTAAAACCCTGAAAAACAGAACTGGTCTTTTATGGTTTGCAGTGGTCCAAACTCCTTACTACCTTATGCATTACAGCACATCCTAACACCACCGCATGAGTGTAAAGCATTTTTTCCACAATTCTTGGCCTCACTGTATAAGCTCCCTAGAGGAGAACCATTGCATCTAGATATGTTGGACAATAATATAACATAATATTTATAAATTGATGATTTGTCAGGATGTTAGTGCACAGTTGGGATTCTCCTGTCATTTTGTCCAAGAGATTGCTTTAAACAAGTCTATCGTACTGGTAATTTTGTCACAGTAGCTCAAAGACATATGTGGAATACGCATGTAGCAGTACCCTTTAATTTACAATAAAATGATTAGCCTTTCTCTCAGTTCTATGTAGTCGTCACTCTGTGTGTGTTTGTCGTTAATTAAATGTCAGGTCTGTTGTGGATGTGGCTAGATCCTAAGCGAGTGATTGGAGATGTATCAAACGAGCTCGCTATTTAGAGCTTTTTTCTGAATCGCAGTCCGTGTTCTACACATTGTAACTATAGGGCTCGCCTTCTGCTCTGTGCTTCTGAATTCTGGGTGTGTAAGGGATTCTGTCTGTTTTATAAGGAGGACTGCTTATGAGTTTTCGCCGTTAGTTGGTGAAAAATAAAGAAAGACAATATCTCTCAGCTTTTTTAAGACAGGGGATATTGTAGTCTTCGTTCACTCCCTCCATTTAGTAAGTGCGGTCAGATTGAATTCAACGTTATTTGTTCGTCCAATCAGATGTTTTCATTTCCGTGATGCATGTGTGAGTAAAGGAAGGAGCTGACATTGGTAACCTTGTATTCTCTCTGCATCAGTATAACAGTTTTGGTGCTTCACCATTGATTTCTGTAGAAATGTTACCAGGTTTTTTCAAACCATTGTGATGTTTTTTTTTCCTTGCTTTTTAAGATTTTAACAGCCATATTGGTTTGATGCAGCCAACACCTTAGTGCCCGTCCGATTGCAATCCTACTGTTTGTGACTGTCGTCTGGTGTGACCGCAGTCTCACTATTGATTGTAGTCATGGAGAAGTACTATGAGAGTCTTTTGGATCCCAATTCGAATTGATATAGGAGGAGTTATATGTTGTTGTAGTACTTGGCAATTCAGCTGCGCTGGGATGGTCTTTGTTTTCTGTACAATAAAACTTTAAGAGCATCAAAATCAGTCAGAAGAATCAGTCATGGCTAAATGTATTAATGTTTCTTGTGCAGTTCAGTGTATAAAATATGTACTGGATCTTGTGAGAAACCGTCTGCGTTATACTTCAAGTATTCTTCTTCTAAGATATATGGGTATATATTAGTGCACATTCGCAATAAACCTGGTTCTTGTTATGTATGACCTATGACCTCGGATTAAGAAGCAGACATAGAACAGCAGCAGGTTTATTGCATTTTCCGTGAGCAGAGCTCACAGAATAGGAATTACTTCGGTGATAAAGTGCGGAAATACAACAACACCCACACACAAACAACCACACTAAATAAATACAAATAGGGGCATGCAGAGGTTAGAAATCTATACAATAGTGAATATATACAATAGTGGCATCAAAAAACAAAAACAGGGCAACAGGGGTATTAAAGTGACCAGTGTATTTGAAATGTCACGTTAGTGCAGGTTTATGAAGTTGTCACCTGAGGGAAACAGCGGGGGAAGAAACTGGTTCTTGGCCAGAGGTATGGTCCTGATGGGGACCGTAGCCTCCTGCCAGGGGAAGAAACGGCGAAATAGTCCATGGCCAGGGTGAGAATGTGTCCAGATTGCGATACGACAGGCTCGCCCAGTCCCTGGAGGGGTACAGGTCCTGGAGAGATGACGGCTGCAGCCAATCACCTTCTCAGACAGAGCGAACAATGCGGTGCAGTCTAGTTTGTCCGGAGTGCCCAGCGAACCACACAGGATGGAGGAGGTGAGGATGAGACTCAAATGATGGCGTGAGAATGCACAATAAACTGGGACCGGCAGCGGGATTTTCTCAGCTGCCGCAGGAAGACATCTCTGCTGGGCGTTCTGATGCGGGAGCTGATGGTGGCTCCACTTGATGGTCCTGGGTGATGCAGGTGCTCCAGGAAGCGGGGAAAGATCCACAGTGGTGATGGGGGCGGAGTCAGTCAAGGCGAGGGGAGCAGGGGGGCTGTCGTACTCATTCCTGAAGTCCCCCAATCATCTCACCGTCCATCTGACCGGTGAGCTCCAGTGTTGCTACAACGCAAGCAACCAGAGAAAAACCAAGCCGAATCCAACCCCCTCCTGTAGACAGAACTCATCCCCGTCCGAGATGAGCCGCTGAGGGGTGGTGTCATCCCCAAACTGACCAGTTTGCCGGCGTATGCTTTATGGAGGTGCAGCAGTTAGTTGTGCGGGAGATTTGAGCCTGAGGCGCCAAGTACACAGGCCTGGGAGATACTGTGTTGATGTCGGTGTGTTGTCCAGAGACCTTCTTTCCCAGTTCCTGCAGCGCTCTGTCCGCCTGTTGTTTGTCAGGGGAAGCAGTGATACACTGAAGTTGAGTTTCAGGCACGTTGAAGCTGTGTGCAAGCTGTGTACTGTGAGTCAGTTTTTTGATGCAGGGAGGATGGTTGTTGATATTGGCGCTGAGTTTGTAAGTCCACAAAACGGATCTGTTCTGGTAGTTTCCGGGGAGTCCAGAGCTGGGGATGAAGTGAAGGGACCGGTTAAGGGCGCGGTCCACAGACCGGTTGGCTCTGTAGGCGCACTGCAGCGGGTCCAGGGGGGGGAGGTGAGGGACTGAGGTTGGTGCAGGGACAGGCGCTCCCAAGGGACTCCTGCTACAGTACTTTGTAAGCGCTCCAGTGTGTTAGTCACTAAGTCCAGTGAGTCCTGGTGTTTCTTGGTGGTTACTGGTGGGCCATCAATGGTGGATCTAGCGTTGTATTGCAGGCTTTGGTGCTGTGACATGAGTCAGGGAGGTTTTGTTAAAGCTTGTCTGTTGTATTATGACGGGATTGCCAGTCCTTCTGCACAGTGTCTAAGGGTTGGATTAAGGCGCTTTAGCTGACTACGTTTCTGGGTTTTGTTTTTTTTTTTTTTGTTGGGCTTGTCTTGGTGGGTTTGGCTTTCTGGTATAAAGCTCGGTTCGAGTTATCCGACTCCTGCAACTGGGGACGGCATAAAGGGGTTTTTGTGTTTGTGTGGGTGGTGGCTGTGGATGTGGATGGTTTTTTTTTGTCCAGTGCATGTGGGTGCGGCGTTGTGTGTCCCATGGTTGTGATTTGGAGGTAGGGGTTGTGTGGACTCATAACTTGCATCAAAATCGGTGTTATGCTGTTTTCTTGTCAAGTTGTTTGTTTTTCCTGCCTTTGCGGCGGGCTTGTGTGCTTGTATGTTTGTGTTAATTTGCTGTAGCTCCTTTCCTACGACGGTATTTAGCTATGTAGTCGTTGGTGGATGAGGAGAAATGCTGCCTCAGAACGGGTCTGTACTTCGCTTGTCGCCTTTTCCACTCTTTTGTCTTTTGTAAGCATACTCCAAAGCATGGTCTCCCTCCTGTGTTTCTCGTTTGCTGTTGTACGCCCTCTCTCATTTCCCTCTTAAATGCTTCTAAGTGTCTGGGAGGTTGTGAACCAGTTGGTGTTTCTGTTGTTATTAAAGTTCACCGGTACGTGATGGAAGATACTGTCTCACAGAACTGTAATGTATGCGTCACAGTCTGTGACTCATCCCAAACGTCTGGCACAGTCTGAACACGTCCCAGTCTGTAAAGTCAAAACGGCGCGAAGCCCTCACAGCCGCATGGGCCATTCTAAGTGGAGTATATCTATAATGCAGTATAGATACACTGTCACACGATTGAGGAAACAGTCTTTAATCCGAGCCATAGCAACTATCAATCAAACTGCTGGGATATGATATGTCAGTTAGAAGCATAAGGTTTGTTAATCAGTTTCAGCTGCTTTGTTGTAAGGAATGAACAACGTGCACTAGAGGGAACCAGTAGACAGCCCCCACAAAGGAATGAGTTTACAGGTTGATGCCACTGATATTGTTCCTCCTTATCTCTTCTAGCAGATTTTACTGACTGACTTTTTCCGTTGGCGGATCAACCTTACTGATAGCATGGTGCAGTACCTGCATGCTGCAGAGGTTGCACAAGCGATCCGATTCCTCGGATGGCACATCAATATCTGTTGTGCTTCATTTGGTGCTTTAAGATTGTGTTGCTTTTTGTGTCTATCAGCACGTCTCAAGCATGGACTAGGATCCAAGAGGACAGGTAGTTACTCCAGGAGGCCTGGGCAGGATCGTAGGAAGATCCTCTCAACACCTTCAGCAGAGGATCGGTAATGTCCTGGGTCAAGGAAGGCAACAGAGAGCACTGCCAGAGCCTATAGAATTCCTCCAGGGGCAACTGGGGTGAGTGTTCGAGCCCAAACAATCCGAAAAGCATCCACACGGGGTGGCATGAAGGGCCTTGTCCTGTAGCGGCACCTGTGCTCACGCACAGCACGTAGAGCTTCGAATTGGCATTGGACATAGCCACCAGCAATGACAAGTGCACTTCACTTGGTCGTCCTGGGTATCTTCACGATGCGTAGCGCAGTTGTTCAACTTTGTTGTACATCCATGCGACAGATGTGAAAGGTTCTGAATTGGTGCTCGCAGCTGGGAACGTCATGCGTTGCCTCAACATCATTGTGAGATGACAGGGTTTTGGTGTGGGGTCAGTGTATTGGGTTCTGGTGGGAGTGCATTATCTCTGTGAAAGATACACCAGCCTCTACAGGTAGACAATGGTACCCTGACTGCATTAGGTAGAGGAGGAAGTCCTTGACCAATTGTCAGACCCTAGGCTGGTGCAATGCGAGCATCTGGGGTCCTCTGCATGCAGACAATGCCCGACCTCAGTGGGCCAGAGTCTGGCAGCCAGTTCCGGGAAGGATGAAGGATTCCTTCCTTGCCTGGCCCTCCGTGCACCTGACCTAAACCCCATGAACATCTCTGGGATTATATTTTCGCCATTTGGTGCCATCAGGTTGCTTCACCTGTCCAAGACTCAGGATGTCCTCCTCCAAATCTGGGAGGGATCCCCAAAGAAATCATCCGCTCGCATCATGGAGCCTTATGCCTGCCCCGCCGTGTCAGGGTGCAGGAAAGCCCATGGGGCCACATAAATACTGAGTATCATTTTGAGTTGCTTAACACTCCATGTGGCCCAAAATAGACCCATTGCTGCATCACTTTTCAGTTTGTCTTTTGGGGTGTCCTTTGGTTTAACCCCTCTGTAGGGAGATCATTTGTTGTGGATCCTTTTGTACTACGGAGATGCCAAACAGCATTAGTAATAACTTATTACTTACTGTGGTGTGTTCTATTCTATCTAATATATACTCTCTATATATATCTATTACTCTATCTCTTTTTGCCCCCCTTCTCCCGGTTGGCGGCCTGCGGGTTTCCCCTATATTATCATATATTAGTAGAACTATATATTTTTATATAGTATAGTTGGCGGGTGTTGTGGGGTCTGTATATTTTTATACTATATATTTTTGTATATTGTATATTTCTAATATTTTTACTATATATATAATATGGATAATTAGATTAATAAAATAAATATTAAAATAGGTAAACAATGGGCCCCCGTATGCTTATGCCCCCGCCGTGTTCAGGTGCAGACA
>JAIEZT010001096.1:0-22323 GCA_019594935.1 Periophthalmus modestus | reverse complement strand
TATTGGTCTGGTTAATCTGGGAACCATCAGGGTGAAAGTCTGATACTTATCGATAATAGTCAGGCGTGTAAGGTGGTATCATGTGTGCAGCCTTCAAAAAACAAGTAGAGATCGGTTCTGGTGACTTTCACACTCAACAAAACAGGACAACATGAGTCGCAGTTATTTCCCGTGTACTTGCTGTCCACAGAGGTGTAACTCGTCATATTATTTAAGTAAAGTTCATTTTTTACATTCTTTCATTTTGTATTGCTCCAGTACAAATAATTTGAAAATAACCAAACTTTGAGTCAAAATTATTATGATTTCAACAATTTTATTTATATCATTAACATGATTATAAAATAAACATTATTATACAGTTTATTGAATTGCTTTACTGTGACTAAAATTAACTTGTATTTTCATCTAATAACTTGAAGTGTGTTAGCTTTAGAAGTAGCTTAATCTGGTAAGAGTCATAAGTTAGTCTTAAGACTATGTAAACAATTAAGCTGTGTAAACAATTGTGGTAAACAACTGTTTCACAAAAAAAAAAACTGAAAATGGGAAAGCAGGCGGATGTGAAAGTGAAGGTGAAAGGTTAAAAGTAAAACCTTACCAGGAATGTCAGGGCAATGTTTGTGCGGGAAGGAATACTGATTGCTGAAAAAGCAAGAGAAAGAGACGATATTATGGGACCTGGCCTGTTGCTCATGAGAACAAGGAGGGGCGAGGAGAAGTAACAGGGAGTGAAAGCCTTTGAAGATGGTGAAGACAGAGACTGAGAGGGTCTGCTGTGTTCAGATTGAGCATCTGGGACACGACCCCCCTCTTTTTGGTGGTAAACTTTGTTCAAATGTCAAGAACAGAGTTTTCTTTGACATTTGCAAATCTTTGGCAGAGGGGGCAACTAATGTCTCCTCTGTTTGGTGAAGTGGAGTCAGGTCAATGACTTCCTCCTGTTTCCTCTTCTTTCGGATTTGGGCCTGGGAGAGTTCGTCTGGTCCAGGCTCAGGTGTCCAGACGTGACCACGTCTGACTAGCACGTCTGTGATTTGTGCTGAAGGAGTCCGTCCTCCTCCGACTTTCTCTCCCTGTTATGATGAGCAGAGTCCAGGGTCAATAATATTTTCCTTTCTCTTCCGTTTACTTGTTTTTACAGACAGTTGTCCAGCAGGTCTTCTTCTCCCGTCCACTTCCTCTTCCGGGTTTGCTTCCGACAGACTCCAGGATGATCCACATCTGATGATTGTGCAGATTTTTGAGTTGACCTGTAAGAAAGACAAATGTGGTTATTTAAAATAATATTCAAATAAGATAAAGCGTGTTCAGTTCAAAGCACTGTTGCATGTAATTTACATTATTTGCCTCTGGGAATAGCTCATTTCAACACATTTTAAGGCGACGGTGGGTATTTCAACCCATTACTGAGCTTGATTTTGGCACTTGAACCCATCTGCACTGCCAAAACTATCTATATGAGTTTACACTATGATTGAAAACTGGTATAGAAATTGAAAAACACTCCAAGAAGTGTTAATTTGTCTGAAATAAATGCAAGATAGAGAAGATTTCTATCATGTGATACATTAAAGTGGGGTCCAGCTTTGGATTGGTGGAGTCCGATCATCTCTGGTAAATGCAAGAGGGACTTTAAGGTACAAAAGTGGGAACCACTGATATAGACCAAACTAATGACTAATTACTAACTAATTAAAACTGATGATGTGGAAGTCATACCACACAGGTCACAGCGTACAGACAGGGTGGTGATGTGTATTGCACAAGGACACACGCTGTACATACCTGACATACATAACAGAATCATCCCTCCGCTTCCGTTTCTGAGGAGATTCTTCTTCCTCCTCTCTCGTCCTCTTTAGGCCACATGTTTGTGCCTGTGGGGCCTCAGGAGTCTGGGGGGATGAGGGGGAGGTCGAGGCGGTGGACAGTTGCTCCTCTCTCCTGTCAAGGTCAAAAGGCCTGGAGCTGGATCCTTTTACAAGCCAAACTACAGGACAGTTCAAATTAAAGTATGCATTAGTAGCAGCAGTAGTTAAAGACAATATATGTTACAGGTAAGAAGTATTATTGTATTAGTGATGATTTTTGTTAAAACTTTGGATCTGTAGACAGGGCAGGGGTTACTCAGACGTGGTGAATGAAACAAAACACAAATCCGGGTGTGTTTTTGAGGAGGCTGATGGCTTAAAGCTCATAAGAATCCATTTTGTGGAATATAGGACCTTTAATACTTCTCAAAATGAAATACTTTTACCTTTTACTTTACCATTTTCGTTAACGAGTACTTCCCATTTAGCCCACATATTTGATATGATACTTTTACTTGAGTACATTTTTGCACTAAAATCTGTACTTTTACTTGACAAAATTCAGTACTCTGTCCATCCTTGGTAATAAATAATGTGTGGAAGTAATAGTACATAACATACATAACAGTTGAGGTGAGGAAGTTAAACTCATTGGTCAAATACGTACCCATACTGGCGATAGGTGGGGGTCAGGTGGGTCAGGGTAAGGAAGGGGTGATCCAGGACCTCTTCTGGACTGATCCGAGTTTTTGGATCTAAGTTCAGCATGCGTTTGACGAGGTCTATGAAGACAGCTCGATCAAAGTTCTCTGCTTCACTACAGTCTCTCACCTCTGCGTAAGGATCCATCTGCAGAGACAATGACATATTCAATACATATGCTGAGTACTGAGTATTAAAAGTAGTTGGAATCCACAAAAGAAATGGTATTAATGTGAACTTACATATTTACATATATATCTCTATCCATTTTTATCAATATGTTTATGTTGATATGATTCAACTTATGAGCAGTATCATAACAATAAAAACTATTACTTCCAATTATGAAGTATGATCTAGTCATAGTGACAGTAAAACAGTATAAACATAAAAGTAGCATAATATCCAGCAGTTAAAGGTGCACTTTGTAATTCTGCTTGTTTCCATGGAGATGTGATTGCTTTACCTGGAGTGTTACATACTACAGCATTAAACATATCAGTATTCATGGATACCAGCAGGTGATGGTACCAGATCTAGTTAAAGGCCAAAACCTTATGTAATACTGCGGACAATTCCAACAAAGTGGTAGGACCACCCTTCAGAAAAGTTCCATAGTGCATCTTACAGGCTTTTGCAAAACTCAGAAAGGTTTGGTATTAAAATAGGATTTTCTTACCCCGTACATAGCGGCCAGCGATGAAACAGTGCATCGAATCTGTCGCTTCTTCTCTTTAATCTAAGAAAACAAAATAATAGGTTAGAAAGTTTATATGTTTGAATCGTTCATTAAATATGTCATAATACATTTTTTTATATTTCTAATATTTTCTTATTTATGGCCTTCATGAGAAAAGTTTGGACACCCCTGTCTTAAATGGCTCTCCGCTCCATAGACCCAAACAAGTCCACGGGAGCTGATGACTTGATCCAAAACTGCCCCATATTAATTCAACCTCTATTATGTATTTTCATTTTGTCAGTTCAAATGGCAGTTTATACCACAATTATGGAAAACGGCAGAGAAAAATATTTTACTGTGAAATATAGTCCTATAAATTTTTTTTTACGTATTTTCTGTCTGACACTATCGTATCACAGAGGTAGAAAGGACAGTGTGAATGTGGATCGTACCACGTGTATCCAGTCAGATGATCCTTCAGGACGGTTGAAGTAGTGGCGTGTGAAGTAGCCCGTATCCAGGACATGTTTAGGAGGCTGCCCTAGAGTCTGGACCATCATTCGCACCTGTGGAGATAACACAGGACAATCTGTTAGAACTGTCTTTAAAAGTGTCTCTATGGAGATGTTTCACAGTAGGGCATTAAACTTATCTATTTTTGAGACAAGTTAGATCTGTGGAGTGGCAAGCCTGGTCAGAGTAAGTGTTTTCAAGGTGTTTTTGAGCGATAAAAACACCTTAAATTAAATAATGCTAGATTCCAGGCAAGCACAAACATCTCCATGGAGACAACCATAAGCATAAATATAAAGTAGTATTAGTAGTAGTAGTAGTAGTAGTATTAGTGAGTAGCAGTATTAGTAGTAGTAAGTAGTAGTTGCATTAGTAGTAGTAGCAGTGGTAGTTAGTAGCAGAAAGCAGTCATTAGTAGTGGTAGTAGTAGTTAGAATTAGTAATAGTAGTAGCAGTGCCGTAGTAGCAGCAGTTTGCAATAGCAGCAGTAGTAGTAGCAGTAGTAGTATAGTAGTAGTAGTAGTAGTAGTAGCAGTAGTAGTAGTAGCAGCAGCACCTGTAGTAGTGCAAAGATGTTGAAGGCAGTAACACTCACCAAAATCATCACTGTCGTGAGCCCTGAAGAGCTGTTTGCGAGGAACATCTCAACCGCGGTGCAGCCTAGAGACCACATATCTGCGGTCTCACTGAAAGACGATCCTAGTACCACCTCTGGTGCCTGAGCACAAAAACAACATCAACAAATTATACTTTTGTTATGATTTTGTCCAGACTAGAATATATGATGTGACCCTGTCTGTTTTGTGTAATACTTGATGTGCTCCTAGAAATACATCTGTCTGTACTTTTGTACTTTGTAAAACTATTGAAATTAGGATTTATGGTTTATGCTCAGTTCAAGTAATTTAAATGAACCTGCTTTTTGCTGTCTACTCTGATTTTCACTATTCTATGTCTGAGTCTGAGTCTGTGTCCCTGTCGTCCCCGTCCCTGTCTGTCCCCGTCCCCATCCCTGTCTGTCCCCGTCCCTTGGTCTTTCACATACTTGTAGCTGAGGGTCTGCAGTATTCGGCCTGGCCTGGCTTCACTCACTAAACAGGCCAGACCAAAGTCTATGAGTTTGATCTTCAGGGGCTGCTGCACGGTGGTCGATCATCATAATATTTTCAGGTTTCAGGTCGCCGTGTATGACTCCAACACTCTTTAGGAACAGCAACGCTCCTGTTATCTGTAAGTATTTAAATCACAGGTGGTGTTAAAAAACATTAGGACACTGAAAGTTGTTTTAGTCTTTTTGAGGTGCTAAGGTGGATAGTACTCAGTAACGTTATGTTGTTTTCAGCCAATATTCCCTCTTTAATAAAAATTATACTTGTTTTTGGACACCATATTTCAGACACCATACACTTGAGTAGTATATTTTTTCAATATACCTTGATATTATTGTTTCGGGAGCCCTGAATAAGATTGTGGGGGACCTTGTAATTCCTATGCCTAGTTGATATAAATATTTTGAGATCTACGTCATGGCCCAATTTTGTAAAAATAAAAGCTCAAATTTTCAGTATGTGTTTTTTGTAAAAATTAATGCTCAAATTTTCAGATATCAAAATATTACCGAATGTGTTTTGATTTGATACAGCCATCTTTTCAGAGCTCTTTTAATTGTTTCTGTAACTCACTAGTCTGGTCTACAAAGATATATTAATACACTGAGGCCCTCAGGGAGGAAACATGGGCCCATGAAATCTGTATTCAGTTTTTTTCCCCCCAGGTATTCCAAGATAAAACTGTTCTAAAAATCTTGAATATCTGTGAATATCCTTAATAGCACCAATATATAGACTATTCATGCAAATATAGCATATTAAGTGGTATATAACACACACACATAGACACATATATATCACACATTCTTAGTAAGTTCAGTCTCTTACCTGGAGTGAGAATGGGCCTTATCTTTTTGAGTGACAGACTTTCAAGATGGTGCCTGGTCAGATAAGTCGTCAGACTATGTCCAGCTTCTCAAACTCATGGCAATAATGGTCACGATATTGAAAAGAGTCTATCCACTGACACATGTGGTAGGAACCAGAGTCTCTCTCCCTCAATCTGCGCAAGATCATGGCCTGTAGGGGGAGCACAAGCACAGATACAACTTCAGATACAGATTACAGGTACAACTTCACCGATGCAACTAATTAAATAACAATTCTGTAATTAATTTTTGTTTTGTGCACATGTATCTTACCTCCTGTTGGCCATAATCTTTGTAGTACTGGCTTTTGAGCACCTTGAGCGCCACCGTCTGGCTGCTGTTGTTCTTGGAGCAGAGGGGTGACCACTCCGAAGCCGCCTGAGCCCAAGATTTCTGCACCTGATAGGTCGAGGGTGCTGGAGGTGATGCAGTCTCCAGCCTTCACAAGTAGGTGGAGTTCATGCTCACAAGTTTGAGAAGACCCAAGCAAGAAGAGGAGTAGCTGATGGACAAGGAGCCAAGTTCAGACACCTAGAATCATGAGAGCTTGCATTAGATTATATCCAGTACTATTATACATTTTCTAAAAGGAGAGACAATTGGTTTGCCTCAAATGTTCCACAATATTCCATTAAACTTAAATCCAAGTAGGTGATGCCACCATGTCAATACTCTTGGTTTAGTCATGGTCCTGGTCCTAGTCCTAGTCTAGTCTTGGTTTTAATCCTGATCTGCTCCTGTTCTAGTCTGGTTTAGCCCTGATTTAGCCCTAGTTTAGTCCTGGTCTAGTCCATGTCTAGTCCTGTTTTAGTCTATGTGTAGTTTATGGTTTAGTCCTGGTTTAATCTTGATTTAATCCTGATTAAAGCCCTAGTTTAGTCCAGTCCTGGTTTAGCCCTGATTCCTAGTTTTCAGTCTATGTTAGTAGTTTTAGTCTATGTTAGTCTTATGTTAGTTCTGGTTTAGTCCTGATCATAAAATCTTATAAAAAACACCGTTCACTAGTACAACACAAACAGTTTGAATATATTGATCCAGGATCATTTTGGATAAACTGCTTCTTCACAATATGGTCTCACCTGGTCCAATTGGCCAAGAAGATGCTAAGGATAAGATTTGGACAAGTTTGTAAACCAAGTTTTAAGTAAGGAAACCAACATGTATAGAGCAAATGTAGAGCTGTGTATTGTGATGCGCACTCAGGGACTGACGTCTGTGAAATGAGAGAATTCATCGTGTGGTTCAGCTTATAAACTTTGTACGTGTCATCACGTTGCCATGGGGACCTTTGTGATGTCAGCGTCACAGGTTGTTTATTTTCAAACTGTGCGTACATTCCATTTGACATTCCAGAGTTAATAGAATGTTCATGTCTTAAATAAAAGGCAAAATAACTTTCTACAATGTAAAAGTCCAAAACTAAAACTAAATACAGAGGGTGTTATTTCCATACATTTGTTTTTGTCAATTTACCAATTTTAAGTGTCAATTTTTATTCCAGCTTTATTTTGTTTCAGCTTCCTGTTATATGTGACGTTTGAGGGCTTTTCACTATTCAAAAGATATAGCTCCTGAAGATGTTTTATTGTTAATTGCTATGGCAATTTTCCATCACTCTGACACCCATGCATACAAGGACATCAGAGGTTGGGATTCACTTTAAAAACAGGGCTGTCCAAACTTATTTCATCAAGGGCACATATAAAAACTTGGGATGAAACTTCAGAAATGGCTGTTACCATGGAAAACTGCCATGTTTCTTGCAGTAGTGCAAAGTCTTCAAGGAGAATATGCTAGCTAAAACAGTGCTAAAAACGTAGATGAAAGCACAGTGGAACAAGGCAATAAAGTGCTGTCTCACTACATTTATCTCATTATAGTGTCAGAATGATACTAAATGAATGTTGACTTTAGTAATTAGCATCTTAAAACCTCCCACTGGTTTCAGATTAGGCTAACATGAGGTACAATAACACCATCCTGATCTCTGGTGGAAATCTAGATGAAGCGGAGGGCCGATCGGGGGCTCTTATGGTCAGTACACAGTAGAATTCATGTAAGTGCATTTAACACAGGTTAGGCTGAGCCACCTGACTTTAACTAGATGGAGAACCTCAAATTAGACCAATTGACTGGGAAGCCCATTGACTAGGAGGGCCTGAAAATTGGTCTGAGAGCCATAGTTTGGACATGTCTGCTTCAAAGAAACACATATGATGCATTTTGTGGCCTTTTAAACCTACTTTTGTCACCTTGGGATAAGTATTTTTTCTAACTTCAAATAATTTCTACATTTGGAAAATACACTTTATAAACTACACTTCTGTTTGCATTGAGGTATTGAGGCTTTCAAGCTCCCTCTGCTGTAAGCAACATTTAGCAATGTTTAGAAAGTAAATGCTGTATTAATAGAGCCTTGCCTTTATTGTGGAGACAATTTGACTGCAGAATGAGTCCGGTGATGGTTTATGGCTTAAAAACTGTGTAGAAGAAGTTTGGAGTTTTAACCTGTGACGCAACTAAATGGGCAAAACAGTAACAGAACATTTTTGAGTACTCAGCAAAGACAACTTTGGATTATTTAATTAATAAAACAAATGTAAATGAAGCAAAAATTTAACTCCAGGTATGTTTTTGATGAGGGGACAACAAATAAGGTGCTTAAAAGCTCAAAAACTCTTTTTTCATATATTTGTTATTTAAGGTGTACACTTGTGCATGATTGTATATATTGTACTGTTTGTTATTAATAAATACATGATTAATTATTTCTATTGTGCATATCAAATAGCCCGTGCCACCATACTGTAGGCCTATCTGCCTCTCGGCCTATCTAAATATAAACTCCAAAGGAAATCTGCCTAAATTGTTAAAATCATATAACTATTCTAGTCTTCCAACTCAGCTATGGTCCTTAAAACCTAACACACGTGACTGAATAAATGCAAAATAGATAAGTTTGAAGTTCATACTGTGAAATATTCTGGGCTAGCAATAGCATGTCCCTGCAGAGAAGCAGTGACAACAGGGAAGTCACTTAAAAGATCAAAATAAAAGGATACGATCTAAATATTAATTTGTAAACTCTGTACATTTAGTTAGTGTTTGATGACATTGGTGAGTCTGTTGTCAGACTGGTATGATGTATTAAAACACAGGAGTGATTCACTAGTGTGCTGCGGGGTTTGTTTAATTCCCAGGGGCCCGTGCAAAACAAATGGAATGCGTTTCACTTATTCATTTGATGTGAATGGCTTTTAGGAGCACTGCCAAGTCTTGTCCAAGCAACACTGAAGTTTAAGGAAGAGTGCATAAGAATATACACTATTTTTTTTAGGATTGAAATGGTGAAATTATTATTACATTTTTAAATGAATATGTATTATTTAAAGAACAGTATAAGGACAGTATGACGGGGTAAAAAGAAACCGGTGCTTTGAATGATCTTTTAATCCATCTTTAGATTTGAGTGCGTTTGGGTCATTTGTTAATGACCTACTGTAGTGGTTTGTTCTTCGTACACTTCCCCTGTCCCATCCTGCTTTAGCTGCAGAGGAGATGAACGGAGCTGGCCACTCAAGTCACAGCAAGCAGGTCTGCAACACACTATGGTATAAAAAAGTTACTTTAGGTTTAGTCCAATTTCACTCATTGATATTGACCACAGCAAAAACTTTGATTTATATAATCTAAACTAATTGTGTTTAAAATAACTTAATTGAGGTTAAAAACGTTAAATTAATTAAAGCGACACCTTGGAAAGCAAGCCAAGGAGGACGGCTTGTGGAGATGCATTTTCATCAACACTTTGTAATTTTACTTTTTACTATATTGTCAGCAAAATTATTTTTAATGAGTATTTTTTAGTCAAGTAACTTTATACTTTTGTACACATTTTGCAGTATACTCTCCACTCCTGATATTTAAATAGCTCTTCAGTTAGTGTGGTGGTGAGGGGGTCGTGTGGACCCCGCTGTGCTCTGCTGGCATCAGGAAAATGGGCTGACCGGAGTGACTGTGGCTGTTAAAAATACACTTCCACACTTTAGCTTATCACGGTGGAGCCCCACAATCTGCTCCTGTGCAGGGCTCGTGAGCACAGGAAGCATCCCAGCGGCCCACTACTACAGACCAGCCTCCCATCATCCCCTGGACACAACCAGCCCCACCCAAGTAAACATAAAAAAATCCATTACTTACTACTGTAAGTATAGGCCAACATCAAGCTTGTTCAACAAAAAACTGTTGTTTGATTTTTACAACCTCTAAAAACAGATTAAAGTTAAGTCACAACAAGAAAATGACTAGTCACTGCCCACCTCCAAACGTGGGAGATGAGATGGTGGAATAAGCCATTTAAGTGGATCTAAACACTAAATAATTTTTTGCATCTAAACTGTGTATATGGTGTTTGAATAGCAATATCTGCTGTTCCTCATTCATTCATTTTGTTTAAATTTGTACGAAGCCTGTTAGATGATTCACACTGTTCCTTATAACTTCAGACCACACCATTCCTCCCCCATTTCTCTCTCCTTTAGTCCTACAGACCCCGCCCTCCTCTCCCTTCATTCCCCCTTTAGTCCTCCAGACCCGCCCTCCTCTCCCTTCACTCCCCAGCCCTTTTAGTCCTTCAGACCCTGCCCTCCTCTCCCTTCACTCTCCCTTTACTCTTCCAGGCACAGCCCAGATTCCCAGCTCTGTTTGAAATGTGGTTGTGGGCAGAGTTTGAGTGTTTTAGTCCCACTTAGTAACACTTTCCTGAAAGGCAGTACCAGAGAGTACAAGATCACTCAAACAGCTGTTAAACACAGACAGATTCGAGTACATTTCTCGATAATAAACAACAGCATAGAAGTTGCATATAGCCCTCTCTCTGATAGCTCTCACATCTGTAGTGTTATAGCCTAATTTGGAAGATTTCACGCTCCATGGTGACAAGTGTCTGGAGCAGATGCACATTTCCACTGCATTACTCCAACAGCAGGTCCGCTCCTCTTCCTTGGAGGCCAGTGGGGGGCAGCAAAGGGGTGTGTCATGGTCCCTGTAATAGAGAGAGTCAACATTTCAGTACTGCAGTCCAGATCTAAGTCAAAGGGTGTGGGCTTGCATTTTGGGGAGTATTCAAACAAAATCCACCTCGCTCATAGTTTTACTGTGGTCTTTTCTTTCTTTTATAACTTAAACTTATTCTCTGTAATTATACAAACAAGCCTGGTGAAGGGATAGTGACGTCAAAACACAGAGGAGCAAAAGGTGAAGTTCCTAAATGAACCAAAACAGACATGGCAACACTGCTGGATTTACTTTAATCTATTTTAGCAGAAATACAGACTGTGCTGTTCTTGAAAAATGTGCAGAGGGAAGCGTGTCATGCATTTGTGGATGGAGATTATGGCTTAGTCACTTTTCTCTCAGCTGGACTCTTTCTCTCTCGCTCAATTTAAGTTTGATTTCTTATAGCTGCGACGCTCCGCCCAATCAGCATAACGTATTCATCTAAATGCTCCCAATCATTTTCAGACAGAGTGGCCCAAGGTTGAGAACCTTGAATCAAGAGTGTCCCCAGGCGCTCCACTGCACCTAGTGACTAGTTGTAGACACACAAATTCATTTTCACGAACACTAAACATCATTAACTTCTCATCCTCTGTTGGATCGGTGATGAATTAACGCAGCTTAAATAAGACTAAAAAACAACAGCTGCACACTGAAATGCAAGTTGAAGGTCATTTGAGTAATGATGCGATTTAGTATAGTGAAGGTTTGTGCCTTGTGCTTTGAAGCGGTTAAGTCTCAAACTCTCAAATATACATGATGCATCAAATATATTGTCAGTGTTGAGTTTGTGCTCCTCCAGGCTACCGTCTTGCCTGCTCCAGACATAGACACAACCATCTCTATCAAATCATTTAGAGCAAACTGTCAGGGAAGAAAAGAAAACGCAATAATGTGTGGAGTTCCGTTGTATTTGTTCTGATAAGTGTGTATTTGTTATTGACAAAAAAACTGGCTAAATCAAAGTTATTTCTTTAACATGGCTCGGTTATATCAACAAGGCTCATTTGGATGTGAAAGTAGAATGAGAATGTAACTAGTAGGTAGGTACTGGGTGTAGTTTGTGCTCCTACAATTACATGAGTTATCAATCAATGCGGCCTCATGTGCAATGGAAACAAATCTAGTTATTTTAATCCCTAAACGTGTAAAATCCCAAGAACTTTTATAGTTGCTGCAAAAATGGAATAGGGTGGACACGCATTTATCTTGACAAAAGCATGCAAATATGATCAAATATGCATTAATACTATGAATTCAAAGTACGCGTAGACAGTACCTAATACAATACTATCTTGTAAATGTGCTTTACAGTAATGTTGAAGCCTCTCAAGTGCTACACTGCAGTCATTACTCATTCACTCCACACTTTGTGGTGGTGAGCTATTATAGCCACAACTGCCCTGTGGTAGACTGATGGAAGCAAGATCTGTGGCATCAGCCCCTCCTACCAGCTTACAGGAATCGATCCTTCACATTCACTTTCTATTGAAAAGCTGTCACCTCTCTCTCTGTAACTGCTGCTGTCAGGCTTGTCTTACAATGATTGTATTAACACACTCTACATCATTCTAGTGGTATTATTTTCCAAGTTTGTCTATAAATAATTTGGACTGGTGTCGAATGCTATTGGTGACGTCCCACTACCTCAGTCCACTTCTGAAATATCCTTCCAAATACTGAGAAGAAGCATTAACTTGTTGTACCCCTATGTTATGTCATACAATGCGATTCAATGTGAAAGTATTCTAGGTATACAGAATACAGCACTCTGATTGGACCATGTTGTCTGTCTACAATTTAAAACAAAATCAAACTTCTTTCATCCCATTGATTCAACAAGAGAAGTTGTATAAGAGTCTCTCTAACCCTCCAGAGGAAACAGCATGTCACCCTGAGTACCTACTGCACTTACTCCCAACCATTGAAGATGGATGAGCTCCGTTCAAGTGTGATCCATGAGGTGTAACTTACTCTAATACAAATGTGGGTGGGTCTATTACTCCTATTGCAAATTCCCACTCTTCTCCAGTTCCTGAAAGCAGGACTCTCCCATTTCCAATAGTCCACCCACTTGTTTACTCGGTTCACATAGACAGTTAGACACACTGTATGTAGCAGAAATATACACCCTTAATTGTAATTCACAGAGTGCTGCAGTGGTAGCAAATAAGGTAATAAGGTAAGGAGTTAAAGGTTATTATGGAGCTCAGTTAATCAAGTAATCAATCCAATGCAAAATTCATCAGATTCCCTAATGTCCCTGAATCCAGTTTCTATTTCATTCCCTGATTGCCAGAGGGTGGTGCTTTGTACCACCCCCATAGAGGCTCCTACATGTGCTTTTTTCAGAGTCTCCCAGAAGCCTGTGTTCAGCGTTCAGCTTTTTTGCCGTATATTGAGAAGAGCTCCAACGATGCTGGAAATCATTTACTTATTTCATGCATGACTCCAAAACGCCAAACCAGGCACTATTGCAGGCCCCAGCCGAGAGGTGCTATGGCCTTTCGTCTCCCAGTCTCAACTCCGCCAGATGCTGGACGAGTGTCTGATGGCCAAGCACAGACAAGTTGACCCTCTCTTCAGGCTCTTTTTGTTCACTGAGAAGAAGTGTCCTCAGAAATGACTGTCAGGTTTGCCAGGGACCTTTCCCCTAAGCCACAAGGAAGCCAAAACAGTCAAAATAAACTCTCAATAGCAGTTTTTCTCCAAGATGATCTCAACATTGTTCAAGGGTTACAACATTCAGTTTTGACATTGCCCCCTTAAAGTTCAATGGGATGAAAATTATCTTTGTTTCTGACCCAGTGAGGTCCAATGGTCTTTCGGGCAAAGATAGAACCGGATAGGACCGCAGTTCTGGTCCTATCCTCGATCTCAGGTACCTAAATTGTAATTCAGATGCTACGTAGTACAAAGGTTCTTCAGTCTTAGAAGGGTATTGGTTCACAACTAGAAGGATGCTTACTTCCACATAACCATGGCACGACCTCACAGATAGTTTCTTTGCTTTGCCTTCAAAGGACGAGCATACCAGTACAAGGTTCTCCCCTCTGGTCTCTCCCTTGCCCCTCAGATACTTACCAGATGTGTGCACTTGCACCGCTGCAAGCCAGCGGACTATGAATTCTGCCATACTTGGACAATTGGAGAGAATCGAGATCAAACACTCAGACATTTCCATTCTACAGGGACCATGCATCACAATTAGGACTTGTAGAGAACTAAGGTTCTATAAATTCTGAACGACCGCCAGACTTTCCTGTCATTCTGAGTTATTGCAAGTTGCCTCCTCCCCGCCATTATGAAGGAATACACTTGATACTCACTACTGGCTCCGATACCACATAAAAAACCTTTTCAACATTAAACAATAGTACTTTCTTTTTATTACCCCTTATATCCCCTTTCTTTTTATTACCCCTTATATCTGTGTAATTCCTTAGTCATCCAAAAATCATTCTAAATCATTCTAAAGCTGTTCAGGAAAGGTTCATTTCTGTCTTTATTGATATGTGTTTTTAGTATGACATACTTGCTGAAATAAGTATCTGTTTTTGATACTAGTTTTAGTATCGATTAAGAATCTGATTTTCAATTTTTTTTTTTTGACAACCCTAGATTGCAGTACCTTATTTAAAAGTGCAAGAGTACATACAGTTTATTTTATTCACTGGTGTCCTAAGTTCTAAGGACACAGCTATTGTCCAATGTGGCCACATAAATCTAATCATTTGACAGCCCTCTATACTAAACTGATTCCGGTCAATGGCTGCACTGTTACATCATCGGACTGTACACTGGCCCCTGGGTGGTCATGTGACTGTCCTGTCTGCTTAGTCATGTGACCGCGGGTGAGCTATCAACCCCCCACTCCTTCACCCCTCTGTCTCTCTCTCCCCTGTCTCCCCCCCCAGGCAGAGGTCAGGGCGAGGGTGCGCTTCATTCGCTCCGAGCGCCGCACTGACAGTCCCAGCTCGGGCACTGCTCCTCCAACGCACCACCATCATTCTGAGACCGCAAGAGACTTTTAAAGCAGGGGACAGGGAGGGGAAAGCTGATGTGATGGTTTTAATGACACACTATTTATTTAATGTATTATTATTATTATAGTCAGTCTGATTGGAAAAAAAAATATCCCAATCATTTGATACCACATATTATGCATTCTTGTGGCCCTGTATCAGATTTTTTGTAATCACCCAGATAGCAACCTTAGCGGTTTTGATGAGGAACAGAGCAGAGCTGAGATGATTTTTCCGGTGCAGACCCAAGTGCATTTATTTCCAAAACAAAAAAAATTATAAAAAAAACAAAAAACAAAAAAAACTGAGGTTGGCTCCTTTTGATAGAGCCCTTCCCTTAATTGGTTGTTCCCACACTGCAGCACAGGTAAGTTTCAGCAAATCCAATAATATTGCTAAAAGTTACCCTATAGCAAAGCAGTCCTAATCTTTATTCAATCAAATCAATCAGAGTCTTTCTTTCAAACTGAAAACACTCAGTTCCACCTTGTGATGTCATGTGGTAATACAGAAAGTGCTCCACTGTGTTTTTAAACAGCTTCATTCAAATAATTTGGATGATTTCAGCCCTGGAAATCTGGAATTTCCAATCTCTTCTGAAAAAAAGGTAAAAGCTAGATGCTAACTTGAAAATTACCGCTTAATGACATCTTGAGCCTTGGAGAAGTGTGCAGACCAATACTAAAGCATAACATATGTAAATGAAACAAAACACAACTTGAGGTATGTTTTTGATGAAAGTAACATTATAACATGACTTAAAAACTCGCAAGAATCCATTTTGTGTAATATAGGACCTTTAATAACACAATACTAATCAGATGGACCACAAAACGTAGTATTAATGTCAGTCTGATTGGAAAAAAATATCCCTATATAATGATGAAAACAGTCCATTGAACTCTACAAAAACGAGCATACTTCATTATAAATAGGCTATTTTTACCCCTCGCATCCTCACAGATCATGTAATCCCTCTCAGGTAATGACGATACAATAGTTCTGTTTGATACTTCATCATCGTGTCTCATTAGGAGTCTGTCTCTGCGCGCTCGTTTGTTGCTACAGTAGACTGGATCACTGTTCACGTCTTTTGGCAGATGCGGCGTTCATTTGAATTCTATATCGCTGCGGGGTGTTTCTCTTTCTTTTTCTCTCTCTCTCTCTCCTGTCTCTTTCTCGCTTATTCATTTCATTTTGAATTTCATTTCCTTTTCTCACAATCAGTCATTCTCCTCTGCCCTCTTTCTTTGTTCTTTGTTCTCTCTCTCTTTCTGTCTTGTTTGTCACCCCTCAACCCTCGCTATTATTACTCCATTACCCCTCTTTTTATCTCTCATCTACCTTTTTTCCTCTTCTTTCTTCCGAAATCGTTCATCCCTCCTGTTTGCCTCCTCGTTCTCTCTTCAGGCCTTCTTTCTTTTTGCCTCTCTTTCTACTTCTTCTTCTCTCCCTTGTCTCCCTCTCTTTCTTTGCCTCTCGTCTCCCTTTCTAACTCTTCTTTCTTCCCTTCCTCTCTTGTTTCTTTCTCTTTTCAGGCCTTCTTTCCCCTTTTGCCCTCTCTTTCTTCTCTCTCTCTTCTCTCCTCTTTCTCTCTCTCACACTCTCCCTTTGTGACTATTCTCTATCTCTCTTTCTCCCTTTCTATCCCCCCCTTTTCTGACTATTCCCTCTCTCTCTCTCCCTTTCTGACTATTCTCTCTCTCCCTTTCTGACTATTCTCTCTTTTCCCTTGTTTGTCATCTCTCTTTCACTTTCTCTATGGCCTTTTTCTTTTTTTTGTCTCTCACCCTTCCTCCCAGTCCCATAATCATTCATCCCTACTCTCCCCCTCTTTCTCTTTCTCTTCTCTCCAGGCTCACTCTCATTCTCTCTCTCTCCAGGCTCACAACTGTTCTGCTCTCTCTCCTGTCTCTCTCCCTCTCTATAATTTTCTTTTCTCACGATTCCAGTCTTTCTATCTCCCTTTCGCTCCTCTTTTTCTCCTTGTTATGTCTATCCTGTATCTCTCTTGTTTGGCATCTCTTCACGCGCTCATTAACCCACCATTACCCCACACTCCTCCCTTTTCTCTCTGCGTCTCTCTCTCTCTCTCTCCAGACTCTCCTTCTTTGGCCTCACAATCATTCATCCGTCTCCATCTTTGTCTCTCCTGTTCCCTCTTCCCTTTCATCTCTCATTCTTCCTCTTAGTCAGTTCCACAATCCTTTATCCCTCATCTTCCTCTCTTCTCTCTCACCCACTTACTCTCTCCATCCTCTTTCTCGCTCCAGCTCACAATCCCTCTTCCTCTTTTTTTTTCCACTCTCTCGTCTCCAATGTTCATCCTTCACTTCCCTCTCTTTCTCTTTATCATTCCATTAACAATGATTCAGGCCAAATGTCCCATCTTTCACTCTTTCACTTCTCTCCCTGTCTCTCCAGGCTCACAGTCATGCTGCTCTGTTTCCTGTATCCCTTTCTCTCTATCATTTCCTTTTCTCCACAATCACTCATTCTCCCCCTTTCTCTCCTCTTTTCCTCTCTGTTACATATATCTCCATCTTATCTCTCGCTTTTGTTCATCATCCCTCCACACTGTTTACTGTTAACCCTCTTCTTTCTTATAGACCACAATCATTCATCCCTCTCTCCCCCCTCTTTCTCTTTCTCTCTCTCTCTTCAGGGTCACAACCATTCTGTCTTCTGTCTCTCGTCTCTTTATCATTTCCTTTATTCACAATCATTCTGTACTGTCTTTCTCTCTCCCATTCACCCCTACTTTTCTCTCTGTTATGCCAATCTTTTTACTTTCCCTTGTTTGTCATCCCTCTTGCTCCCTTTCTCAGGCTCACAACCATTTTGCCTTCTCTCTTTCTCTTTTGTCTCTCACTCTTCCTCTCAGTTTGTCTCTCTTTCTCTTTTGATCACATGCAGCTTTTGGATGAATCTGTTTGTAATTATATTTTGTGTAATTTGTAAGCTACTCATCTCATAGTTCCCTGCTGACCCAGGGGGCACACACATTTTACCACATGGACTCACAGAACCTCTCACTCAAATGCCCAAAATTGTCATTTTTAGCCCTATTTTCTCTTTGGAAAAATGATGAACATGTTTTAAATTGTGCTTCAACTGAAAACTGAAATATCCAACTTTTTCCAATTTTAACCCTTTATTTCCTATTTAGGATCAGGGCCAAATTTGACCTACTGGGCTCGCTATTTTATCCAAAAAGAATATAAAATGTACTTCTAGACATTCTGAAAGCTATTACTAAAAAGATGAACAACAACAACAACAAAAACAACACAATTTTACCAACCGCTGGTTTGCTGAGAAGACGATTTTGTTTGAGTAGTTTTTCCCAGCTCGACAAAAAACAGCATGTGGTCAGCCCATCTTGTCACTACCACTCTGGCTCATTTTAGTTCAATATTGATCCACTAGTATATCTAAACGCAAGGGCCAGAAGTGGCACTCTGGGCCTTTAATTTTTTTATTTTTTTTTTTATTGAAATTGACTTTTTTTTTTTCTTTGTTTGTTCTATTTGGGTAGGCAGCAATTAACTGCGGCCAAATTTGACCCCGCGGGTTCTCTAGGGTTAGATATATGTTACAACAAAATAATCTTCATGATGTGAGCAAATATTAATCTATGTCTGTTATCTTGGCTTTTTGAACAAGGACTACAATAGTATCCAAAAGTCCTTTAAAGGAACTAATTTACCTCATATTTGGGGACCACAGATGTGAGGTAAATGACATGTTTCAAATCAAATAAAACTTTTCTGATGACAATTCTAAAAGGATTTATTTTTGCACGATTACAAAAAACATTAAACATGATGACAAACTTGTTTATGTTATATTTTGGTTCTCAAGATGTAACCTGGTTTCATGCTGGAAGGGCTCTTTGTACTCATCTCCTTCTTCACTGCAACAGTCCGGCGCAGTGACCGCATCACTGCACCAATCTGCAAATCGATCTCATGCTCCTCCTTCCTCACTCGTGAACAAGTTCCCGAGATGACTTCAACTCCTGCACTTGAGGCAGGGGCACACATGATGGACTGCAGGCTGTCGGAACACAAATACTTTTTCAAATGACGTTTTTATGCATTTGAAATCCAACTGCTTTGACAACAGGCAATAAAGTACTACATCCCTAAATAAGGATATGAGCACCCTTTACAAGAAGTCAGCCATATTTGATGGAATTCACAAATGACAAAACTTTTGGACATCTCCAACAGAAAAACACTTCAAAACTTGGCCAAACTTTTAGAAATCTTTCACAAACCTGGTTAGATTTGTATGGACCCACTGAAAACGCCCATGACTAGATGTAAAAAACGAATAAGAAATAAAAAATTGAAAGCTTATTCTGCGCTAATGAGCTATGTGGTAACTAAAGGACCACGAGAACCTATCATTTTACTTCCAAATAGTGTTTCTGAAACATTATAAACCGCTTAAGTTATTAAATGTATTTTGGACTGAAAACACAAGGCGTTACCGGACATTCGCTACCACAGAGCTGGTTATAGCCTCCAACATGCCTTTGAACTTCTTTGAATCTGATGAAAAACGTCTATGGGAAAAAAAAATAATGGAAAGTTTTCTATTGGAAAACAGAGCAGGACTTCAAAGTGGTGCAGGACTTTTGAAGCGCCATCATTAGGTTACTGGCCCATTTTTATGTTCCTACTCCCGCGAGTTACAACCTCGGCCCCTAAATACACTCAAATAAAAAAACTTACTAAAGATAGCCAATTGTTAAGAAGTTGCAGTGTGAGAGAACAGAGCATGGGGTCACACCGTGTCATACTAATAGGGTTAGCTCTCAATGCCACGCTGCAGTTGGTATTGATCCGGTACTACATTTGAAAAAAGAGCACTCTTCCAGGACAAACACCCATTTTACTCTGAGTCAGGGCAGGTGAATGCTGTCTGTTCTTTGTGGCTCCAGTGGGTGACCTAAAAATTATATTCAGAAGAGCTAGATTTTTCAATCAGGAAGTTTTTTGGTTCTTCCACAACGAGGGACACCATCTCATCCTTAGTTCTCTCATCATTAGTTGTATTGCGATTTAAGCTTTTAATTCATGTTGAAATTTTTCCCCCTAGCTACACATCACATAACATTTGGCCAAGTCGTTATGTACAGTTTTTTGTATCAGGCTTTTGTATATTTATGGAGAAACTGTCATGTGGAAGGCATGGGTGACAAGTAAGCTTGTGGGCTGAGGATGAATGGGGGGCCCGTGAGAGATCGCTCAATTACTCAACATGCATGGATGACATCTAAAATCTCTTCAGGCATGCTGCTTTGATGATGCACAGCAGTATAACACAGTTATAAAGCTAAAACCCCTCTTTAAAAGTCCAAGGTCTAAGGTCCAGATCGTTATTGTGGTTCAGCACATTTACAACACCAAATCCTACCAAAGTGTGAACATTTATAACAGGAGAAAGTGCGGCTCAATCTTCGACCTATGTGACGGCCAGTGCAAAAGAGGCTATTAAATTTGCATTTAAAAATGATAAGAGAGGGTTCTAATGTTTAAGGTTTATTGCCTAACTTTGCACAAGCCCCAGAAAATGATCAGCCCTCGCCAAGTTTTCACATGAATTCCTTGGACTTTTAAAGCAATCTCTCTTGTTGGGAGCGTCAGAGGCGTTATTGTCCTGCATTCGAGGCTTGCGTGCTCAGAAAATAACTGTTTTTCACCCATTCCGTATTCCAGCCCACTGCTCTGGTTATGTTTACGTGCGATAAATTTGCATATGGTTTTAGAAAAATGTTCCACAGGGATTTTTTCAACAAAATAAACAAGCACTAAAATGAAAAATCTGCTGCTGCTAGTGAAGAATCAGCCTGTTCAGTTCAGATGTTTTGCAAGAGGCCGTCAATGGACCCCATTGGTGGTTTTAATGGTTTTAGATCAATATAATAATAAATAATATTAATATAGTGTTTTGTTTGACACTCACAAGACGCTTTACAGTAGTAGAAACGGAAGTGTCATTACTGAACAGTTCGTTTTTAGTAGAGATTTGCAGTGCTACAGATGAGTCCTGTTCCTAATGGGTTGTGGGAGTTGAGTTCAGAGGGCGGGGCGCCTGCAGTGAAGACTCGGTTGTCCCCCATAGTGGTCCGTGCTTTGTCCGATGACTGAGAAGCGAGGAGCCTGGTGTCGTCTGATCTGACACAGCGGTGGGGCAGCGCTGATGGGAGGGAGGACAGTGAGATAGGGAGGGCCAAGGTTATGGAGGGACTCAGAGTGATGACAGAGGACCTTTTATTGGATGCGGGATTTACAAGGGAGGGAGTGTAGCTGTTGAAGGACAGGGGTGATCTCTGGAGTGGGTATTGATCCTACACTATGAGAGCTAAGCTGTTGTGTTTCATGTGTTTTTTTGGGATCTGGTTGAGTACGCGATAGAGGGCTAGGGGATCGGACTGATACTCCACCTCTGTATGAAATATATATCTATTTATATGTGCTCCATCATTGCAAGTCAGAACCATGTCAGAGGTGGGGAAGCCCTCCCTCATGCGTTTCTACTGACTCGTACAGGCCCAACGCTGCGGCACGACTGCAGGTCTCTGACAGAAAATTTACAGTTGCTACAGTTTTGCAACATATGGTCCGTATTACCCCATAATCCTATTTAAATATAAAGTTGTCTCACCGGAGTCCCTGCTTGGCACAGAGGGATGGTGCACTCTCACCCTCGTTTGTGTCTTACTGTTACCAGCAAAACCTGCACTGGACCCAGTGTACCGTCAGGTCATCCAAGGTCCACAGACGGATGGGCCTGTTTGTGAAATTAGTTTTGTCCACTGGGGGTCCTGCAGGGGAGCAAGAATAACGTTTTTTTTCACGAATACTTTTTTGCCATTGTCAGTGGACCAATAATAATGAGAATAACTTATATTATTTTAGATCATAACATGGGAAATAGAGGGTAAGACAAACAAAAAAGACAAATTAAAAATAGAAAAAAAACGTCCTTTGACTGATATTACAAAAATATACCGGCAGAGGCCAGATAACCGTGCAGGAGCATTATTGTCAAGTGTTGATTTAAAGCACCAAGGATTGTGATGCTGCAGTGGTTTAGTGTTTTAGAGCTTTTGTCAAGATTCAAGATAAATTTTAGAGGGCCACGAGGGGAAAGTCATTTGGAGCTGTCCCCATGCTGCAATCAGTGCGGTGCAAGTATCAAAATTAGCCCATAAGATACAGAATACATTCAAGAACAATTCAACAATAGGAGTGGAAAATTCAAAGCTACATACTTTGTGAGGGCTCAGGGGAGAGATTACTGCACAAGAGTCATCAAAGCCAACTGTGAAAGAAAGCTAAATTACAAACTTCAGTGTATGATTTTGATGTTAACCATGCGGTTAAAAGCTTAAAGAGTCAGTTTACATAACTGGTTTCATTAAAGCCGTTTAGGCGCGGGAGATGGTGGCCTGGGAGTGTGCTGGTTTGTCCGTGTCGAATGGCTCCTTCACAGGGCCGAGAAGTTTTAGAACTCAGGGACTCCCTTCACAGTCGA
>JAIEZT010001095.1:0-22382 GCA_019594935.1 Periophthalmus modestus | reverse complement strand
ACTGGGGGTAAAGAAGTTTAACAGTCTGCCAGGGACTACTAAACAACAAGGATTCATTTGTGGAAGCTGGAAAAAAGTGGCGCCCTTCTGCAGGTGGTGGAGATCTGCTTTCAAGTTGGAGGAGTTCAAGTATCTCGGGGTCTTGTTCACGAGTGAGGGGAGGATGGAGCGAGAGATTGACACCCTGGCGGCGGGTCGGTGCAGCGTCTGCAGTGATGCGGTCGCTGTATCGTCGGTTTGGTCGTGAAGAAGGAGCTGAGTCGAAAAGCAAAGATTTACCAGTTCCTGCTCTCAGCTCTGGTTTTGAGCTTCGAGTAATGACCAAAAGGACAAGATGGCGGATAGAAGCATCCAAATGGGTTTCCTCCTCAAGGTGGCTGGGCGCTCCCTTAGAGACAGGGTGAGGATCTCAGTCACACAGGAGGAGCTCGGAGTAGAGCCGCTGCGCCTCCATGTTGAGAGGAGCAGCTGAGGCCTGGGGCATCTGTTCAAGATGCCTCCTGGACGCCTCCCTAGAGAAGTGTTCTGGGCATGTCCCACCGGGAGGAGGCGCCAGGGAAAACCCAGAACACACTGTGGGGACTATGTCTCTGGACTGGCCTGGGAACGCCTTGGGGTCCCACCGGAGGAGCTGGAGGACGTGTCTGGGGTGAGGGAAGTCTGGGAGTCCCTGCTCAGACTGCTGCCCCCACGTTCTGGCCCCGGATAAGAGGAACAACATGGATGGATGGAATTGCACTGCCAACCTATAAACCAGGCGATCTGACCACTCTCTCACAACAACACTTATGCCTGGAGTGGGATTTTGAACCACCAACCTTTGGATCAGAGGATGAGGACTCCACTAAATAAGCTACTGTCGCCCGTTTAAACCAGCTGTGTTATTTTGTTCTGAATTATCCTCTGCTGTTTCGAGTGTGTGTGTGTTTTCAGTACCCTGGTCAGCTCCTCGTCCTCTTCGTGCGGCTCTTTGAATCCCTCAGACTCCGGCTCTGGCTCCTCTCCAACAGTCTCCACCATCGCTCCAACCAAATCAACCATCTGTCCACTCAGCTGCCCCACAATCTCCACCTGAAACAAGTAACACACGTCCATAAGAAAAACACAGCTGGGTGTTATGAAAGGCAGGGCGGAGTCAGCGTCACTGCGTCCTGCACAAACACGGCCCTGCAGGGGCACAGATAGAGTCATGTTTGTTCAGACTCATATATCTCTCTGTTTTTTACACACAGGATTATCAGTCTGGTCCCGCTCCCTCTGGCACGTCTCGAGCCAGAACCAAACATGTTTTTCAGTCCTCTGGGGGATGTTTTTTTCTTTATTTTTCTCTTATAAGCAGCCATATTTGTTTCGGTACTGACAGACCATGCATGTCCCTGATAATCCACCTGTCCAGTCCTGCCCAGCTGAACTCTGGGAGATTCTACAGTGACCAGACTCACATCTTCATAAAGTGTTGGAGAAGTGTGCATTCTGTGACATATAATGTATCTTTAACTTCATAAAAAACAAACACTATTACGTAGCGAAATTGAGTTAATGCTGGAAAAGCATGTTTTCTAGTGACGGGCAAAAGAGGCGGAGTCCGGAGCACGTCTCGTTCTTTCTGCCTCTCGTCTCGCAGCAGCCGCTCACGTGACCCAAGTGTCGAGGTGTCGGCCCCTCCCCCTCCTGCTTCGCTCTGCGTGTCAGTCGCTTCAGTGAATCGAAGCGTTTCATTGGCTCAGTGAATGTTCTGCTCTGTGATTGGTTCAGAGCTTCAGAGTGTTCAGTGACTTCTGTGGTTTGACAAGAGCTAAACTGCTACAGTATAAAAGATGCACCAATATTTCTGAAAAATGTTGGGTAGTGCGGAGTATTGTGTGACGTTAGAGGTGATTTTGCGACTTTTGGCGACTTTTGGCATTTGTTTCATTTTCGATGGCATCTACAAATGGAAAAAAGCGATCCATGGTTTGGGATCACACAAAACTTCTATTTCTTAAAAAAAACATGTGATATATAATTTTTATTATTATTATTATTTTTTTATGTTCAAAATAGAATATATACTATTTATGACTTCTAATAAAATAGAAAATGGAGCTTTGCGTTCCCAAATCATGGGTTTGTGCTGGTTTGCAATGGTTAAATCTGTCCACTAGAGGTCAGTGTTTCTCCGAGGCCTCAGACACGTCGAACCATTTGAGACGATATTGCGACTGAGGTGTCAGTGCTTCTCGAGGCTCCATTCGTCCGTCACTAAAGCTTTCTCTGTAGTGAAAAGAAAACTGTACTAAGAGCTTGTGAGTTTTTCATTTAGTCCATTTTTAAACCAATGGAAACACTAAATACTGTAATTGTGAAGGAGGAGATTATAGACCAGGTAGAGTTGAAAGTTTATCTGATCAGACGAATGAAGGTACAAACAGCAGCACATGTTACGTTTCAAGGGAGTTTTTCCAGGACTTATAGCCCGAGAATGGTACTATCTTTAAAAGACTGGTCCTATTTCCATGTCTGTACAAAGTCATAAAAGGATGTACTGTTAGCTGTTCACAGGAAGGTAGAAAGTGTCACTAAAAGATGCTGCAGTCACTGAAAAGATGGATTGAAAGACTCTGTTCAACCTGAAGATGAAGAGCTGTGTCCTGTGACTGAAGCAGCAGGTTCATCCAGGTCTGATCCAGAGCAAAAGACGAAGTTTAAACCTGTCAACTGGACTAATCGTCGTGAGAGTGACGACGTTTCGCTGCTTCGTCAGTTCTGGTCTGATTGCTGCTGGACACGGCCTTATATCTGCATTTAAACTTTGTCTTTTGCTGTTGAGAAACAAGTAACACTATTCAACACGAGGTTTAAGAGTAAAACAAATAAAACTAAAATCACAGCGTGTGCACTGGGTTATTCCACTGCTCCCGTGTTTACTCTTTAACATGTGTAATCTCTGTCGTCCAAGTATGAGCCGTAATAAACCACACGACACTGAGAGCTGTGCCTGAGTCAGATTTTAGAGTAAACTCCATCCTCAGACCTAAATCTAAACAAAGAAAACAATAGTGCCAATAGCCCGGATGCTGATAGACGCGCGAGCAGCCACTAAGGGCCTGAACGATTATGCAAAACATGAGTCAGACACAGTTGAGGCTCAGTGCGGCTCATTAGACCCAGTCAACAAACACAAACCGTAAAAACAAACACAAACCGTAAAAACAAACACACACTAAACAAACAGGTGTGTTCGTTTGTGTAGTTCATAGATATAAGTCAGTCTCCTGCAGGAATCTGACCAGAACTGACTCCGACAACTTTTTGTCCAGTGACATAATTGTACTTTGGCAGACGTCTGTGTGTTTCTGGATGATTTTACTGCTCGTCGTGTTTAGATGTTCAGTCCCCAGTTCGATCGTTTTATAACAACTGAAGCAGAATTTACTAATATGACTAATTTACTCATTTTATTCATATTTGAGTTTGTAGTTACTTCCTTAAAATTTGTCAAACTTAGTGGAGTAATATTATTCGAAAGTCTACTGGAATACACGGTGAGTAGTGGTAGTGAGTATAAATGTAGGACAATGGTCCCTCACTATATCATGGTTCATCTTTCGTGATCTCGATGTTTCGCAGATTTTTTGTGCAATTTTTCATGCCAAGAGACTGTAGACCATTGTGTTCTGCGTCCTGATTGGCTGAGGGACTGTAGACCATTGTGTTCTGCGTCCTGATTGGCTGAGGGACTGTAGACCATTGTGTTCTGCGTCCTGATTGGCTGAGGGACTGTAGACCATTGTGTTCTGCGTCCTGATTGGCTGAGGGACTGTAGACCATTGTGTTCTGCGTCCTGATTGGCTGAGGGACTGTAGACCATTGTTCTGCGTCCTGATTGGCTGAGGGACTGTAGACCATTGTGTTCTGCGTCCTGATTGGCTGAGGGACTGTAGACCATTGTGTTCTGCGTCCTGATTGGCTGAGGGACTGTAGACCATTGTGTTCTGCGTCCTGATTGGCTGAGGGACTGTAGACCATTGTCCATCAGTCTCCTCCGTGTCTCCTGTACAGTACAGAATGTGTCAGACAAATTTACATAAATGTTGGATCAGTGTGACTCTGAAGTGCTGTATGTTTGCAAGTTTTCTCCCCGACAAAACCCACAATGTCGATGAAACGTTCTGCACCGACAAAGGCACCGACGAAGGTTTGAACTTTGTGTTTAAACAAGAGAAATGTGAGAAAATGTTAATGCCTGTGAGAAAAGTGTATAAAATGTGTGGTGAGGGGTTTTACAGACAAGAAACAGAGAGATAATGTAAAAAAATAAAGCTGACTCTTCGGGGTTATTTTTCAAACATAACCTCCGAGATAAACAGGGACCACCTCCTAGGTAGGTCCTACTCGGAGGTGTTTCAGGTTCTTTTTTAGCAGGTGTTCAGGTTCTTTTTTTAAGACAAAACAATAGATACAGTTGATGTTAATGTTGTTAATCACTTTGTCTGTATCAAATAAATAATTCAGAAGTAGAGGGCGAAGATGGAGCATTACTATCGTCACTTCCCACGACCGCGCGAGCTGTAATCCTACACTGAACTCCGCAGATATAGATTGTATGGATGCGTAGGCGGTTTGGCTTCGTCTGTTGCCTTTAGCGTTTTGTGCAAATTGAAACGAGCGTCCTCTCGTGCTTCGAGCGTGGGAGCCGTGTTCGCCTCGTCTCTGCTGAACCGAAGGTCGTCTGTGAAATGTAATACAGTTAATGAGCTGCAGGAGCGCATTGTTTTCTCAGCGCGAAAAGAGACGACATTCAAACGAAGCGACCGGTTGCCGTTGACGACGAGATCTCTCTGGGTTGTTTGAGAGTAAACCGTAAAGAGCAGGTGCGGTAAAGCCCTGTGCGTTCGCGCTTCACTCGAGCGTGCACAAGGTCGCTCCTTTGTTCAAACGTGGCGCTGCCCTCGTGTCGGCTGCAGAGGACTGGATTATTTTGTTCCATTTAAAGGTCATGATTTGTACCGAAAAACAAAACTCGTTCATTTTAAACAGTTTGCAGTGGTCTGGAGTTATTCCTCACTTACCTTACGCCTTCAGAGCATGTTCATTATTCACGGCAATGAGTTTATAAGCAGTTTTCGCAGCTTTCCGAGGCCACAGCGGAGGTTTGCTAACAACAACTCCCATGCTAACCACATATTTCCTGATTCTTGGACAGGAAAAGTCTTAATAATTAGACGCAGACAGAGCACAGCGGACTTATTTTGACCTCAAGAGCTGCTTATGTAACATATCTGTGCTGCGCAAGACAAATTCTGCTCAAATACAGAGGAAAAATAATCAATCAGAACAGGGCCGTTAACATGCTAATGATTTTAAAGGACCTGTATTACACTATTTTATAATCTATGTTCTAATGTTTCCTCGTCACAAACAGACCTGGAGCTGCGTTTTGTTTCACACACAAACCTGCAGATTTAGCCCGAGTTCTTCTCTTCCACCTCGTGATGTCATCGTGTGGCGATACAGGAAGTGCTCCGCTGTGTTTTTTAACTCCACACCTTCATTTCTAGAATCATTTGGATCATTTCAGCTCTGGAATTGCCACGTATCTCGACTGAACTAAAGGTAAAAGGAGATGTTAACGTGAAAACTACCACTTCATGACATCACAAGGTGCAACTCCAGGTCTGTTTTTTTGAGGAGGAAACAGCTTTAAAACACGACTTAAAAACCTCACAAGAGTTATGTTTTGTGTCATATAGGACCTTTAAGAACAACTTCATTATGGGGGAGACATGCTTTACAAGATGCATTCAGTCATGGTCGACTTTAATTAGATTTAATTAAGATAAATATTAAAGAAGACATATTTTGCAGTTTTTAAAGTACTTAAGTATGTGACCACAACATAAGTAGATCTGTACATTTTTACTTTTTTTGTTCATTGTAAACTGTATTATCATTATGATTATATTGTTATTTTTTGCACAGATCACTAAGTACAGAGCTGTGGGCGTGGATAGGGGGTAGGTGAAAACAGGAATTTTCTAAGCATCAAGCGTCAAATGCAGGACATTTACAGCATTACTCAAACTTTCATGAATCAGAACACGACTCTGAGTGGGCTAATGATGAGGAGGCAAGTTTTAACAAGTTTCAAAGCTCATTAAAGCTGAATTTGCATAATATGTCTCCTTTAAGTCATTACTCAAAGTGTAAATTGTCCTCGTATTGTTTCTCGACAGTCGCTCCAGGCGCCGGAAACTGTTTAAGACAAACAAAAACTTGAAGAAGAAAGAGGGATAAAAATACCATGTTGGCTCTGAAAGAGTCTCAAGCTGCTCTGGTTAAGTTCAAATGCCTCAGTTTCATGCTTCTCCAGTCGACATGCGGAGGTGCAGTCACAGGGTTTTGTCGTTTTGTTAAGCAGAAAATACGAAACAAAATCTATTAAAATGATCTTTGAAATATAAAAGATAAAGTGGGACTAAACACAGGAACTCTGCCCACAACTACAAGACAAATACAGCTACGGAACGGGGCAAAACCTGGAGAACGAAAGAGGAGAAAGAGAGAGGAGGAGGGGCAGGTCTGGAGGAGTAAAGAGGAGAAAGAGAGAGGAGGAGGGGCGGGGTCTGGAGGAGTAAGAGGAGGAGAAAGAGAGAGGAGGAAAGGCGGGGGGGGTCTGGAGAACGAAAGAGGAGGAAAGAGAGAGAGGAGGAGGGGCGTGGTTCTAAAGAGGAGAAAGAGAGAGGAAGAGGTGGGGTCAGGAGGAGTAAAGGAGAGGAGGAGAAGGAGAGAGGAGGAGGGGTGGGGTCTGGAGGAGTAAAGAGGAGAAAGAGAGAGAGAGAAAGGGCGGGGTCTGGAGAACGAAAGGAGGAAAGAGAGAGGAGGAGGGGGGCGTGGTCTGGAGGAGTAAAGAGAGAAAGAAGAGGAGGAGAGGTGGGGTCTGGAGGAGTAAAGAGGAGAAAGAGAGAGGAGTAGGGGCGGGGTCTGGAGAACGAAAGAGGAGAAAGAGAGAGGAGGAAAGGCGGGGTCTGGAGGAGTAAAGAGGAGAAAGAGAGAGGAGGGGGGGCGGGGTCTGGAGGACTAAAGAGGAGAAAAAGAGGAGAGAAAGGGCAGGGTTTGGAGGACTAAAGAGGAGATTAAAGGGGAAGGAGGGGCGGGGTCTGGCTGTACTCAGGGCAGTGCTGTGTGATGTCACATAGTGCATAGTGGAGGCAGCAGACACTTGGATATAGATGTTTTTGACCAGAAAGCTGCAAATTTACCTCGTTTGCACCAAAAAATAAAGCCATTAAAACACCATATACACGGTTTAGTATCAAAAAGGAGGTTTAGTGTTTAGTTCCACTTTAACTATCCACAAATAATAAACAATTCCGTCGTTTTTTCCCGTCGTTGGAACAGTGAAACTCTCAGTATTGAACCTAAACACTTCGGTTTCATGCTTTTTCAGCGAACATGCCGCATAAATGAAACCATCTGGTGAGTTATTGGGTTATAACATTCTCATAGACCCTTATGTTTTATCTTTGTCCCACAGGCAGCTCCCCCTCTCTCCAGGCAGTGTCCCATGCACACTCCAGGGGGCGCTCCATGCACCTCCACGCTCCTACCTGTCCTCCTCCTCCTCCTGTGCGCTACATGTGTCCACTGAGCCGTGAGATACAAAGCAGAGGCGCCGTTATTTCTCCGGTAAAAGGGGCTTTTCTGCGGCGCTGAGACGAGGCTCGAGGATCAGAGCCTGTGATTTATGATCCTCGTCGCTGTATTAAAGGTGTAACACTGTCATTACAAAGAGATGAGGAGGTGAGGATTACAGCGGCGTCTGTAATCTAACTGAATGTCTGCTCTCGGTGATGGATTGAGCTCGACGCTGTGAGCTAAAAATATTAATATACGAACATGCTCTGCTATTAGTTTAACACAACAAAACTCATTTTACTTTATTACAGGAAAAGACTTTTAACAATCCTCAAAAAATCAATTCCAAAGCATTAGAATAAACTACCTGTGCCCCCTCCCTAAATGCCCCTTGTTTCGGACGCTCTCACCTGATGCGGCTCGACCTGCGCTGCCCCCCACAGGTCGGCGAGGCGCGGGTGCGTGGGCGGGCCCAGGCTGTGGATGGTGCTGTTGGGCGTGGCCTGCAGTGAGGCGGAGGCACTGTGCATCTGCAGAAAAACACACAAGTACACATCAGTTCTGTAGTACTGCAAAATGACCTCGGGTAAAAGGGCACAGAGCTAATACTGCAGATAGGAAGTGTTTCTGATCAGTCTGAGACACTTTAGTTTTTTGTGCAGCTCGTCACAGGCTCGTAAAGCTCTGCCCTGGGACAGACTGACAGAAGTGAGACGGACGGTCTGTGCCATCGGCCCCTGCCCCATCAACACAAACACAAGGAATCAAAAGTTTGACAGGTCACTATCCAAACTTTGGTCCTTCTCAGTGACAAAGCAAGTGCATTATAGTCTACAGCCAAATCTGCAGCAGAAAGTGTCGCACTGAAGAGAAGCCACTGCCCCTGTGTGTCTCTGTGTCTCTCTGTGTGTCTCTGTCTCTGTGTGTCTCTGTGTGTCTCTGTGTCTCTATGTGTCTCTGTCTCTGTGTGTCTCTGTCTCTCTGTGTCTCTGTGTGTCTCTGTGTGTCTCTGTGTCTCTGTGTGTCTCTGTGTGTCTCTGTGTCTCTGTGTGTCTCTGTCTCTCTGTGTCTCTGTGTGTCTCTCTGTGTGTACGGTCCTGTCTGCCCACTCCTCCTTCTCTCTCTGTCTGTGTGTGTCTCTCTCTCTCTCTGTGTGTCTCTGTGTGTCTCTGTGTGTCTCTGTGTGTCTCTGTGTGTGTCTCTGTGTGTCTCTGTCTCTCTGTGTGTCTTTGTGTGTCTCTGTGTGTCTCTGTGTGTCTTTGTGTGTCTCTGTGTGTCTCTGTGTGTCTCTGTGTGTCTCTGTGTGTCTCTGTGTGTCTCTGTGTGTCTCTGTGTGTCTCTGTGTGTCTCTGTCTCTCTGTGTGTCTTTGTGTGTCTCTGTGTGTCTCTGTGTGTCTTTGTGTGTCTCTGTGTGTCTCTGTGTGTCTCTGTGTGTCTCTGTCTCTCTGTGTCTCTGTCTCTGTGTCTCTGTCTCTGTGTGCTGTCCTGTCCTCCTCTTCCTCTTCTCTCTGCTCCAGCTCTTCACCTTTCCTCCTCTTTCTCTGGTTCTTCTCGTTATAATCTAAGTGACAGAAAGTGGCTGTTTTCTCGCCTTTAATGAGAGAAACTTAAGACCTGACTCAGTGCAGGACGTGACACGTGTTTGCACAAGTTTTTAGACTTAACTCCGTCCAAACTTTAAATGTGGATTTGTCTGGAATAACTGGTCCTATCAACACGACCCTGACACCTGCTCTGAGCCTGAGCTCCACCTGTCCCTGTTTTAACAAGAACAAATCAAAAATCCAGATCCATCAATATGGGGAAAATCATCTTTTTTCATGATTCTTCTTGTCCCGTATCGCCCAGCCCTCCGCCCACGTCACACTCAAACCAGACGCAGTTTGTGACCCAGAATCGGGCAGAAACGGGGAGGCTGCAGAGACATTCCTCAAACTGTTGAAGCGCAGCATTAGCCCTGGGTGGAGATAAATAGAACGACCCACTTTTTATATTATAGACTCACATAAAACCTCCAGATTCAAAGTTCAAGGCTCTTTTTGGTCCCACAGAGTCTATTTTTACTGCCATGTTTTCTGGGTTATATTGGCACATTTTACTGTTATGGATTTAGACTTAACACATTTAACATATAATTGTATAATGAACATTTTCAAAGTATTTATATAATAATGAACAAAGGGTTTATTAAGAATGTTTCGGGTTAGTAACTACCCTATTTTGCAGACTATAAGTGTCAGGGTCCGACTTATACTCCAGAGCGACGTAATCTAGAAAATACGATACTTAATTAAAGGTCCTATATTAAACAAAATGGACTCTTATGAGCTTCAAGACGTGTTTTAATGTTGCTCCATCAACAAACTGCACCTGGAGACGTGTTTTGTTTCTTTCACATGTTAATAATCATGAAGTGATAGTTTTCAAGTTAAAATCTGCCTTTTTTACCTTTAGTTCAGTCGAGATAAGTGACAAATACAGGACTGAAATGATCCAAATGATTCTAGTGAAGGTGTGTGGAGTTTAAAAACACAGTGGAGCACTTCCTGTATTACCACACCATGACATCACAAGGTGGAACAGAGTGTTTCCAGTTTGAGAGAAGAACTCAGCCTAAATCTGCAGGTTTTTGTGTTAAACGTGTGAATGAAACAAAACACAACTCCAGGTCTGTTTGTGACGAGGAAACAGCATCAATCAGAAAACAGCGTGACGTGGATTATTTAAGACTGTGGTGTCAAACTCAGACTTAAATGGGGCCAGGTGTAACTAAATGTCACCAAATGTCATGTAAAATAAATGCAACTACTTTTCAATCTCGTTAATTAACCATTTCTACATTTATTACTTATTCAAGTTACAAATATTACACATGGATTTGCATAGATATGAAAAAATGTCTGTGTAACTGTGTATCTCTCTTTACCTTGTCACGGGCCACATAAAATGACCTGGTGGGTCACATTTGGCCCATGGGCCTTCAGTTTGACACAAGTGCTTTAAGGGTTTGGAGTTAAGGCCTTAATTAAGTAATTACTCAGTCTGAATCATTCTTAATAAACTGTGTGTTCATTATGTTTTAAGTCTTTGTTCTTTATTAAGAGACAGTGCACAGCCTGTTTTCATTGTAATTTATCTTTATCCGCTGATTAAGGCTTTATGTTAAGGAGTTATGTTAAACCAGAGTATATCCGACTTATATCTGACATATTCACTGAAATTGCTTCAGAAATGCCAAGCCATCGTAAAAAAAAAAAAAAACACTTTAATTGGATCTACTAAATAAAATGAGTCACAGTAAAACGATTGTCTTAACACAGAGACTTTTACTAATGCGTTAACAAGGAAAAGGTGGATATTTGTCCTGTTTCTTTGTGCCCCTCGTCTCAGACTCTGCTGAAATGATTCGTCTGCAGAACAACTCGAGTGTTTCCGGCTTTGAAAATGTTCCTATTAAAACTCACCACCCACTGGAGCTTTGCTCAACAATATCTTCCCCTGGGCTCCTGACATTTTCAATCTCAATAAGGAGCAGAAAATACATCTCCTGCTGCCAAAACAATGACACACACAAAGGCTCTGAAAGTGTCCAGTGAGCCGCTCTGCCACGAACGCACAAGAGCCTCAACTCACAAGAGCCTCAACTCACAAGAGCCTCAACGCACAAGAGCCTCAACTCACAAGAGCCTCAACTCACAAGAGCCTCAACGCACAAGAGCCTCAACAAACAAGAGCCTCAACGCACAAGAGCTTCAACTCACAAGAGCCTCAACTCACAAGAGCCTCAACGCACAAGAGCCTCAACTCACAAGTGCTTCAATTCACAACAGCTTCATTATATTTTGTTAAATGAAGATTTAAACTGTCAGAAAAATGTTAAATTATCCTTGCATTTTTGTTGGAATGTTTTGAGTTCATGACATGTAGCAGTATTTTTCACTTCCTGTATTTTTATACTTTTCTTGTCAACTTTTCCCCCACAAACTGCCACTTAACCGATGTAAAACGATGTTAAATATTTATAATAATAATAATATCTCATCAAACCAAGTCACAATCAGAAAAAAACATGAGCCCGGTCGTTCACTTTAAAACCCACTGAAGAGAAGACAGAGTGAAAAATATATTACCCACAATGCATAGGGCTCTGTGGTGGTTCTCATTTGCGCTGCAGCCTCTTCTCTGAGACACCGCGGATGACCTTTTGCAGTTATATTTCATAAGCCTGCTGTATTTAACGAGCTCAGCGTCAGCCCGAACCTCCGTCTCCCTGTGTCACAGTTCAGTCACAGTTCAGCCTCACTTCATTCATTTGTACAAAAAATCCTCCCGCTAATGATTTAAAACCGCGCCGTCTGCATATTAAGACCAGGACGGGACTGAAACGCACTCAACATTTCTAGGAATCTGTCTGTTGTGCGTGAATAAAAGACGGAGCAGGGCAGATTAACTCATTTGTCACAGAAACGTGATCGATCCAGCTGCCGTGGGTTTGTGACATGAGGTGAAAGATGAGAGTAATAACAAACAGAAAAGGGCTGGGAGAGACAGACGGCTTTTTAAACACAGTATAGATCTTGTGTCGTGTCGGTGTGTATGGATTTGTACCAGGTTTTACTTCATATTTACTCTCATGTGATCATCGTTTTATGAAATGTCTTTCTGCAGCACAAGTTCTAACACATTTGTGCATAAAATCGAGTTTGGTTTTACTAACAGAGCGTCTCTTTGTGACTGTCACTGCTGTCGATGTTTGTACGTGGGTTTATTTTTGTTACATCACGTCGCATTTCGGGTCTTTTTGATGGAGAGGTCTGCAGCCAGTCGCCCGTCTATAAAAACATGGGGCTAGGAACAGACGAGAGACTACGGAGAAATCATTTTACCTTTGTTTTATTTATTTAAACTGCTGTTATGAAAAGACGCAGGACAAGGTGGAGGGACTATGTGTCTGGGCTGGGGACGCCTTGAGGTCCCACTGGAGGAGCTGGAGGACGTGTCTGGGGTGAGGGAAGTCTGGGAGTCAATGCTTAGACTGCTGCCCCCGCGACCCGGCCCCGGATAAGACGAAGAACATGGATAAATGTATAAAAGTCTGTCTGTTCTGCTTAACTCTACAGCGTCGGATGCTCTCGCCGCCGATAAACTCGCGGTTTTGGACTTTCCATCAACATAACTCCGCAACCAACTGTGCCTCATGTAAATTCAAAGTACGTCTCAAACTAGAGGCATGAGGCTCTTTAAACATGTCACTGTCATTACGGTAATGTGCTTACGTCGCCCTCGAAGACGACCAATCAGAGCACAGGAGAAGAGAACCAATCAGAGCGCAGGAGCCGCCGAGATTCTCCCAGTCAGTTATTTTATGCGTCAAAGGAAAAATAAGGATGGAAATGTAAAATAGAGGAAGTTGTGTGAAAGAAAGACGTCCTTTAACATGATTTTTATGGCTAAAAAAAGAAAAAAAAGTCTAGGTGAGCTATGATGGGCTGTAATGTGCTCAGACCTTAAAGAGTTTTTAATTAGACTAAATCAAACTGAAAAGATGAAGTGATTTTGTTTTCCCTGCACCTTTTTCTGCTGTAGATAGTAATTTAATACCAGTTTTGTTATGGTTAGTGACAGACAGATGATAGAGTGACCTGTCGTGTGATGATTATAGACAAATATCGACATACGGAGCGACATGTGTTATAATTATAGTCATGTATAGACTCTAGTGACCTGTACTTGTTGTTACTGGAGACATATAAAGACTCTAGAGCAGGGCTGTCCAAACTACGGCCCGTGGACCAAATGTGGCCCTCAGACCAGTTTTTGTTGGCCCTCACGCCTCCTCCTAAACTGGGCCAATTGTGCAGGAAGTTTGTTTTACTACAAACTCAAGAGATTCTACCTCTATAACCTGAATAACATCACACTGCATTGTGGCACGGATCTAAAAATAATCCTCCAAGTCGTTTTAAAGGTACAATATTCAGTCTGCGGCCCTCGGTGAACAAAGTCTGGACCCCATAAAGACATAAAGACTCTAAACTGACCTGTTGCTGCTGTAGCTGCTGTAGTAGCTGCTGTTGTTGGTATTGGTGCAGCTGTTGGAGTTGTTGGAGCTGCGTTTGCTGCTGCAGGACGAGATGAGCCTGATGTTGAGTCAGGAAACTGTTGACCGTCCCCTCGAAGCCGTCGCCCGGAGTCCCACACGCTCCGCTGCCTCCTGAGAACGACAGCACAAGTGTAGGACTGAAATATGGTGTAAATCTCATCTCACTGAGCCCTTCAAGACGTCAGGAAACTGTTGAAACCATGACATAATCCTGCTGAAATCTAAATGTGTGGCAGAACCTCTGTTGTCTTGTCTCTGTGGAGAAGTTGTTGGCTTTAAACTTTCATTTTCAAGGTATTTTTGAGCAATAAAAACACCTGTAACTGAATAAATGCCAGATAAATCAGTTTAATTTAAAGTAAAACCTGTGCTCTACCCTTCAGAAAAGTGACATATTATACTTTTAACTCTATGACATGTATTTAACAGAACATCAGACACTTGAAGCGTCTCCTCCTCGAGCGGCCCGTACCTCCGGCCATGATGTAGGAGCTGGCAGCGGGGGAGGCCACGCCCCGACGGCTGGCTGGTGATGGGGGTCCCAGGCGTCGGACGAGAGGAGAGACAGTACAGGCCCTGGGACACGTACGAGTGAGGCCACACGTCTGCGGACGAGTGGTGCAGGATCTGATCTGGAGGAGGAGGAGAGAGGGAGGTGAGTGAACGGGAGAGAGGAGAGAGAGGAGAGAGGAGAGGAGGAGAGAGGAGAGGAGGAGAGAGGAGAGGAGGAGAGAGGAGAGAGGAGAGAGGAGAGAGAGGGAGGTGAGTGACCAGGAGAGAGGAGAGGAGAGAGGAGAGAGGAGAGAGGAGAGAGAGGAGAGAGGAGAGAGGAGAGAGGAGGAGGAGAGAGAGGAGGAGAGAGGAGAGGAGGAGAGAGGAGAGAGGAGAGAGAGAGAGAGAGGAGAGAGGGGGTGAGTGACCAGGAGAGAGGAGGAGGAGAGAGGAGAGAGGAGAGAGGGAGGTGAGGTGAACGGGAGAGAGGGGAGGGGAGAGTGACCGGGAGAGAGGAGAGGAGAGAGAGAGAGGAGGAGAGAGAGGAGAGAGGAGAGAGGAGGAGGTGAGTGAACGGGAGAGAGGAGAGAGAGGAGAGGAGAGAGGGGAGAGAGGAGAGAGGAGAGAGGGAGGTGAGTGACCGCGAGAGAGGAGAGAGGAGAGAAGAGAGAAGAGAGAAGAGAGGAGAGAGGAGAGAGGGGAGAGGAGAGAGGACAGAGGGTGAGTGGCCGGGAGAGAGGAGAGAGGAGAGAAGAGAGGAGAGAGAAGAGAGGAGAGAGGAGAGAGGAGAGAGGGAGGTGAGTGAACGGAAGAGAGGAGAGGAGAGAGGAGAGAGGGGAGAGAGAGGAGAGAGGAGAGAGGAGAGAGGAGAGAGGGAGTAACCGGAGCTGGGTGGTTGAAGTATTTATTTATTTTATTAATTTCTCGTAGCACATGTTGTATTTTAATACCAAAAGAGACGAGTCAGACTCTCCTGAAGTCGTGTCACTGTTTATTCAGTTTATTCTTTTTTCATAGTATTTTGTAGTTTTTTTTCGTGTACATTCTGCTCTGAGGTACAGGAGATTATTATTATTACATTATTACTTCATGAGTTTCAGGCAGAGAAATTCCTCCATGATTTGAAACATTTTACGACTGTCGCTGCTGTAGAAATAATTATAAACAGTGATATTTTTTAACACGAGGAGGGGCTCATTATGTCACTGGGTTTATTTTTGCTCATAATTTGGATCGATCACGTCATGAAGAACCAGGAGGAGACAGTCTGAAGTTCTAGTATAAAGTAGTTCACGTTTTTGCTCAGGATGGAGGCAGCGGCGTCCGGACTCGTGTCTTTTTATAAAACACAGTGAGATGATTCTGTCCAGGAGCCGCAGTGTTTCCCCCGATGAGTCGTCCTTGAGTTGTACCGACAAGGGCAGCTCTGTGTTTGTTTATCTGCACAAAATAAAGTGTTTGCTGCACTTCCACCTCAGCAGGAGCCTGTGGAGGACAGATAGGACTGGTGCACGGAGCCTGGTTCTGCCGCTGCTCGGGTCAGACTCTCTGCTCTAATCTCGCCTCCACAAATCGCTGCTTTCATTGTTTTTTATGAATCACCGAGCGGCTTAAACAAGCGTCTCACCTGAGGCCGCAAAACAACAAGAGTCCGGGGTGTTACTAAAAACAGCCCGTCCCCCGTTACACTGTGGTTAATGGGCCCTGTCAGCGAGCGTTAGAGACGAGCAGCTGAACATCGCCCGGCCCGTCAGAACCACACGCTTTTACAAATCTGAACAAAAACCGTGTCCTGTTTCCACGACCAGCCATAACGGACACGGACCAATCAGAACAACTCTGATCTGTCCATGAAATGTGCCTGTCTGACGAGGGAAAAATGAAATACCACAGAGCACAAATAAACAGCTACACGACTGATTATCCTGGACATTTGTTTTATTAACCAGAAAAACACACATGCGGCGGCCGTCTGACAAATAAAAAACATAAAACAAAAGAGAAAATAAACAGCTACACGTCTGTGACTCTCCTGGCTCCTCGTGGTCGATGATTCAAACAGAAAATAATCATAAAAATAAGACTGCATTAGTGTTTTATAGTGTTTTTTTCCAGATGCTCATAATCACTTTACAGTGATGTAAAGTGAAGTTGCTGTTGTAGCCACAGCTGCCCTGGGACAAGCTGACGACAGTGCCACACACAGGGCCTCTCAGCACGACCCGTCCCTCAGGACACAGCTTTAGAAAAGTATGAGGCACTAGTCAAACAGGCAGATCAATGAAAGTTCATTAAAGCTCTGATGTCCAGACTTCCACCTCCCTAGACACTTCCTCCAGCTTTCACTTCACATTTTAAATCCAGTTTCCTCGACGTTCATTTAACATCAGTAACCTCCCCGTTTCATCTGTTAAAACATTTATATGAAGAGGTCAGCGCTTTCATAAGACGCACTTTACATTATTTATTCCCCACAGAACTCTCTTATTGTTTTGAGATATTGTTTTTTCTGCCTCGTGGCGCTGATCCCAGCTGCGATCGGTGGCCGTCCTCCAAAAGTCCTTTCCAGCCGGTCGCCTCCATAACTGACACGGCTATTTTTAGCTGCAAACAAGACTCTAATATTCACAAACCTCCACTGTAAGCAACAACAGAACCGCCCACGGTACAGAACAGCACCTAGAACCGGCTAAAACACCAGAACAACAACACAGAACAGAACCATCCAGAACCACCACAGAACCACCACAGAACCACCTACACCACCACAGAACCACAACAGAACCGCCCAGCGGTACAGAAGCACCTAGAACCGGCTAAAACACAGAACAGAGAACAAAACCATCCAGAACCACCCAGAACCATCACAGAACCACCTCAGAACCATCCAGAACCACCCAGCACCACACCAGAACCATCACAGAACCACCTACACCACAACAGAACCACATCAGAACCGCCCAGCGGTACAGAAGCACCCAGAACCGGCTAAAACACAGAACAGAACCACACACCACAGGAACCATCCAGAACCACCTCAGAACCACCACATAACACCTCAGAACCACCTAGACCACAACAGAACCACAATAGAACTGCCCAGAACCACCCAGCACCCACGCCAGAACCATCACAGAACCCCTACGCCCACAACAGAACCACAACACCAACCACAACAGAACCGTCCAGCGGTACCAGAAACCACCTAGAACCGACTAAAACACAGAACAGAACCACCACAGAACCATCCTGAACCACCCAGCACCATCACAGAACCACCTACACCACACCAGAACCATCACAGAACCACCTAGACTGCAACAGAACCACAACAGAACTGCCCAGCGGTACAGAAGCACCCAGAACAAGCCTTATCACAGAACAGAACCACCTCAGAACCACCACAGAACCACCACAGAACCACCTCAGAACCACCACAGAACCACCTCAGAACCACCTTAGAACCACCTCAGAACCCCCCAGCGCCACACTAGATCCACCACAGAACCACCTCAGAACCACCTTCAGAACCAGACCACCACAGAAACCACCTCAGAACCACCTCAGAACCACCCAGCGCCACACGGAGCCCTGGCCTGAGACATATTCCTTCACTGTCCTGTTCTGTGGTTAATGATGCTTCTTCTTGGCTCCTCGGGGGATTGTGGGGGATTGTGGGGGATCAGTGTGACCCGTGTGCTAAAGCGTGACCGCAGCATCAATAAGGCTCGGCTAAGGGTTAATAAGATACACAGGCCAGAAGAAGAGAAGGTCAGAGGGAAGAGGAGCACATCCTAACAGTTAATACGCTTTATGTTAGTGACGAGATACGAAAAAGAAACTGAGATTTGTCTAAACCTTAAGAAAACAGCCAAGACATTCCACACAATCTTTAGGTTAAGTCCGACACGCTGCTAGAATCTGAATATTTAGTAGATTTGGGGGTAATTGTGCTCACATTTGTTAATAGTTTTTGATCAAATAATATATAATCCACTATTAAAGGTCCATTACGGAAACTCAAAACCCAGGACCAGCATTTACAAGAGAAGAAAACAGAAAACTGAGAACGAGGGATGGGACAATAGACAGAAATATGGTTTATTGTGATAAAAATGGTTGACGGCAGTTGTTCGTGCGTCATTTTAAATAATTGTGATAATCGGTAACAAACAAAAACCTTTATATCACCTGAATGTGCAGAACAAACCTAGACTAGACCAAGTAATTTGCACTTAAACAAATGCAATTACTGTATTTTCTGGAGAATAAGTCGCACGAGCCAAAAAAAATGCATAATAATGAAGAAAAAAAACATATTTCACATAAATTGCATCTGAGTATGTCCAAACTATGGAAAAAAAAGAGTGATTTATAGTCTGAAAAGTACAGTATATAAAAGTTTAAACATTGAACTTATTTGTAGCATTAAATTATAATTAAAACTGCAAGCAGTGATAAAGGCCCTCGCCACCCTTTGCGAACGCGGGGTAACTCCACCAGCGGAAGTTTCGCCGCTTCTCGTTCCCGCTTCTCGTTCCCGCTTCTCGTTCCCGCTTCTCTTCTCGTTCCCGCTTCTCGTTCCCGCTGGTCTTCTCGTTCCCGCTTACATCGCCCCTCCCACCAAAAACAGCGACTGTAGTAATCCTACTCTCCATTCATTCCAATGAGAGCATTTATGACATTTTCACGCCTACACGGTTGGAAAATAGAGGTATGTCTTCATTGGCTTTTTTGTTCAGTATGATGAGTGGAATATGTGTACCAAATTTTGATGATCTATGACAAAGTGATTTTTTTTTGCATCCCAGTTAACCAAAACCCATGTATTTCAAAGAGAAATGTCGGTCGTTGCCGTGGCAACGCACTTGCAAATAGAGGTATGTTCTCATGGCGTTTTTGTTCAGTATGGGAATAGGGATGTCCATGCCAAATTCAAATGTTTTTGAAAAGTCAAAATTTTTGGGTTCAATTCAAAATTTCAAGGGGGCGCTGTGGAGCAATGGATGGTCTTCAGCTATGTAAACCTGTATATCCATTACATTCAGATGAACATTGTGACCCAAAATGTATATTAATGCCGGTTACACAGGACATTGCATGTTTGAGTTAGGTGCAATTCAATAATTCAAAAAAAACGCAGTTGTTCTTCGCATGTTGGCCACGCCCACATTTTATGACTTAGAAAAATCCAAGTGAGTTGCCTTTAATCCACATGGGTCTAGTTTATTTAGACCCAATTTGCAAGTTGTTGAATTGAAAATCCATGGCGTAAAAAATCCAAACGTGAGAGTTAAAATTTCAAAAAAATTGTGTTCCGCCCACAATGGCCGACTTCCTAGTAGGGTTTAGGGTGGGGGTCATAATATAATTTTTTTACTTGTCTTGACGTTCTATGGTTTCTACCAAATTTCATTTGTCTACGATGAAAAAGGTTCTCTCATTGCCGTAATGTATTTTTGAATTTGAGGTGGCGCTATGGAGTAATTTTGAAACATTAATTTTTTTTCACATCAAAAATACAACATTTTTCACCCAACCTTGAATTTTGGGTCATAGTTGGATTAGTGCAGAGCATCTATTTAGTCGACAAAACAAAGTCCAGTACTCTGAACCCCATTCATTCAATGACACATTTAGATGTTACCACGGTAACATAGTTGTAGATAGAGGTATGTTTCTTATTGGCTTTTTGGTTCAGTATATCAAGCCAGATGTCCATGTCAAATTTCAAATGTTTATGACAAAGTAATTTTTTTCAGTCTCATTCAAAAGTTCAAGGGGGCTCTGTGGAGCAAATTGTAATGTCTGACTTATGTAAATTGTAATGTTCTGTCATTCAGTTTAACCTTTTGAACAAAAACGTATATTAAAGCCGGAAAAACTAGGACCCTGGCTTTTTGTGTTATGCGCAATTTAAAATTTTCAAAAAGGGCTTTTTTCTTAAGCAGGCTGACCACGCCCACATTTTATAACATAAAAAATTCAAGACATTGGCCTCAAATCCCAACAGGGTTTATTTCATTTTGACAATTTCCAAGTTTCTAGAATGAAATCCATTGCGTTAAAAAATTCAAATGTGAGAGTTAAAATTTTCAAAAAAAATGGGCTTCCCACCCACAATGCCCCCCCCTGACTTCCTTAGGGTTTAGGTGTGGGGTCCTAATATAATTTTTTACTTGTTTTGACAGTTCTATGGTTCTACCCAAATTTCATTTGTCTACGATGGAAAAGGTCTGTCATTGCCGTAATGTATTTTGAACTTGGAGGTGGCGCTATGGAGTCATTTTGAAAAAAAAAAACATTAATTTTTTTGCCCATCAAATTACACATTTTTCACCAACTTTGAATTTTGGGTCATAGTTGGATTAGTGCAGAGCATCTATTTAGTCTAAAACAAAGTCCAGTACTCTGACCCCATTCATTTCAATGACACATTTATGATGTTACCATGGTAACATAGTTACAAATATAGAGGTATGTTCTCATTGGCTTTTTTGTTCAGTATGTGAAGCCAGATTTCCATGTCAAATTTCAAATGTTTTTGACAAAGTAATTTTTTTTAGTCCCATTCAAAAGTTTCAAGGGTGCGCTGTGGAGCAATGTAAATGTCTGACTTATGTAAATTGTATGTCATTGCATTCAGATCAAGATTTTCAACAAAAACGATATTAATGCCGGGAAATAGGACGCTGCATGTCTCAGTTATTGGCAATTTTAAAACGTCAAAAAATGCTTTTTTTTCTTTGCAGGTGGCCACACCCACATTTAATGGACGTAAACAAAAAATCAAGACAGTGAACTTTAATCCCACATGGGTGTAGTTCATTTTGACCACCCATTTTTCACGTTTCTAGAATAGAAATCCATTGCGTAAAAAAATCCAAACGTGAGAGTTAAAATGTCAAAAAAAAATGGGGTTCCGCCCACAATGGCGGACTTCCTGTAGGGGTTTAGGGTGGGGTCATAATACAATTGTTTACTTGTCCTTGAACATGTTCTATGGTTCTCTACCAAATTTTCGATTGTCTACGATGAAAAAGGTCTCTCATTGCCGTAATTGTATTTTGATTTTTGAGGTGGCGCTATTGAGTCAATTTGATATGTGAATTTTTTGCACATTAAAATAATAAATTTTTCACCAACCTTGAATTTGGTGGTCCAATAAAATGGACTTTTTTGTTAACGTTCAGGGGTCAAAAATGGCTTCAATTGGCAACCAAAATAATAAGAATAATAATCATTAAAAACTGCAAGCAGTGATAAAGGCCCTCGCCACCCTTGCGACCGCGGGGTTCACTGCGACCGCGGGGTTCACGCGACCCGTGGAGTTCGCGCCTCTCGTTCCCGCTTACATCGCCCCTCCCACCAAAACAGCGACTGAGTAATACTACTCCATTCATTCCAATGAGAGCCATTTATGACATTTTCACACCTGCACGGTAGGAAATAGAGGTATGTCTTCATTGGCTTTTTTGTTCAGTGTGATGAGTGGAATATTGTGTACCAACATTTCGATGGTCCATGACAAAGGTTTTTTTTTTTTCATCCCAGTTAAACCAAAACCCATGTATTTCAATGAGCAATGTCGGTCGTTGCCATGGCAACACACTTACAAATAGAGGTATGTGCTCTTTGGCTTTTTTGTTCTTCAGTATGGGAATAGGGATGTCCATGCCAAATTTCAAAATGTTTTGAAAAAGTAAAATTTTTGTGAGTCCAATTTGCAAATCGTTTCCAGGGGGGCGCTGTGGAGCAATGGATTGTCTCATCTATGTAAACTGTATATCAATTAGTTTCAGCTGAACCGTGATGCCCAAAATGTCTATTAATGCCGGTTAGCCGGGCCACTGCATGTTTGCGTTCAGGTGCAAACATTGTATACTTGAAACAAACGCCATTTTTCTTTGCTGTTGGCTACACCCACATTTATACACTTCAGAAAAAATGTAAGGGGTGGCCTTTTAATCCCACCTGGGGATCTAGTTCACTTGTCCAATTTTATTTTTTTTAATTAAAATCCAGGCTTAAACAATCCCAACGGAGAGTTAAAAATTTCAAAAAAAAATGGGGTGCCGTCCCACCATGGCCGACCTTCTGTCAGGGTGTAGGTGAGGTCGTCCTCCTAAATTTTACTTGTCTTGACCATGTTCTTATGGTTCTACCCATT
>JAIEZT010001094.1:0-22410 GCA_019594935.1 Periophthalmus modestus | reverse complement strand
GCCATTTAGAAACCCCCAGTGTGATGTTACTACAAAGTATCAATTTTAATATTAAGGTACAAATTAGTGGCAAATGTGTTCTGTTGCTAAACGTGTCTCCTCTCCTTCTCTCCTTTCAGGATTGATGATGAGCTTCTGGGCTATGGTCACTCTTACAAGCCCCAACGCGATGCCATTCGGGCTCACACGTGTCATGTACAACCGCCGCAGCCGCATGAACCCGCTGTGGAACAACTGTGGTGGCTGGGAGGTTTTACGATGGAGAAGGGTATGGAGCATCATGGAACATTTTGCAGGCTTAGTAACAAAGCCCACCGGTTTAATCTGCATTAGTATGCAATTAAACACCTGGTTACATGTAGCCCTTTATGGGTGCGTTTCCTCATTACAAAATACCTGGAGTTGTGTTTTGTTTTCATGCACACACGTTTAACACACAAATGCTGCACAGGCCTGTCCACGGTAAACACAAATTGAAACACGATTATATGCTACAGAGAAATACTACACCAAACGATAATATGGAAAATACTTTTATACCACTGACACAAGCAAACATAATTTCAGTAAAAGCAATTTTAAAGTATTCCATATAATTAATTGCCATGAGCTTCCAACAAATAATATAGCAGAAAGGGACCAATAATTTAGCATAAAAGTTTATTCAACATATAACTCTCATGATCTTACCTTATTCCTATAAATCCCCACTACTTACAAAAATAATTTGTAAAGGTGATAAAATAGTGTAGCCCCAAAATAGTTGTTCCCAGCTTTCATATATTGAACTATAAATCGATATAGTTAATTATCGTGACAGTCCTAACCGTGCAGAGTTCTGAAACAGACACACTAACACCTGTAAAAAGTGATAAAGCAGGAAGTGCGTCACTGTGTTTTTAAACGCCATCTCCACTTTCACTAGAATAAATTAGGATAATTTCAGTCACTGGCATTTCCAGTCTCTACTTGATACAAGTAAAGGGTAGCTGTTAACTACTGTCTTCATGACAAGTGGACAAAGAGGATCATTTTGAGCTTTTGGATGTCTAGACAGATATAATAAAGGGTTACTCAAACATGTTGGAATGAAACACAACCTACTCCAGTATGTTTTTGATGCTAGTAACAGCAATATAACATGGCTTAAAGCTCACAAAAATCAGTTTTGTGTAAAATATAAAATTTTTAGTCCTGTACATTTGGGAAGAGTACTAAATTGATTATATTTTTAACCGTCCAATCAAAAGTGCTAAATTGTCCGACAAGGTTTTGTTTTTTGTTGTTTATACTTGTTTGATAAAGCTCAAAATTACACTAAAACTGTTCAAGAAAGGTCCTGCAAATGTGATTTATTTTTTTTTTTATTTCAGTATCTATGCTTACTCAAAATGAGTATCTGATTTTTGATACTTTAACCCTACATTCCTCCCGAACACAGGGCCTGTTAATTTGTGGTTGAGGTTGAAGGAATCACTTTACCACACCTAGTTTTGAAGATTGACACTGGGCGTGTTATATTTATTACTCTTCTGCCCCTTTTTTACAGCCCTTTTAAAAATGTCTGTTATTCCAATTTGCACATCTCAAAACAGTAATTGTCCCCCTCCACTTGATTTTTGATGTGTTGACAAATGATGGCGGGTGGATTTTATATGAGTTAAAACTGTGCAGGACGTTCAAAAGCCTCTATTAAGAAGTCGACAGGAGCTATAACAAAATATTCCTGGTACCTGTGACACCTGTGACGTGGTATTGTTTTGTCTTGTCTGTCCCTGTCCTTCCCATTTCTGTAGGTTTTTGGGGTTACGTGGGACAAAATGGGTGTGGCTTATGAGGCTCCCACTGTGGCCACGCGCCTTGGAGCATACCTGGCGCAGGTAAGAGCAGAGCATCTTTCATTAATGTACACCCCTACATTAGGGCTGGCAAGATTCATCACAATATTGAATGGATGCAAATTGCAAAGGCTGCAATTTTTCATAGTACCATATTTTCACAACACAAATCTCGGTGTTATTCGGCTTAAAAAACTGTTAATCTTGTAGTACATGTTGAAATGGCCCTGTGTGTCAGATGCCCTCCCTTTGTCACCATGGGGTCTTTTTCTAACCCCTGTTTTTGGTAACCCTGTAAAGTCTGTACAAACATGTTCTGAATGAGATTCTTGTCTTAGTTTGACAGTTCAGATTCAGTCTTGAATGTGAACTTTGAACAGAAATCCTGTTATCAAAAAACAAATCACAAATCTTTATCACACAAACGCAATGTTTATCAGAAAAAATCACAATTGGTTATTTTTCACAAATTCAGTCAGCCCCCACTACTGCATATGTACATGCAAAAGTTATGTATCAATGGAAAGCAAAGAATCATATGAAGCCATAATCTCCCCTATCACTAAACTAGAAGTCAAAAGGTGTTGAAAAAGTTGGCAACAAAATGTAATTATACTTTTAAAAAATGTCTCCGTCTTTGCTGTTTTTTCATAGAGGTGCTTCCCCAGAGTCCATGTTTGGGGTAAACCAGTCATATAAATAATAGCTACAGAAGTTTGAGATACTCTGATATTGTTTTCAGTTTGTGTGACGCCTCCCAGCCCTGTGGCCTCGCCCACATAGATTGCATGCTGGTGGCCATATGCTTGTTAGCATGTAAAAATAAAATACAAAAAGATACAGCAAAAGCATTCTAGAAGGAGCGCGTAACTGTTTGTCTCCAGCATAAAAATGAATTATGAAATTTGAGAATACAATTGTAATTTAAGTACAAATCATATTTACATATTGCACATTTTACATGAATTAAAACTTTGTATCATTAACATTAGTGTTTCGAAATGTTTTATTTATTGCTTTGAGTCAGAATTTGCATATTTATCTCAATAATTTGATTTAGGCGAAAATATCTGCTGATGCCACCAAAGGCCAAATTGGCACATGGGTGGCATTTGGGCACCAGATTGTCACAGGATGCTTCGGATGTTTGTTTTTTTTTTCTGCACCAGATTTGTAACCATTACAATCACATGTTTTACCATTCCTTGGTGGTTTTTAAAAGGCAATTTTTATGTTTTGGTCAGACGGAATTAAGAGGCTTGTGTTTGACTCTAATGTACTTATTTCCATTGGTATATAATGGCATTTATTTAACACCAGACCAACCACCAGAGAAAACACATTCACTTCATTTAGACACCGAGATCATACATGTGGACCATGTACAGGCTGAGGAAACCCTCAGTTAATATGTACTTTTCCTTTCTGAGGATTTATTCAAAAAAGACCATAACGGGTTTTACGAGTCACAAAAATTAAATGGTATCAGATATTTGAGAACTATAAGGAAACGACAGCTTGACACTATCCCAGGACAGTTTCTTAGTCCGGCTGCTGTTGATATTGCACCGTGACGAAGTTGGGTGGGAGTAAAAAGTTTCAAACTAAAACATGTGAAATCAGTACAGGCCCTTTAAAATAGATGAGATTGTGTAGAAGTGTTGTAAAGTTCTATTTGGTATAATGCTAATTCTCCTTATTTAAATCTATGCAGCCACTGATGAGGGGACGTGGTGGAGAACAGGACAGACCTTTCCAAACAGAAGAAGCACGAGATTGATCGAACGCTGCCTGAAAGTGCTCTACTTACAGAGATGCGAGATCCTAACAGGGTTGGTGTCTCCTTTTGGTCTTCTGCTCCTCCTCTGGTTCTGCTTTTCTGATTCCTTGCTCCTATATAAAATATTGTTTAATTTTTTTTTTTTAGTATGAAATTGCCATAGTGACAGCTGAAGGAGTGGAGATAATTGGGCCCCCTTTCATCTGAGACCAACTGGGACATTGCACACTTTTGGTCAGGTAAGGCGCAGAGATGAACTATACCACTTTATATATTCTAAACAATAGTCTTAATTCATAATTTAAAAACGTCTTTCTTCTACAGTGGATTCGAGTGATGCCCATCCAGCGCTAAATGGAGTAAATATGGAAAACGCTTCAACCCCTCCTCATCTAGTTTCTTCTGATGTTAAATGTTTTTGTACACTGAAAATTAAATAAATGCAAAATCCGAAAAGTCATTGATTTAACTGTTGATTATATTAAAATTATCTGTGAACTCCCAGGTTCAAAATTACACAGTGGGGAAATTTGTTACAACAAAATTCTAATGATTGTCATAGCTAATAACCTATGGTTTTATAAAAAAAAAAAAAAAAAAAAGGTTTAAAAAAAAAACAACCATATGATATGTAATGTATATTATACCAGGTATTTTAAGAAGAATTAGAAAAAGCCTACTGTCACTTTTTTGTCACCCATCTGAAATTACGTTGTTCAAACTCAGTACATTGTATTTGTGTAGAAATGTATTATTTTTTATGGTAATACAGATATATTTATGGCCGGAATGGGAAAGAACGTGGAGGAAAAGTTTAAATTCAAAGTGTGTGGCAGAACAAAGGCGTCGCAGTTTGTGCGTAGCCCTGCGTGCCTCGGATGCTTGCACTCTGCTGTTGCTAGGCAGATTACAGCCCTCTGCGCTGTAACTGGGCAGACCAGCGCCCCGGAGCCAATCACAATAATCGCTGCGGTCCGGCGCGATGACAGCTGGCCAATGAGAGCGCGGCCCTGGTTTGTAGTCAGGCAGACATGACAAAGCCGTCCAATCACAAAAAAGATCTGAAGGGGATTTTGCTCTATCTCTGCTCAGGTACTTTCTTTTATTTTATAAATCAATTACCACAAAATGACTCACAAAAGCGGCCCCCGTAATAATCAAAACAGACATTAAAAGCACATGTGCGGGCCGGTTCTTTCTGCGCGTTAAACGCCGAGAGGGAACCTGTAAAAAAGCCTATTTCAGAGTAGAGCTAGCCTCAGAGAGATAGCCTCGGCTAAGCTACCGTGCTACTTCCACTATTGTGATAGCGGGCGGACGCCGCGGCCAGGCGCAGCGCTCTGACAGCGGGCTGGGGCTATGCGCTGGGCCCGGGGAACAGGAGGGCGTGTGCCGGCTCCAGCTGTTGTCTCTCTATCCGGAGCTGTCTCTGTCCTGGCCCGGTGCACTTCTGTCAGCCGCGTTAGCTTGTGTTAGCCCGGAGCTTGTTGTGACAGCTCGGTGTGTAGTAAAAGCACATGAGCCGCGCGGAGTAAACACGGGTCACGGCGGGACTCATGGCGGGAGGAGCGCGGCTACAGACGGCTAGCTCCATATCAGACACGCAGCCCGGTGCTAGGAGCTCAAACTAAACGCTTCTGAGATTAATATTGTTAATTAAATGAGCACGGAGCCGGGCCTGATGAGTTACACTAACAAAGGCATCGGTCAATTCATTTAGTCACTAGTCTCAAAACCAGAGGCACATCGCAACGAATGGAATCGTGTTTTTTTTTTATTTATTAATGGTTTATTAAAATTAAAGAGGCATTTATTGCACAGAACAAGATGTAATGATTTGTAGTTTGTAGCTGGTGTAATATTTGTGTGGCCCCAAGATGTTTTTACACCTGTCTGGACATCCATAAATGTGTGCGTTGCAGCTGATGTCATCAGCATTCCCTGGAGGTGTGATGCTAACTGTAGGCATTGCTCTGTCTGAAGATCAACCAAATTAGACAAATTAGACTTATTTGAGCTTTAATTTAACACAATCTGATTTAGCTGGAACTGCAACAGGTGAGGTGATTTTGAACTGTTAATTAAGTTCCTCTCACAAAAACCATTACAGACACAAGCTAGGTAACATTAGCCAACAGTCTCTCTCATCTTTTTTGGTGAAAATCACACACACATAAACAGGACCATGAATGCTTGTATCGATCACAGGCTCCTGAAAATATATGTTTTTTGTATTACTAACGTATGCACTGTGTCACCATGGTAACTCTGAACATTCCGCCATAGAAAAACAAATAGAACACCCCCCACCCAATGCAAAACTGTTGACTAATGCTAACTAGGTTGTAACTGTAATATTATTTGAGAGGAACAGTACAGAATCAGTTCGCCGTAGTAGTTCTAGCTAAGTCAGTTCTTCGCAGTCAGATTGTGTTAGAAACAAAGCTCGGATTAAAGGCTAACTTGAGTAACAGAGCTTCTGACTGAGCAGTGCCTACAGTTAGCATCACACACCAGGGAGAATGTTGATGATATCAGCTGCAAAGTATCTTGTCACAACCATCAGCATGAATGAGACATGAACTCTTCACTTTTCTCATTCTTATTATTCTGGTTTTATTGAGTAAACTAACTTTGGCCTTGATATTTATGTTTTAATTACCTGATATATACATTTGGAAAAACTATTTCATTTATATATATATTTTTAATTTCCTAAAAAAAAAAAAAAACAATTGCTTTTAGTAGTGTATTTAAATTTTCAATTGTAGCAAAAAGGACTCTAAATAAAAGGTGCACAATACTAAACTTACAAAATGAGGAAGGAATAGACTTAATACTCAATACTGCACCATGATGAATGTTAAAAAGTATCAAGTTGTGCAATAGTATCTGGCACTTTGACAAATGAAATGATACCAGACTTAATGCGGGTGCACTGAGGAGGTGATTGGAATGTTAGAGGAGCAAATTTGTGCAGTCTAGCACTTTAAAAATGAAAATGACCCACAGATTATGCAAGGTGAACAGAGTAGCAACAGAGTCTGTGAGCTGACAGAGGGAAAACAGACTAAATTTGCAGGACTACTGAAATATGTGAATGAAACAAAACACAACTCTAGGTGTGTTTGAGGAGGGACACTACATGAGAACAGGGTTAAAGCCCCTCTGCAGAACAATTTTGTCACATTAGAACAGTGTTAAAAACCCCACTGCAGACATGTTAATCACATTAAAACAGGGTTATAGCTCCACTGCAGGACATTTCATCATATTACAACAGGTTTAAAGCCCCACTGTGCGACATTGTCACATTTAGAACAGAACAGAGTTACAGCCAGATTATTTAATATATAGGGGCGGGATCTTTGAGTTTTTATGTCATTGCTTTACTCTGAAACGTAGGAGGTGCTCTTCAGAAGAACATGTGTGGAAGTGAGCATGGGTGGTTGCCTTGAAACTCTGGTTGCAGTTCAGTTTCTATTGAAAAAACGTGGCCTCTCTCTTTGCAACTGCTGCTCTTAGGCTCATCATTTCTGACCTTAAAAAAGTTGGTTTTAACCTCTTCTACATGATCCTGGCCTGTTTTTATTTCCCAATTTTGTCCTAAATCAAGATATGAGCATTAATAACAGAACAGTCAGGCACCTTCTCCCCGATTTTCAAATGTGGTTTTAAATGTTTTTCCCTGGTTTGGAGTAGAGTGAGCAATGACAGACTGACAGAACAATGTTTTAAAATGTGTGTGTTTTCTTGGTGTTTGGGCAGATGGTGTGACCAGGGCAGAGACATGTCGGAGGAGAGCACAACTCATCCAGTGGACCTGGAGCCACCGGAGGGCGACACTGAGCCCAGCATGCTCCTGCAGAAGCTCAAAAACAACATCTCGTAAGAAAAACAAAAGAAATTAACAATTTACAAAACACTAAACTGGAGTTTAAATCTTTAAACACATAACACAGTGAGTTAAATGTCTGTCTTTTTCAGCAAACAAGTCCAGACCAAAAGTAGAGCAGATTTTAGTAAGTGTTTGTTTAGTTCAATTACTTACATTACACAGAAAGTAATTATTTAATCAAATTTAAATAATGCACACATTTTACCATCTTTCTGTGGCCTAGACGGACGTGCAGCGCTTCTCGGACAATGACAAGCTGTACCTATACCTTCAACTGCCCTCGGGCCCCAGCTCTGGAGATAAAAGGTATGCTCATGTGTCACTGTGATGTCATTCATTCACAAAGATGGGATATCTTCATATGAGTTTGCTGGGTGGAGTGTAACAGTCAGTGTTACAAGTGTATTACTGTTGTTGTAGTATTTGATAGTGCCATATGGTGGCGCTTCTCTTATTTCTTGTCTACTGTAAGGTCACCTCTGTTTGGTACAACTCCATTAAATGTATAATAAAACTAATTATCAGTGGGGTTTCAAGTCTGTGCTTTCTCTCAGCTCTCCCAGGAACATGTTAGTGTCTGTAGGTAACTTAAACAGTCTAAAATAAGAAAGCAATATTATAAATGCCATCTTTAAGCAGTACTTAAGTGTATCATCCATTATATCAATTATCACAAACTTAAGCTTTTATATTGTGTTACACAGTTTAAGGCCATAGGTCACAGGTCTCCTCTCCTTGTATAGTGGATACGACTGTGGCTCTCTGAACACAGCAGACCAGCTTTAGTTTAAACCCTCTCTCCTCTCATCTCTGGTCTGTCTCTATGTAGTAGTTTAATCTTCTCTCTCTCTTACTCTCGTGTCTTATAGTGGGGGAGACTGTGGCTCTCTATAGTTACTCTCGCCTCTCTCCTCTCACCGCTGGTCTGTCCTCTATGTCGCAGTTTAATGCTCTTTTCTCTCTCTCTTGTGTCCTTATAGTGGGGGGGACTGAGGCTATCTTTACTTTTAATCCTCTCTCTGGTCTCCCTCTCTCCTCTCTCATCTGGTCTGTCTCTCCTCTGGTCTGTAGTAGTTAAATCCTCTCTCTTCTCTCTCTTATGTCTTACAGTGGGGGGCAGACTGTGGCTCTCTGAACACAGCAGACCAGCTTCACACTGTAATTGGATCAGGAGTCACCTGGAGGAGCACTCAGACACCTGTCTACCCAAACAGGACGTCTACGAGACCTACAAGTGAGACTCGCTTAGACCGGGTTGAGACCGGGTTTAGAGACCAGGGTTAGACCAGGGTTAGACTTAGACTTGACTTGTTAACCTGTTTAGATCTGTTTTTAGACCGGGGCTAGGCCAGGTTTTGAGCCAGGTTTTGATTGAGTTAACACCAAGTTTAGACCTGCTCAAGACCCATTGTAGACTGGGTTTACGTTCCGGTTTAGTCCCCCCGGTTTAAGTTCTGATTAGTTCTAATTTAGTTCTGACTTAGACTAAATCTTTTTACTTGGAGATAGAATTGGTCTGTCCTGGGTATAGTCCCGCTTCAGTCCTGGTTCAGTACTGGTTTAAAAAGTGGCTAGAGCTGGTTTAGTCCTGGTGTTTAATCCTGCTTCAGTCCTGCTTTCCATCCCTGGTGTTTACTCCTCGCTGCAAGCCCTGCTTCAGTCCTGGCTTAGTCCTGCTTCAGTCCTGGTTCAGCCCTTGGTTCAGTCCTGGTTCAGTCCTGGTTCAGTCCTGGTTCAACCCTAGTTCAGCCCTGGTTCAGTCCTGGTTTAGCCCTGGTTTAGTTTTTTGTGTTTTTCAGGCGTCACTGTGAAAACCTGCAGCATCGTCCGCTCAGCGCTGCAAACTTTGGAAAAATCATCAGAGACATTTTCCCAAATATCAAAGCCCGAAGACTTGGAGGAAGAGGCCAGTCCAAATATCCTTTCACCCAGATGTCCTTCCCGTGTGTCTAACGCTCTCCCTGTCTCCCTGTGTGTCAGTTGCCCTCCCTGTGTATCAAATGCTCTCCCTGTATCCCTATGGGGTCTTAATCTGTGTAAAAGCTGCTAGCTGGTTTAAATCACTACACACGTGTTCTGAGATGCATGGCATTCTTGGATTAGTTTAAAGTTCAGATTTCAGTCTCCCTCAGATTTAAAGTGTGATCTGTGAAGTGTCAGGAGGGTCACAGGAGCAGAGGAGAGGGGCAGAGGAGCAGGGGAGAGGGTCAGATGGTGCAGAGGCAAGCGGGAGAGGGTCATCAGAGGCAGAGAAGCAGAGGTAGGATCAGAGGAGCAGAGCAGGAGGGGGCAGAGGAGAGGGTCAGAGCATGCAGAGGAGAGGTTCAGAGGAGTAGACGAGAGGGTCAGAAGTTGCTGAGGTGCAGAGGAGCAGAGGAACGGATCAAAGGAGCAATGAGCAGAGAATGCCGAGGAGAGGAAGAGAGGGTCAGAGAAGCAGAGGAGAGGAGGAGAGTTTCAGAGGATCAGAGGAGAGAGTCAAAGGAGCAGCCAGAGGGGCAGAGGAAGCAGAGGAGCAAAAGCAGAAGGGCAGAGGATGCAGAGGAGAGAGTCAGAGGAGCAGAGCAGAGGATGTAGAGGAGAGGAGCAGAGGAGAGAGTCTGTGTATCCCTCAGTTGTCCAGGTCTGATCCATAGCAAAAGACAAAATAAATCTGTCAACTGGACAAATCGTTGTATGAATTGGGGTCTAAGACATTATCCCCCCTCATCTATAACTACATCCTCGGGATCCAACACAAAGAGAACAGTATCACGGTTGTTAAATGTTGAATAGGGTTGTTTAAGATGAAACTGGAAACAATAGGTGTTTTACAGTTTCAGTCTAGTTTATCCCTCCCTTCAGATAGATATAAAGAGGTGGCCACACAATCTGACCAGAACTGAAGAATGGATGAGGCAGTCTTCGCTCCTAGATTTATCCAGTTGACAGATTAAATTTTATGTTTTTGCTACAGAGGGAGCAGAGGAGAGGGTTAGAGAAGGAGACGAGAGGAGCAGAAGAAGGGGTCAGAGAAGCACAGCAGAGGGAGAGGAAGCAGAGGAGAGGGTCAGAAGAGCAGAATGGAGAGGAGAGGTCAGAGGAGCAGAATGCAGAGGAGATGGTCAGAGGAGCAGATGAGAGGGTCAGATGTTGGAGGTGCAGAGGAGAGGGTCAGAGCAGAGAGGATGGGGTCAAAAGGTGCGGAGGATGCCCTTGACTCTCTGGACACATACTGTTACAGTGGGATCAGAAGGAAGACTGTGCTGAACATGCCTCTGCTGCCCAACCTCGACCTGAAGAATGACCCGGTCAGTCCTGGTTCGGTCTGGGTTTAGTCCTGGTTCAGTGCTGGTTTAGTATGGTCCTGGCTCAGTCCTGGTTAAGTTCTGTTACAGTCCTAATCTCAGTCTTGGTCTCTCTTTAGTCAGAGCTGACGGAGCTGGTGCAGACGTAAACATGAGGTGACAGAGCAGCGTGTGAGCTGATTTGTGATTGGGCGCAAAAGATCTTGAAGCGCTCCTTCGACACTGTGGTGGAGATTGCACGGTACCTGATCCAGGAGCACATCGTTAATCCCACGCTGTGCTCAGGCTGAGCTTGTGACGGGGCGCCGCACTGGCAGGTACGCTCCAACAGGGGGGCATAGGGAGGGAAACCCACCAAGGGATTAGGCTGGGTTTAGTCTTGGTTAGCTCTAATTTAGTCCTGACTTGGACAAAATCTTTTTACATGGACTGTGGTCTGCCCTGGTTTAGTCCTGGTTCAAAGTTCAAAGTTTTTAGTCCTAGCTTAGTATTTTAGTCCAGGTTTAGCCCTGATTTAGTCCTGATTTAGTCCTGGTTCAGTCCTGGTTTAGTCCTGGTTTAGTCCTGATTCAGTCTTGGGTTTAGACCTGTTTCAAATCTGGTTTAGTCCTAGTTTAGCCCTAGTTTAGTCATAGTTTCGTCTTCTTTTAGTCCTAGTTTAGACCCTGGCTTAGTTGTGGTTCAGCCCTGGTTTTCTCCTGATTCAGGTCTAAATCTAGACCGTGGTTTACTCCTGGTCTCTGTTTCAGGGTGTCCTGCTAAACCATACAAAGTGATAAAGGAAGACCTCTGGTGTTTCTAAACCAGACTCAGACTCTGCCTCAGATCCAAAGGTGAAAAACACAGCTCGATTTTCACTTTGTCTCCGTAATTTTTTGAATCAACTTCTTTTTGTTTGACAGAAGGATTCGGGCGACCTCGTGCGTTTTCTGCACTGAAGGACCGAGTAAAAGCGTCTGAGCCTCAACCTCGTCCAGCTGTGGGGCGCCGCCTGCAGGTGCAGCACACAACTACTCAGCAACAATTGCAACTTAACTACAGCTCACACTTAACAAGCTTCCACACAACTACACAGCTCACACACAACTTAATTATAACTCAAACACAACTCAAACACAGCTCAAATACAGCTTAAACACAACTCAACTACAGTTCAAACACACAGCCCAACTGCAGTGAAACACACAACTCAACTACAGTGAAACACAGGAATAACACTGATGTCTGAGCTTGTGCTTCACCCCCCTCTCCCTCTCCCTCCACACTGTTTGCAGGTGGAGGCGTTCATGAAGAAGTTGCGACGATCCTGCCACGTAGCTCTCTCCCAGACTCTCTCTCCATTCGCTCGTCACCTCCATCTCTCGCTCCTAAAGATGCCTCGGGGGCCACGCCGTCAGCTAACCCCGCTAATCCAACTAACGCTCCAGCCGGGGGGGCAGGTGTCAAGGTCATTGCCATGGCTGCGCTGCAGCCGCAGCAGCAGGGGGCAGTGCCGCTCATGATCCTGCCTCAGGGCTGTTTGTCGTATGAGAGAACGGAGAAGATGGCCCCGGCCCCAAACAGCTCAGGGCCGGCGTGCTCCGCCCCTTCCGCTGCAGCGCACACTTCGGTCGTGCAGAAGGTGAAGAGCCGCCTGGAGAACACTCCTCTCACTACCAACACGCGACCCCCGTCAAACGCAAACGAGGACGCCCCAGGAAGCCCCGCCCCGAGGAGGTCACGCCCCCTGCGCCACTCCCTCTCAGGCCCCACCCTCCATCATCACCTCAGTGACGGGTGGCGTGTGATTCAGAAGGCGACATCCACCCCAAGTGTCTCTGGCTCCTCCGTGGTGGAGCTATTGATCCAGGACCCGGGGCTGGTGTTCGGGCACCTGCCACCTGATAGGGGCGTGGTCCTGGGAGCGCCGCCCGACAGGGGTGTGGTCCTGGGCGCGCCACTTGCCATTGAGGCGGAGAAACCAACGCGCCCTGTCCTCCTGCTTCAGAACCCCAACTGGGAGCTGCCGTCCAGCCACATGGTCGAGGTCATCCAGAAAGCGCCGCGACCCGGGCACTCTGCGCCACCAAACCCTGCCCCCAACCCCACCCCTAACCCTGCCCCCAGCCCCGCCCTCAGCCCTGAGAGGGAGGTGGAGCTCACACTGACGCCTGTAGAGCTGGAGCTGCCCGCAGGAAGCGTGGGGGGTCGGGCAGAGCCAGAGGGGGAGGGGCCTAAACCGGACGAGCACTGACACGAAACGCCATTTTGTGACTCCGGCTCTGAGGTCTGAGCTGAACACGAATATATGTACCACTACTGCAATATCAGTACTACAGTAACAGTCCTGTAGTACGACTACTGCAGTAACTATACTGCAGTAACAGTACTACAGTATGATTACTGCAATAACAGTACTACAGTAACAGTACTACAACAACTACTGCAGTAAAAATATTACAGTTAAACCTCGGGTAGGGTGGGTGTCGGTGGAAATCCTGAAAACGGAAGAATGAAGCTGACCCCATTTTGTTTCTATGTTCAGCTCTGCTCATCTGCTCCAGGACTACCAAACCTAAACCACTAAACCAGAACTAAACCAGGACTAAACCAGCATTGTACCCACGACTAAACCAAGACTGTACCAGGACTTGAGGAGTTTGAGCAGAACAGTCTTTGTATTCGTGTTTTATTTCTCTGGTCTGTCCCTGAATGTTACACAGATTCTAAGGTGCAGTGGGACATAGCACAGTTTGGCACGGTTGTGGCACAGATAGGCACACAGTTTGGAGAGGTTTGACACAGTACGGGTTTGAGAGACGCTCTTCCTGATTTGTCTCTTTGTGTGAAAAAGGCAATAAGCTCAGAGCGATTAGAAGTTTGTGAATGAGATAAATTATTTAAACATTAATTTTAAACATGAGTAAATATGAACTATTCCACATTACAACAATTTAGAACTGTTTAACTCAGATGCCCTTCTGTCCTCTTGTATCCCTGTGTGTCGGATGCCCTCCTTTCCTCCTGTATCCCTGTGCATCAGATGCCCTTCCATCCTCCTCTATTATTGTGCGCGTCAGATGCCCTTCCATCCTCCTGTATCTCATGTGTCAGATGCCCTCCCTTCCTCCTGTATCCTTTGTGTCAGATGCCCTCCTGTCCTCTTGTATTCCTGTAGTGTTAGACTGACTCCAGGTCAAATGTCTGTGGTTAATCTGCAGATGTTGTGGAGTGGTTGGAGAAATATAGAAAGAATTATCAGGGAAAAAAACATTTGTGGATTTGACTTTTGGACATTTCTGATGAAAATACTAAAGAATCATATAAGAGTTAATTGATAAGACTGAAGTGCAGTGGAAGTATAGTAATATTAATGTAGAAATACACAGTTATTACTGAAGTCTCCACAATGCACCAAACCCCAATGCTCTATTTATTAAGAAGAAAAAACACATTCATCTCCAGAAGCACAATCCTCTGCAGCCAAAAAACACAAAATACGACTGTTTAAAATGACTCAAATTTGGTCATTTTCAGCTAAAAAAAAAAAAATCTTGTATTTTTCATGTAAATGTATTTATTCCCCCAAGCCTTTTGCACTAATAATTTTCTCAAATCCTAAAATTCAGTTGGAAATTTCTTTGTTGGTGCTAAAAATTTAAAGAGGGGGGTATTATGCAAAATGTACGTACATCACCCATGCTCCCACATGACAATTCACCATAAATATTCAAAAACATGATACAAAACTGTACACAGCAACATGACAAACCTGATGCCATGTGCAGTAGTTTTCATTAGAGGGATGCACGCTCATTGTGTGGTGATGTCGCTTTTTGATGCTTTCAAGAGGGAGTGACTAACGTGGTGAGCACATGGAGGGGCGACTGTCAAAAATGAAAGTGAAATTTATGAAACATGTTAATACACTGTTTTGGGTGAATATAGCATTTTCAAAACAATAAAAGGAAACCTGGTGATCTGAACACGTCATGTGCTGGCAATTAATACCCTACAGATAAAATACTCCCTCTTTAAAGCTTAATTTTTGATGACTTTTTTTGTGGATTTTTTGAGATGTGTTTTATTTATGTCATTATTTAATTCTATTTGACAAGATTAAAATATAAAACCCTGTGGTTCCAAAAATGCAGTGAGGTTTGAAAATGTGTTTGTATTCCTGTGTTAAAAGTTATCAAGGTGTTGCACTGTTGAAAAGTTGATTGTTTGGGGGGAATTTTAAATAATTTCTGCTTTAAAATCGATCCAAACAAAAATATATTTACAAATTTATTTAATTTGTTCAGAAATGCAATTTGGAGTCGAGTGATTTTTTTATGGGTGAAAGGGAAAAATGAAAGTGAGTTTGAACTGAGCTATTAAACCAGGACTGAACCAGGACTAAAAACAGGACTAAACCAGGTCTAAAAGGACTAAAGCAGGACTATAAAAAGGACTATGCCGGTAAAAAAGAGCAGCACTAACCAGGATGAAACCAGGTCAAAAACCAGGACTAAACCAGGACTAGAACAGAACAAAACCAGGTTTGAAGCAAGACTAAAAACTGGTCCTAACCAGGACAAAAAACCACACTAAAACAATACTGGGTCTAAATTAAGACTAAAACAAGACTAAAACCAGAATTCAAGTTCGTCTAAAGCAGGACTTAACTAGGGCTGAACTATGACTAAACCAGGACTGAACCAGGACTAAAAAAACGGGTCTAAACCAGGACTAACTCTGGACTACATTACCCATGGTTCTTACTGACTGCTGGAGGCTGAAAGGTGAATCACTGTGAAACTTAAACGGGTCAAAGATGGAATCGGATCAGAGCTCGGGTCCTCCCTCCTCCTTTACCTCCTCCGTCCTTTATCTCTTTGTCTCCTCCTCCTTTCCTCATCTCCTCTCTCCTCCTTTCCTCAAATCTCTACTTCTTGTTTCCTCCCTCCTCACCTCTCATTTCCTCTCTCCTTTCCCCTTCACTTTGTCATCTCCTCTCTTTTCTTTCCTCTTTTACCTGCTTGTCTCCTTTCTTCACGTCTTCTTCCTCCTTTTCTTGTCTCCTCTCTCCTCCTTAACCTCCTAGTCTTCCTCCCTCCTTTTCTCATCGCCTCCCTCACCCCCTCCTCTCCTTCCCTCTCTCCTTTGCTTCCTTTGATGCAGTTTTTTTTTTTTAGAAATCTTTTGTTTAGTTTGAAATGTTGTTTTAGTCTGAGCCTCTTTGGGACAGAAAATAAAATACATGCTATAGCTCCTTTGGCTTTAATTTCAAATATTTCATAAGATTTAACCTTCACATTGTGGCCATTTGTGAGTTTTGTCCCCAGAGAGCCTCCGTCCGATGTAAAATGGTTCATTGGTTTAAAGTTGTGCAGTGTCTCGTCTCTGCATGTTTTTGTGTCGGTTTTTAAAATTGTAAAAAAGAAATGTTAAACTTGAGCTGGTTTTGTGCCATCATTTTGCACTTTATCAGAGACACTTTCGGGGCCATTTGTCCCTGCTTTTGAGTTTTTCATATTTTTCATCGCTGTAATAAAAGAGACGCAAGCAACCATTTTGTTCTCCCGGTCTTTTGTTTGAGTTGTGTGCTCGAGCAAGACACTCCCAAATTGCAGTTTGCTTCACTGTGTACTACTGATATTTATACCAAAAATTAAATCAGACCTATTCTGCAATGGGCTTTTCACACATTTTCACTAGAATCATTTGGATCATTTCCTTCTCATTTTACCTCTGAAAGTTGTATTTAGAGTAATTCATGTCAGATTATCTTTATTCTCCTGTGTTCAAGACTTCATTGCTCTGATCTATCCCTTTTCACCTCCACTGGTGCACCACCCACTGTGACGTACACACTACCTTCTCCAGTTTTATTTTCTTAATCGGTGATACATGTAGGTTTTGGCAGCCCCTGCGTAGTCATTTTGGTATGAATGAAAAAATAAATTGTACTAGTGTGATGTGCAGGTATCCATAAGAAGGGCTGACAGTTGCCGAATCCTGTATATCATCGAAGAGAAATTAATTGGGAGGATGATGGTAGTGGCATATTAGCATATGGCCGTGGGCGGTGAAAAACGAGTTGATCGGCAATATTGCGTCTTGAAATTAAGCGAGATTAAAGATTAACGTGTACTTCAAATACAACTTTGGTCGAGTTACTGTTGAGGAGAAAAAAACGTAACTGGGTTAAAAGCTCTAAAAATCTATTTAGCTTTAAGTCGTTTTAGATGAATATTGTGATTTAAAATGTCCGAATTATAACATAATGATCCACAGGTGTCAGAGATTATAACTGTAGAGCACACACAAGCACAAGTATGTCCGCAAAAACACATTTTATTCACAACATTTACAGCTGAGATGAACTCCTGTTTTTCCTGAGTTTGATCTGAACAGCTGACAGGTTCCCCTGAGTCTGAACAAAAATATGATGAACTCAAGTGACAGTGTCAACTACTAATTTTGCTAAAAACACAGTTGAGATTTTTTTATTTCTCAAATTTTAAAGACATTTTTACCAATTTGGCTATTTTTTACATTTTAATTTGCACTGGTTGGAAATCATAACATCACACTAGGGAATTCCATAACAGTTAACAAGCACTGGGCCAAAACTCCTCTAATGTCAGTTTGTTGAAATAATCTTTAAAATGTGTAACGTGTAAATTGTGCCAATACTTTGAAACAGTGACAGTGTGATGGCATCAGTGTGTGAACTCTCTGAAACGAACTCTCTTCTTCCTTGTAAATGTTCATGTTTTTCAAGTTTTCTTCACAAATTGTTTTCTTGAATTGTGTTAAACTATAATTTTGTATTTACAACAAGTTTTAAACCCAAATTAGAGAATCATGAAAACACACGTTAAATGACAAAGTTTCAGATTCAAAAGGGTAAAAAAAAAAAAACCCATAAAAATAAAACATCATTAAAAATAACTCCTGAAATCAGAAAACATTTGCAACTTCAAGAAAAGTCAAATTCTTTATCATTAAAACCTGAACAAAACCTGAAATACAGAACACATCAGGTGACCGTCAGCAGTAGCACTTAAAGTCAAAGATTTGAATTAACAAAAATAAATAACCATAATTTACTTCGAAACTGTCGCTTTTATTAGTCCTGGTTTAGTCCCAGTTTGGAACTTGTTTAGCCCCGGTTTTGTCCTAGTTCAGTCCTAGTTTAGACCTGGTTTAAACCTGAGGTTTGGCTTTCAGTAGTTCTGATTTTAACATCAGTACATTGTCATTTAATATAAAATGATAAATATTGTTTTAATTTCAACCTGACCTAAAACCAGGACTAAACCAGGACTAAACCAGGACTAAACCAGGACGAAAACAGGACAATGCAGTTTTCAGTTTTCGTCAGATGAGTCCTTGGTTTGGTCTGTGTCTGTTTCAGTATCAGTTTCCATCCTCTGCCTCTTTCTGCTCATCTCCTCCTCTCTCTCTCTCTTGTCTACTGTCTCTCCCCCTTTCTTCCTCTCCTCTACTTCCCTCGCCCCTTTCTCCTCTCTCTTCTCTTCTCTCATCTTTCCTTTCTCTTCTTGTGTCACTCCCCTGCACTCTCACCCTCTCTTTCTCTTTTTCCTCCTCTCCCCGTCTTGTCACCTCCCTCTTTCTCTCCTTCATCTTTTTTCTCCTCCTCGTATTTTCTCCCACTTTCTCCTTTCCTCTCCTTGGCATTCTTGATCTCCTCTCCCCCACCTCTTGTCTGGTCCGCTCCCGTCTCTTCTCTCTTTATGTTGTGGCTTTGGTGTGCCTTCATGTGTCGGCTAAGACTGGTTTTTATGCATGAGGGCATTTCCCGCAGATGGGACAGGGCGGAGTGTCACAGGGTTGTCTTCACTTTCTGCAGCAAATCAAACGTCCTTTTTACAGGTGGAAGAGGCGTGGGTCGCTTCAGCCCCACCCTCTTCCCTTGCCAACTGCCTTCCTGCCCTTCTTTGATGATTTGCATTTATGTCTCTTTTCCACCTTGGCCACGCCCTCCTCTGCAGTTGGTGTCTTTATGACATCATCGCCACCGTGTACCTGCATTTTAAAGATTGTTCTACAGTCACAGGTTTGGTGCTTTCAGTTTCAGATTCGCTGAAGTCAGACGAGTTCTCTGTCACGTTGTCGCCTGAATCCCGCTCATGATTTAACTCGGCATGATTTTGCACCAGGCCATTGAGTTGCAACTTTGGGCCCAGGTTCACCATGGCGACGATTGCTAGGATATCGGCCTCACGGTTCCTTTGTTGTTAGAGACTGTTCTTCCTGACACAAATGTTCTGTTTGTTCTGGACTTCTGCCTTCATGTGGCAGTCCCTCAAACTCCCCTCCACATTGTCCTCCCAGTCCTGGATCCAATCCTGATTTAGATCTTCATGTTGGGGTCTCGTCCTGGACTTTACTCTTTGATGCATGGGTCTCGTCCTGGTTTTAGACCCATGTCGTGTTCTGGTCTGGTTGGGTTGTGAGAGGTGACGAGGTCGCTGAACGTTGCCATTTTCTCCTCAGGGTTCTGGCCCCTCAGAGAGAATGTTTGGACTTCCCTGTGTCTGTTCCTTAAAGAACACCTGGGGGAAACTGGGTGGTGAGAGAAAAGGTTTTTGGTTCCTCTTTGACAATGTGTGGCTGATGTTCACCAGAATCTGCTCCTCCTTCACTGTAGTCATGGCTGCAACACGAGACAAACCATTAGACAAAAACTCACTAAATAGGGCTGTGCAAAATGTCAGAATTCGATCGGTCGCAATCTAAACTTTGGCTGATCTCGATGACAAGGCAAGTGCATGTTATCAATCTGATGGAAAAAGATCGAATCAAAAGTCGGGATCATCAATTAAGCAGTCTTTTTTTTCCCCCATATCGCCCAGCCCCATCAATAACCTCCATCATATCACCTCCTAAACTCTCTGTAACCCTTTTCTAATGGGATGAAATGTTACACAGTGGAGGCTTTAACCCTTATTCTAATGTGATGAAATCTCCTGCAGTGGAGCTTTAACCCTGTTCTAATGTGATGAAATGTTTCCGCAGTGGGGCTTTAAAACCCTGTTCTAATGTAGTGTTCTGCTCAGGACATGCTGCATTACCTTCAATGATCTGTTTCTTCTGCTCCTGCTCCAAAGGCTGATCTGCCACACCTGTAACAAACAACCGCATTAGAACATGTCAGATGCCCTCCCATCCTCCTGTATCCCTGTGTCAGATGCCCTCACCATCCCAGCTGACCTCCAGATGTTCCAGGTGGCTCCTCTTTCATCAGCTCCACGCCGACGTGCTGCATGCTCTGCCGGGGACATTCTTGTTAGTACCTCGTTACGGTCCTCTTCACCGCGAGCAAAATATCCCTCCACGCCGCAGCAGATGGGTGTGTGAGCGTTTTACGAACTTTTCCGCAGTTTCTTCCAGCGGCTCCTCGCAGCGGCTCCCCGTGGGTTCCGGGCCGACGAACAAGAACCCGTGAAGCGGCCTGAAGTGGGCCCCGGACTCGCCATGGCAGGATCTGCTCGGGTTTGACCCAAAAACACAAGATGGAGCCAAGAAATGAGGCAAACGCAGAAAACCCAGGGACAGTTTTTGGTTTAGTCCCGGTTTAGACCCCGGGTTAGTCCGGGTTTACTCGAGTTTATACCTGGTTTATTCCTGTTTACACCTTGTTTAGTCCCTGGTTAAGACCCTAGTCGCTTTTTTTTCTCTGGGGCAGCTATCAGGACCCATACCAGAACTGCTCCTCCTTCACTGTAGCAGCTACAGACCATCCCAGAATCTGCTCCTCCTTCACTGTAGCCATGGCTGCAACACGAGACAAACCATTAGACACAAAACTCACCTAAAACATACACCGTAAAAATTCGCCGTGTCCGAGTCCAAAACGCTTCAGTTTTTGTAACGCCTTTTGTTTCCAACTTTCCCAAAATTGTATGTTACTACCGCCATTGTGAAAAAAATGCCTCCACTTCCGCCTTTTTTACTTCCGGCTGCCCTTCAGATTAAAACAATACTCTTACTAAATCTGTGATTTTCTTTCAAAATAATAGCATTTTATTTACAACATGCATTGTTATTTTTTACTACGCTTAAAGGAGGCATATTGTTCTAGGATTTATGATTTATGTTAAAAATAATTCTGTTCAGAGTGCACATTGTACCCCACGACACCAGCATTCAGATCTGCGAGAAGACTGAAATCTGCTTTAGCCTTATATACTTTATCTTTTATGTACTTGTAAGGTATTTTTCTAGCAGTGGGCAGCACTACACCGAACTGATATCTTGATTTACTAATGCTAACGGTAAAATAACACGTGCCCAACAGTGGATGTGGAATGCATATGGCAGTGGTCGGCAACGTGCGGCCCGCGTGAAAAAATGTTGGCCCTTTGCAAGTTTTTTTTTTGGCCCGCGAGAGGATTTTGGACTTTTTTCTGGCATTGATTCTTTAATACCAAGTTGTGTGGGCCACTGTACAGGCATTCCACTGCCCATTGCTGTGCATGCAACCCAACATTAAAGCAAACAATGAACTGGTGTGTACATACACCTTCACCAGTCAAATCGTGGCTAACAGTTTTTGGTACATCTGGTGAGAACAAGCGTGCGGGCACTAAGCGCAGCTCAAAAATGGAATGTGCCACCAGCTACGCTATAGCCATAGTTTTTTTCACTAATTCACTAACGGCTACAAGGCGCAGTTAAAAGTCTGAACTTTTCTGCCAAAGTGTAATGGAGCGCCCTATGTTGCGGTGCGCCTAATGTGCAGTCTTTTTACTACGTCCGCTTCTGGAGACTGAGCGGACGCAGGATGAGGACAGCCTGGGAACGGTAAAGGGGGGAATGGTGAGCGTGAAGAAGACACAACCCGAATAGTATAAAAGCGCAGGTATGCCGTATTATGCAAAACAACATCGTTTTTTGGCAACCCTTTAAATGCCACCTAGGAGACACTCTTATGAAGCGCAAGTGCGCCAAATGAACTCAGAGCTTGCGGAGTCATTCCGGGAGGCCTTTGACGAAGAACTCCAGCCGGCTGGACATCACCGTGAACAGAGCGTTCAAAGTACGGTTGTGATGGATGGATGACAGGGGCGCGAAGCACAGTTTTACTAAAACTGGGAGGCAGTGCCGGGAGAGTTACGCCACGATGTTGTGAATGGATTGTGGATGCTTGGGCTAACTTGTCTGCTGGCCACTGTTTATTCGCGCTTTCGCAAACGCAGGCAAAGCCGTTGGACCAATCGGACAGGAAGGCAGCCGCACGGCAGCTACACACGGGACTCTGATAGTGACGAGAGGGACCGGGTGTTTTGTTGCTAAGGATCTAATTAATAAAAAAAAACATCTAGATGAGCAACTGGTTAAATACTAGTTAAAGCACAACCGACACAGTTTTGTTCCTTTGCCTTTTTTTTTTAGAGCCACATTACTAACATGTTTACGCTGGCCGGACGCCCTACGGCCCCGGTGCCTTTGATAGTGTTAAATGCAGAAAAGGCACCGTAAATGAAACATGCGCCTTATAATCCGGTGAGGCGCCGGATTAGCTGTGAAATCCTAACTCATTACCTTTTTTTTTTTTTTTTCCCAGCGTCCACGCGTTACGTTATTAACAATAAAATGTGGCGCGTTACC
>JAIEZT010001093.1:0-22492 GCA_019594935.1 Periophthalmus modestus | reverse complement strand
TTAATACATGTACCATCAAAGCCAAAATTCTCAGTCTCTGCCTCCTCAATCCTATAGCCGTACCTTCTGATCACTAGTGCCATTTATTACCTTGCATACTGTTTCTACTTGTTACTTCACCTGTTCCGTTCAATACATGGGCTTACACAAGCAAGACAGACGCCGGATCAAGGCCACTGTGTCCATCGAGGCAAAATAAACACATTTACAGAAATTAACAGTGGTCAAACTAAACGCAAAAGCACAGAATTGAAGAAACTAAAGCCCTTGTGTACCTTCGCTTCACTGCGTCCCTCCTGCAACACGCGACTTAAATCCTCCTTAAACTCAGGCACCTCCCTAGGTACAAAATCTCTACTTCACAGGTGCAGCAGGTTTTCACTTTTAACCGGATCTTCAATCACCTGCCTCCTCCTGATGGTGCGTTCAAGAAACACTTCTGGACTATAGAGCGTAAAGTAGTGAGGTCTCTGCCAGGAGTCCTTGGGATGTTCTGTTTTCTGTTGTGTTTCTGGATGTTCTGAATTTCTCTGTATCTTTGTGACGATGCAGACCCAGGTTGAGAGCGCGACTGGTGACTAGCCTTTATGCGAGCTGGTGCGCTCAGTATAATGAAGTTGGTTGTTTTAAGTTTGTGGCTGATCTTACTACTTTTACCTTTATAATTGTTCGGGATCATGATGTCGCTTGTCACTGGGCGTTGTCTTGATTGGTTGAGCTGAGCTTCAAACGCCAAACAGTTCCGCTTTTCAACTTTTGGACGAGCAAACAAAGTGTCCGACGCCCCTGGACGCTCAAAACGCAGGATGGCCGAGAAACGCACGTCCACCATAGACTTGGCTTGTGAACTCGACGCCCCCTGACGCCCCTGACGGTTTAAAGTCTCTTTACCCAAAAGTGTTGTCTTGTCTTGTTTGAGAACGTAAATAAAATTGACTCGCTAAAACGGCTAAAAAGCGGGCAAATTTTTGATGGAAAAAAGCTGCTGCCTTATTTGAAAAAACTTGTGTAAACTAGTTAAAAAAGTTGCTGCTTTATTTGAACGAGAAGGAATCAAGATTGTGACGTGTGTAAGACCATAAACTTTTTATATTATTGTGGAAGTAGCTAACCTGTTAGCTTGCCACGTTCCAAACAGGAAGTGATCATGGACGCACTTCCTGTTCCATCGGCTCCAATTCACTTTCTATATAAAAACTCTCTCTCTCTCGGTCCCTGCTGCTGTCAAACTCATTTTGGTCTTAAATGTTTGTATTAACCCTCTACATGATCCTGGGGTTCCTTTTTATTTATTTTTTTTGAGGTTTGGTTTTTGTTTTGGGTTGGTTTGGTTGTTTTTTTTGTGTTTTTTTTTTTTTTTAGTTATTTTGAGTCGTGTTTTAAAGTTATTATGAGTTCATTTTAAACAAAACTTAATTTTTTTTTTTTTTTTTTTTTTTTTTTTTTTTTTTTTACTTATTTAGTTTTTTGGTTTTTTTTTTAAGTTATGAGTTAATTTAACAAAAAAAAAATGTTTTTGAGTTATTTTTTTGTTATTCCCCTCTGTAACTGCTGGCTGTCAGACCTCGTCATTTTGAGTCTTAAATGGTAGCATATTAACCTCGCTCTTGTGTGTCCGTAAATAAATCATATAAACACTAATCACAGCCGGTGTTTGAGTTCCTTTTAGTTTTGGGGGAAACTTGAGAAAAACGTCTGTACAATGTCCGATGAAACAAACATATACCGTATTAAAAACGTTTAATATAAATGCCATATTGACTGATTCCTCAAAGATTCACTCCAGCGTCGACGTCTGCTCTTCTCGTTTATTGATTTGAAACAAGGACAGTGCATAGAAAGAAAACATTAATCTGAGAGAGAAAAAGATTCAGCTACAAGCTCTTTCCATCTGCGACCCGAGCGGGTACAGAACCGAACGAAGAGTCGAATTTAAGTAACGCTTCATCAATATCAGCTCCTCACGACGTCACATTAACCCAGGAAAAAAAAAGTGATGAACAGAAAATACAACACCTCCAAAGGTCGTGGAGAATGAGCCAAGATCCTGTGGGACTTCAGGACGACAGTTTTTCAATAAAAAGTGAATAGGAGCCAGAGTCGATGGAGCGGGAAGTGCGCCCATGATCACTTCCTGTTTGGAAAGTGGCGGCTAACAGGTTCGCTATGTCATTTATATAAACCAGTCGTGCTGGGAAAGCGGAAAAGCGCTGTATAAAAACGGACTATTAGTATTTTACCAGTTAAAATATATTCTAAACTCGTCTCATTTCTTTTCATTGTTCGTTCTGCATCTTGGGGATGGAGGAGTAGGAGTAGTAGTAGGTGTTCGTCTTTCTTGGGGACGGAGTAGTAGTTGCTCGTTCTTGGGGACGGAGTAGTAGTTGTTTCGTTCGAGTAGTAGTTGCTCATTCTTGGGACGGACTAGTAGTTGATCGTTCGAGTAGTAGTTGATCTTCGAGTTAAGTAGTTGTTGGGGTCTTGGGGACGGAGTAGTGGTTGTTCGTTCGTGGGGACGGAGTAGTAGTAGTTGTTCGTTCTTGGGGAAGGAGTAGTAGTTGTTCGTTCGAGTATAGTAGTTGCTCGTTCTTGGGGACGGATAGTAGTTGATCGTTCGAGTAGTAGTTGATCGTTCGAGTAGTAGTTGATCGTTCGAGTAGTAGTTGTTGGGTCTTCTGGGGACGGAGTAGTGGTTGTTCGTTCGAGTAGTGGTTGTTCGTTCGAGTAGTAGTTGTTCGTTCGAGTAGTGGTTGTTCGTTCGTGGGGGACGGAACGTAGCGGTTGTTCGTTCGAGTAGTAGTTGTTCGTTCTTGGGGGATGGAGTAAGACCGCTGCCATGGGAGACTGACTTTGGGATGCTCCACTCCCTTTTCTTCATTTGAGAGGTGGACGTGCCAGCGCAGTGACCAGCGAACCAGCGGAGCGCCAACCGTCTTTCAACATGGACGGATTCTGCACATACCGACGCAGAGATGTGCCTCTCCGAACCTGCCTCATCCACCGAGTATTTACTCTCACTCTAAAAATAATGACTGACCAGAAAATAACAGTGATGGACTCTGGGGCCCACGAGAGGGACGCACAAGGAGAGGTAAAGTGAGCCGACGAGTACTGCAGTAGTGGGGAAAGTACTGAAAATGTGTACTTAATAAAAGTACAGTTACATGGATAAAATATTGCTAATAAGTCCAGCGAACGGATGTGCTTAAAGGGCCCATGTTACACTGTTTAAAGGCCCCAATTTACACTGTTTAAAGGGCCCAGATTATGTTTTTGAAGAAGAAACATCATTAGAACATGACTTAAGTCCATTTTTTTGTGTCATATCGGACCTTTAAAGTTGCACTTACCTGGTGAAGAGTCCGTTTGTCTTCTGTATCCATGGAAACATCAGTGCTTTGAATGTTACACAGTGTGGTATTAAACTTATCTGTCTCCATGGCGTCAGTCAGGAAATGCCACGAGGGTCACCTAGTTGAAAACATGCAAGATGGAGAGGTTTAATGCCACACTGAGGAACCTTCAGTCACAGTAATAACATCTCTATGGACACAAGCTGAAAAGTTGGCATAGAGTGTCTTTATAAAAATGTCCTCTGCGGAATTTGTTTAAACTGCTTTTTACCATCAATTTTATGTAATTCTTTTGATATAAAACTTGAGAAAAATGAACCGTTTAAGCGAAGTTGAGCTGTTTAAAACCAGAATCTACCATACTGGTGTTAGTTTTTTTTTTAATTTTTATTTTATATATTTGAAATTTATATAGCACATTTAAAACAACTTACGAACATAAGTTGATATTAAATAACAATAAAATAGAAAGATGTCGTGTATAACTAGAATAACTATCATATTTTCTGGACTATATGTCGCTCTGGAGGATAAGTCGCACCAGCAAAAAATGCAAATTCATGAAGAAGAAAAAATTATAAAAAAAATATAAGTCACATTTTTTGGGGAAATTTATTTTACTTAATCCAAGACCAAGAACAGACATTTTATCTTTAAAGTCAAGTCATAATAATAACAAAAAAATAATATATATATTTGAATAATTTCACATACAAGTCGCCCCCGAACAAACAAAAAAGTGACACTTATCCTCCAGGAAAAAAACGATAATTTTCATGGTTCTAAGCTCAGAAATCAGCTGCATTAAGTCCAAGTTTAAAAATATGCACAAAAAAGCACATTTACCCCAACCAGCTACTCGAGTACAGTGATATAAGTACTTGTAGTGAGTTACTTTCCACCTTTCCACGCCGCGCTGAGGCCTGCAGAGGATCATGGGTCTTATGTAACAGCCGTGCAGAGTTTTGGCACCACAACCTCCAGCCACATTATCCAAAAATACACCAGCTCTGCTCACAGGGGAACGCCGCCGCTCCGGCCAGAAACAGGGAATTTCACAATGGAAATACAGTCTGGGATTTTCGATGTAGGTGGCACAGAAACTAACATTAAACTGCATTTGTCAAATTATGAGTTTTCCGTGGAGATGTGGCCCTCGCAGTGACAGATTTAGTAGTGAGTTGTTACGACATAGTTTTGGTTTCGGTTAGAAGCAGCGGCGAACTAGTCTGGGATTTTAGTAACACTTAGACGACCGAGAAAACACGAGCGTCGTCAATGCAAGGGAAGCAGTTATGCTAGCTAACGTTAAAGCTAACGTTTTAAAGCTAACGTTTAAAGCTAACGTTAAAGCTAACGTTTAAAGCTAACGTTTAAAGCAATTTTCTGATCTTATAATGTCGTTTCCTCGTCACAAACAGACCTGGAGTTGAGTTTTGTTTCATTCAAACATGTTTAACACAAAAAAAACTGAGTTCTTCTCTCAAACTGAAAACACTCGTTCCACCTTGTGATGTCATCATGTGGGAATACAGGAGACCCGGTTTAGTCCTGCTTTGGTCCTGATTTAGTCTCGGTTTAGACCTGGTTTAATTCTTGGTTTAGACCTGGTTTAGTCCTGGTTTGGTCCTGGTTTAGTCTTGGTTTAGTCCTCGGTTTAGACTTGGTTTAGACCTGGTTTGCTCCTGGTTTAGTCTCGGTTTAGACCTGATTTAATTCTTGGTTAGTCCTGGTTTGGTCCTGGTTTGGTCCAGGTTTAGTCTTGTTTAGTCCCGGTTTAGTCCACCGTTTAGTCCTGTGTATTAAAACTCCACACACCTTCATTTCTAGAATCATTTGGATAATTTCAGCTCCTGGAGTTGCAAATCTCTACTCAACTAATGGGTAAAACGTAGCTGTTAACGTGAAAACTACCACTTGATGACATCACAAGGTGGAACGGAGTGTTGGGAGATGTTACAGACGAATGATAAATGAAACAAAACACAATTCCAGGTCTGTTTTTTGATGCGTTAACAACATTATAACTTGTCTTAACGCTCACAAGAGTCAGCTTTGCGTCATATAAAACCTTTTGTAAGTTGTATTACGGAACCTTTCCTGTATGTCCGTAATGTAGCATTAAACTTTTCTATCTTAAATCCAATTACAGCTGTTTATTTCTCAAAAAACACCTTGAAAAACATCCTCTGAGCGGGGGGGGGCTGCCAGTTCACAGATCCGACCTGTAACTGCCATTTTGTGAAACACTCCAGACAATATATCATGGACAAATAGGTGGAAAAAAAGTTACACAGTGTGGTTTTAATGTTTGTTTATAGCCTGACCTCCAGAGTTTTGTGTAAAAAATCACTGCTGCTGTCGCTAAAAGTTGGCAGAATTTTGATAGAATTTTGTCCCCCCGTCGCCTCCCCATGACACTGTTAGCTACAAAACTGTTGCTAACTAGCTAGCGTCGTCGGTTTCAGTGACCTCTTGCCCCGGTCACCGCCTGTTTGCAGCGGTCCGGGGCGGATGAAATGGCCGATTGTTTGGGGGCCCGCTGATGGCTCTCCTCGGGGGCCCATCAATTGGCAGAGTCTCCTGGAACATCAGTCAGGACTCGGGCCGCTCGGAAACCTGGGCCTCCCCCGACGCTGGTGTGAGCCCGCCCCGTCCCCGAGGACCTCCACGGAGTCAGCCCTTTAAAACTGAAGAGTTTGGAAACCAGTAAATGTAGTGAACAAGTAAAAAGACAAATGACTCCTCGATTTTACTTCCAAGAATGAAATGGGCGTGATTTAGTCCTGGTTTAGATCTGGTTTAGTCTGGTTTGGTCTTGGTTTAGTCCTGGTTTGGTCCTGGTTTAGTTGGTTCGGTCCTGGTTTGGTCTTGGTTTAGTTCTGTTCGGTCCTGGTTTGGTCTTGGTTTGGTCCTGGTTTAGTTCTGTTCGGTCCTGGTTCGGTCCTGGTTCGGTCCTGGTTCGGTCCTGGTTCGGTCCTGGTTTGGACCTGGTTTGGACCTGGTTTGGACCTGGTTTGGTCCTGGTTTGGTCCTGGTTTGGTCCTGGTTTGGTCCTGGTTTGGTTCTGGTTTAGTGCTAGTTTAGACCTGTTTGGACCTGGTTTAGTCCTCGTTTAGTCCTCGTTTAGTCCTTGTTTAGTCCTCGTTTAGTCCTGGCTGTCTCTCAGCTTTTCCCCCATGTTCAAGTGCGATTTTTTGATTTTAAATTGTTAATCGCTACGGCAACGGGCCCAAATTCTCGTCATTTTTTTCCGACACCCGAGTTTTTCAAAGGGGCAAACTGTTGGACTTGGATGGATGACGGTGTAGTACCTGCTCTCACCTCTAGGGTTTGTATGAGAAATATGTGATAGAAATACTTTTAATAATGAGACGATTATGCTTCATATTAAAATTACAAGTAAAAAGCTGAAATCGTGAAAGTGAAGAGTGGTTCAGGGATAAACAGATCAGAGGCTTAAATGTCCAATGTTACACTATTTCTGATCCGTTATGTTTCCTTTTGTTTCATTCTCACATGTTTTAACACTCAAACCTGCAGATTTAGGCCGAGTTTCTTCTCTCAGACTGAAAACACTCTGTTCCACCTTGTGATGTCATCATGTGTCGATACAGGAAGTGCTCCTCTGTGTTTTTAAAACTCTCCACACATCTTCACTAGAATCATTTGGTGTAAATACGATCCTCGTTTAGTCGGGTTTGGTTCCAAGTTTAGACTTGTTTTAGTCCAGTTTGGTTCCAGCTTCGGTCCTGGTTTAGCAGTCCTGTTTTAAATTCTTGTTTTAGTCCAGGTTTAGTCCAGGTTTCAGTTTCTGGTTTGGTCCTTGTTTAGTCGGGTTTAGGTCCCTGTTTTAATTCTTGTTTTTAGTTCCTGGTTTAGTCCTGGTTTAGACCCAGTTTAGTCCAGGTTTACTTCTGGTTTGGTCCTGGTTTAGTTCTGGTTCGGTTGGTCCTGGTTTGGTTTAGTCCTGGTTTAGTCCTGGTTTGGTCCTGCTTTAGTCCTGGTTGGTTCCTGGTTTTAGTCCTGGTTAAGTCCTGGTTGGTGGAACACCTCATTTTGATGTTTGAGGAACAGTTATGAGTCTGTAACATCTCAAACATGTTTGAGGTTCTGTTTTTGATGCCCTAACATCATTAGACCACGACAGAGTCCCTTTTGTGTAATTTTGGACCTTTTTATCCTCAAAACAACCCCATTTTTGCTTCAGACTTTAGCCCGAAAAACGCTCTCGTCGTCCTCTCCTCCTCCTCCCGTTTACTGTGCCTACCCTGGTTGGAGACGCACAGCTGGTTCCCTTTACCAAACTTCTTCTAACCACTTTGGAAACGCTGCCGCCATCTCTCTCAGCACTTCTTCCTCCTTCGTAGATTATCACGTCCTGCAACTGTGATACCCTCCTCGCGCCGCTGCCAAAGCCCCTGGAAACCGTATTAAGGGTCCCGTTCTTTTTAACCAAAGCAGCTTTATCCAAATTTCCACTCCCGTCCCCCTCCCGTTCCCCGTTCTCTCTCCCACACAAGCTCACACACGTCTTCATTTTCGCGTTCCCCTCCAGCGCCGCTCCTCGCTCGGATCGGTTACAGCTGACCAGCGGGCAGGTGGGTTGTTTGCCGGGCGAGGGGGGCGGACCGCGGACCCGGTACCCGCTGAGACCTACTGCGAGAGAGGAGGACGGAGAGAAAGAGACGGAGAGAAAGACCCCTGGCCAAACCACAGAAAGTGTCCAGCTGCACATGGACCGGCCTCACCGCAGAGAGAGAATCCAGGCCAAAGGTGGAGGAGCCGGCGCAGCGACCCAGACCAGTTTTCCGCTCGAATTCAGAGTCTGCAGCGTCGTGCTGGATGGTCCCCTGTCGTGTCCTTTTCTGTTCATGGTGTCTTCTGTTCTCAAAGTCACTCTTCCTTCAAAATCACACTTTATTTCGTCAGTCCTCACCTTTTCTCTCTCTCGTCGTCGTTTTAAAGACGGTACGCACCATAACGGTAAACGACATGGCGCTAAACGGAAGGAAACGCTCCATTCATTTTTCCCAGAGTTTTTGAAAAAATCCAAGTATTGAGAGTTAAAAGGCATCGTGGGAGGGCTACAGCTACCTGTCTAACCAGCTACCTGCTAACCGCTACCTGCTAACCAGCTACCTGCAAACCAGCTACATGCTAACCACTACATGCTAACCAGCTACATGCTAACCAGCTACATGCTAACCAGCTACATGCTAACCAGCTACCTGCTAACCATCTACCTGCAAACCAGCTACCTGCTAACCCAAGCTACCTGCTAACCACGCTACCTGCAAACCAGCTACCTGCAAACCAGCTACCTGCAAACCAGCTACCTGCAAACCAGCTACCTGCAAACCACCTACCTGCTAACCACCTACCTGCTACCAGCTACCTGCTAACCACCTACCTGCTAACCACCTACCTGCTAACCACCTACCTGCTAACCAGCTACGTGCTAACCAGCTATGTGCTAACCAGCTACCTTCTAACCAGTATCTATAACACTGTTGTTTACGTAAACCAAAAGCTTGTTTAAAAAGATTCTACCAAATATTTTAATAACTTGTCGATTTATAAAGTTTCAGAAACAGATTTTTAAATAAATTGACAGATCTTGTGATCATTATTTACACGTAGCTGATTATCTCGAGCGAGTTTTCCAACTTTTAATGCACATTTTGTATTGTAAAGCTCTGAGAAATCCGAGTGGGAATGGGTCACTTTAGTCATTTATTCAGATTTTTAATAACAAGCTCAGATACTTTTTTCCTTCACTTTTTTACTTCATTATAATATCTCATTCCTGGGATATAACATTATTTAAATTACAGTTAAGTAGAATGTTTTAATAAGCCAACTTTTATGGTAAAGTTTAATAAATGTGCTGAAAAATATGGATCAACACAAACCCTAAAAACAATCTGTATAATCGATTATTGGTTTCAAAAAAAAAAGTTATTTAAAGTGTTTTTAAACGTGGCCAGGTAGTTTTTTTTTTTCATGGTTTTTCTTGCGTAAAGTTACTCAAAGTTCATTTTTTTTTACATTTTTCCTCCTAATAAACTGATATTACACTAATTGTGATGCATTAGAGGGAACTAATAAGGATGGATAAGATGTAAAATAGAGGGAATTATGTGAAAAAGTCAAAAGTCCAGGCTGATTCTTCCTTTCAATCACGAGGTTTTATGTCTGAAAAACTCGTCCCTGGGCTGGATTTTAAGTTTTGATTGAATTTTTCCAGACAAATCGTGAATGAATCAGAATTAAATTAGAATCTAATAATAAAACTGACGTTTATTAAAATGTCTGGAGGGTTTAAAGTCGTCTCTGCGTGTGGTCGAACTTCCTCCTCGTTATAAAAACCCGACTCTGTCTCACAAACGACACGACGGAGCGACAGAGCGGCGTTTTCTCCCTCCGAGCGAAAGACGAAGAAACACCCTCGTTCTTTCTCGAGATGATAAGAGAAGTTTATGTCTGAGATTAAAGAAGATTATACTTCAAGAGCTTTGTTTGGAGAGACGAGGGAAAGAGAAGGAGGGAAAGAGAGGGAGCAGAAGAGAAGGAGGGAAAGAGAGGGAGCAGAAGAGAAGGAGGGAAAGAGAGGGAGCAGAAGACAGAGAAGGAGGGAAAGAGGGAAACAGGCAGAAGACAGAGAGGAGGGAAAGAGAGAGGGAGCAGAAGAGAAGGAGGGAAAGAGAGGGAGCAGAAGAGAAGGAGGGAAAGAGAGGGACAGCAGAAGAGAAGGAGGGAAGAGGAACAGGCAGAAGACAGAGAAGGAGGGAAGAGAGAGAGGGCAGCAGAAGCGGGAGGAGGGAAAGAGAAGGGAGCAGAAGACGGAGAGAAGGAGGGAAGAGAGGGGCAGAAGACAGAGAGAGGAGGAGGGAAGGGAGGGAACAGGCAGAAGACAGAAGGAGGAAAGAGAGGGAGTAGGCAGAAGACAGAGAGAGAAGGAGGGAAAGAGAGGGAGTAGGCCAGAAGACAGAGAGAAGGAGGGAAAGAGGGAGCAGGTGTGAAGAAAGGGAGAAGGAGGAAAGAGGGAACAGGTCAGAAGAGAGAGAGCAGAAGACAGAAGGAGGGAGGGAGGGAAAGAGAGGAAGCAGGCAGAAGACAGAAAGATGGAAAGAGGGCAGCAGGCAGAAGACGGAGAGAAGGAGGGAAAGAGAGGGAGCAGAAGACAGGAGAAGGAGGGAAAGAGGGGAGCAGAAGACGGAGAGAGAAGGAGGAAAGAGGGAGCAGAAGAAGACGAGAGAGAGAGAGAGAGAGAAGGAGGGAAAGAGGGAAAAGGCAGAAGACAGAGAGAGGAGGAGGGAAAGAGAGTGAGCAGAATACAGAGAGAGAGAGGGAGGGAAAGAGAGGGGAACAGGCAGAAGATGGGGGAGAGAGAGAAGGAGGGAGGGAAAGAGGGGGAAACAGGGTGTGAAGAAGAAGAGGGAAGGAGGGAGGGAAATGACGGGGAAGACAGAGGAGGGAAAGAGGGAGCAGGCAGAAGATGGAAGGAGGGAAAGAGGGAGGAGGTGTGCAACTGATGAGAAGACAGAGAAGGAGGGAGGGAAGAGAGGGAGCAGGTGTGAAGAAGGTGAGAGGGAGAGAGCGCGAGGGACGACAAGAGGGAAAGAGATGCAGTTGATGAGAAGACAGATAGAAAAAGGGAGGGATGGAGAGAGAGGGAAGGAAAGAGAGAAAGTGTGGTAATTACATTTTAAAGATGAATGGCCTGAGTTCATCTGTTCTCAACATAAACTGTTTGAGCGTCAGATCCACCGACCCACAGGTTGACTGTGCGATTCCAGCTCCAATAAAACGAACACTGTTGTTGTTCCCTTGAGCAAGACACTTCACCCACCTCACCCTGTCGAACGACTGAGTGATTCCCTGATGTAAAAACGCTTTGATGACTAAAAATGTGAGTGAGCCTACTGGTATTTTTATGGACCTCAATTCAACCACAAGAGGTCAGTAAATGAACAAAACATGTATATAGTTTATTAAAAACAGTCTTGCCCAAGGACACAACAACAGCGTTCATTTGTGAGAGCTGGAATCGCACCACCAACCTGGGGGTCGGTGGATCTACCGCCAGACACCAATGACGTTTATGTCGAGAGCAGGGCACAAACACTGTAGTGCTTCCAGTTTTTTTTACCTATACCCGGGTCGGCGACTTTTGACCCCTGAAGAGCCAATTTCTCTGCTTAGATATTTATTTCTCCTGGTGGATTATTCTTTCTTCTTCCTCCTCTTCTTCTTCTTCTTCTCCTTCTCGCCACCTGTGTAGTAATGTCTTTTTTACACATGTTTTTTATTTTAGTCCTAAAACGTGAGATGCCAAAATGAAAGTGTACGTTTCTACAGCCAAATAAATAAGGTAAAATGAGATGGTGCAGTTCCTCATTTTGTCCAGCAGGGGTTCATGACAGCAGGATAAATATCGAGCTTCTCATAATCAGTAAAGCCGTATAATCTGCTACAGTTGTGCCTACTATACCTCAGAAGAAAATGGTTTGGTTTTTTCTTCATTATTTAGCGTTTTTTATCTGGTGCGACTTATACTCCAGAGCGACGAACAGTCTGGAAAATACAGTACTTATAATTTACTTTCCCGAGCGACGTGGAGCCGTAGTAGAGAATGAACGAGCCGCACTTCGCTCCGGCGTCTGACCCCTGCACTTTTCCATCTGGACGTGTCTCATTAACAGCTGCTTTACACTGGAGCTTCCCCAGTGTAATATCCAGGTCGGGTCGGGCGGACTTTGATCTGACAGTCGTATAACGCTCCCATCCATTGTCCCACATTTCCTCCGAATCTGAACGAGACAATCGTGTTTATCGATTCAAATGTCATTAAATACCGTAAACATTCATATCGCGTGAACTTTCGCCCAAACAATAACGTGGAACATCTCCCCGGCTCTCAGCATTGTCCCGACTCAAAACTGGATTCCGAGACAGGAAACGGACGGCTTGTTCCGAGTTCAGCCGATGGAACGTGTCTTGATTCGAGGGAAGTGCTTCCCATTGATATATAAAATAGTGTTGTGGAGCTTCCTTCCTCTGACTTTCCCTGTTCTGTCCCTTCAAACGAGAGCGTCCTCAGGGGGTCAGCGCCGAAGGAATAACAACAATCCAACATCCCCCAGACGACCTGTTTGAAGAGACGCTTCGGCATGAGAGATTCACACGTTTCAACATAAAACACTGTGTAAAACATGATTATAGCTGTCAATCGATCAATAAATATGACGCTGGAACGATAAATAACATCTTTTGGGGCTCAATATTTATCTAAAAGTCCCAAATCACGCAAACTTGACTCTTTTGAGCTTTTCTTTTTAGCTTTTAAACCTTATATAACTTGTTAACACACAAAAAAAAAAATACCTGAGATTGTCTTTGCGCTTCCTGAACTGGCACAAACACTGAATTTTACCAGGATTGTTGCGTCACAGGTAAAAAATCTTATGCAGTTTCCCTTTGGAGAGCGTTCTATACCTGGAGAACAGCGTCTGGTTTTATACATGTGCATTATTTTAAGTCCTAAAAACATGAATTCCCAAGTAAAGTGTTGTGTTTCTACAGACATACGGCAAAAATGAGATGGTGCAGTTCCTCATTTGTCCAGCAGGGTCAGGAGGAGAGCAGGATAAATGTCGAGCTTCTTTGACAGTCCTGGAAAACTTTTACGTCCAAAAAACATTGTCCAGAAACTTTTTCGTACCATAAAGCAAGAACCTAACGTCTCAAATAAGAAAGATTAAGGAACAAACATGTTAATATAGCATTTAAAAAGATAAAAAAAATTAAGTAAACTCATTTTTTTTATGTGTTTTAGGCTCATGGTGGGGTAAAACATGGCCTGGAGCAGCGGCAAAAACTGCTCATTTTGTTTTTTGTAAGTAAAAGTTTTAAAAATAACCTACAACAGGTGAAATCTGTGAAGTACCCAGCTTTATTTTACAATTTCTCTATATGTTTTTTGTGTCTTAAAACCCCTCACCACACACCTTTTATTACACTTTTCTCACACAGGCATTAACCTTTTCTCACATTTCTCTCTTGTTTAAACACAAAGTTCAAACATTCGTCGGTCTACAGTCCCTCAGCCATCAGGACGCAGAACACACTTTGGAGTAGAGTTTTGAACCATCATTAGTAAAACTGTGGGTAAGTACGTCCCTGTTAATCTTAATCTTAATTCTAAAAACGTGGTCTGTGAATATTTATCCAGTAGATTTGTGTCTAAATATTGCATCTTTGCTGAATATTTGTTTTGTGGAAGTTAAACGTTGTGCAGGAGTCGTGGAAATCAGATTATTCCTTGTTCTGCTTTTGAAAGGGTGAAAAAAAAAATGACTTTATATCTGGCACTTGAAAAGATAAACTATCTAGAAAAAAAATATTAATTAAATTTTTAAAAAAAAATTAATATATTTTTTTATTTGTCAATGGCTGGGTAAAATGAATGCGTTTTAAATTATTTTGTATTATTTATTTATATTTAATTGCTTTTTTGTTCCATACCTCCTCTTCCTTTTGTCTTTTTTAATATTTTACTTTTATTCATTATTTAATTTAATAATACACCTTTTTTTTACACCTTTACTCTCGTTATTACGTCTCTGTGCCTCATGTTGTTATAAATGAAAATTCTCCAACAAAAAAAGTATTTCACGCAGTTTTGAGCCTCGAACAAAGCTCCAAATGTGGTGATTTTTGAAGATTTAACGCTGAAAAATGGTCAAATAATGTTAAAGTGACGCACTTTTTCATGTTTCTGAGACAGGATCACGGAGAAAAACATCCCAACTGTGTTAAATGCCTATTGTTTTTGTGTTGTATTGTTTGTGTGTTATGTTCTGATTCTGTGACACATCTGTGCTCGACCCAACGAAAGCAAACAGCTCGATATTAGTGTTTTACAATCTGCCGTTTATTATCCCACAAAACAACAAAAACCTGCTTTTCCATCAGGGCTCGGACATCGTTTTAACCAGCGTCGTAAATGTACATGGATCATTTTTAAACACGAAACATGAATTCTAGGAAGTTGTCGAGGGATTTTTTTATGGAGTCCTTGATCCGAGCCTCAGATTCGTGTTTTGCTCGTGAGCGGGAGCACCAAAGCGTCGTTCTTCCGACCCCACATCTCGCTCCCCGATCAGGCTGATAAAGTGCTCTGATAAGACGCTGAGGTTCCTGTACTCTCCCGTCTCTCGTCTCACACACGCACACGTATGTTCAGTTTTCAAGCCATTTTACGAACATATTTTGACTTTTTCGTCTCCTAAACCTCATCTTAAACTCCTATATTACACAAAATGGACTCTGGTAGCTTTAAGTCGTGTTTATAATGTTATTTGATTTCGCCAAGCATCAAAAACACACCTGGAGTTGTTTTGTTATCATTTCTGCAAAGCTCAAAATGCTCTTTTTTCCACCTTGTGATGTCATAAAGTGGTAGTTTTTAAGTTACAGCTCCTGTTTTTACTTTTTGTTCAGTATAACATCAGTAACTCCAGAGCTGAAATGATTCTAAATGATGATTCAGGTTCATTAATGCAGCACAAAGTAACAAGCAAAAAAAAAGAGTCAAACTTCAATTTAAAAAAATTCAAAAAGCCCAGAGTGCCACTTCTGACCCACTCACTTCGTAGTGACAAGATGGAAAACTACACACAAAATCGTCTTCTCAGCAAACCCCGCGGTGGGTAAAATTGTGGGGTTTTTTTGTTCATCTTTTTAGTAATAGTTTGCAGAATGTCTAGAAGTATGTTTTATATTCTTTTCTGGATAAATTAGCGTGCCCAATGGGTCAAATTTGGGCCTTGATCGGTAAATTAGGGAATAAAGGGTAAAACTGGAAAAAGTGGATAATTTCAGTGTTGTTCAGTGAGTTATAGCAGGAATTTTAATGCAATGTTCATATTTTTTCCAAAGAAGTAAAAGTGTTTTTTGGTTTCTGCAGGGCTAGAAATGAAGGTGCGTTGGAGTTTAAAAAACACAGTGGAGCACTTCCTGTATCACCACATGAATGACATCACAAGGTGGAACCGAGTGTTTTTCAACCGCTTAAATCCGCAGGGTTTGTGTGAATCATTATTTTTATCTCCAGTGTTCATTGGTCTCAGGACGTTTACTCAGTCGTGGAAGTACTCAATGCTGTTACTTAAGTAAAAGTACAAATACCAGGAGCAAAAATACTCAAGGAAAAGTATCACATGAAAAAATCTACTTGAGTAAAGTATTAAAGTACGTGTTAAAATGCAAAAAATAAAGCTTCAAATGTGGTGGGATTCTGATGAAGATTTGAGCTGAATTGACCTGAATTGAGCCCCCCCTGTTTTTATTCATATATTTCAGTTTAATGTGTTAAAAAAAACCTCAGTCTCAGTAATGAAAAATACTTCTACTTTTTATGTGTGTGGTGCAGTAGAAAGTACAGATACTGCTCGGAAATGTACTCAAGTAAAAGTAAAAAGTACGCACTGCCATCCGTTACAATGTCTGCTTAAGTACAGTACAGTTCTACTTTACTTTGTTCCCATCGCTGTGTTTTGTGATTTAATTTTTGGGAGGAAAACACAAGTTGTGAATGTCGTTTTGAACAGTTCACACACACTTCTGTTCAGTGGTGGACAGAGTCTGGAGTCTGTGTGAGGAGGGGGCGGGGTCAGGGGCGGAGTCCAGGGGGTAGGGGGTCATGTGTTGTTGCACTAATGATCTAATTACCAACGACCTAATCTCACCACGACTTGTGTCACTTTACAGGAATGTGCCGCCTCAGACAGGCAGAGTACGGACTGTTTTCCTGTTAAATGTGTGTACCTACTACTGCAAATACTACTACTACTGCTATTACTACTGCTACTACTGCTACTGCTGCTGCAAACTAGGCAAGGCAAGTTTAATTTGTACAGCACAATTTGGTCCAGAAAAGTCAAAGTGTTTTACTGAATAAGAAAGATTAAAAATCACAACACAACAAATAAAAACAGAAATAATCATCGTAAAATGAAGAAAAGATTAAAAGAAAAAAGTGCAGAAGAACAAGGACTAACCAGGACTAAAACCAGGACTAAACAGGACTAAACCGGGACTAAACCGGGACTAAACCGGGACTAAATCGGGACTGTTTTAGACCTGGTTTAGACCTGGTTTAGTCCTGATTTTGCCCCTGGTTTAGTCCAGGTTTAGTCTCTGTTTAGTCCTGGTTTAAAAAAACAAAACAAACGACACGACCGCCATTAAAACTCATTTAAAAGTGTTTTTTTTTCTCTAAAGCACAAAACACCCGAGATCTTTTATGATAATTATTACCAACATCTTAAAATGACTCGTACATGTGACATTCTCTGTTCACGAATCCGTCTTTAGACAAGCAAAACAAGACCTTTGACCCTCCGCCGCTCTCCTCAGTCAAACGTTCCCACAAGGCCGAGCGAGGGGACAGGACCACCTCAAAGTGAAATGTAAGGATGGATGGATGGAGCGAGTTGTTGGAGGAGGATGAAGATGATGGAACCCACAGGGGGGAGCCGCGGCGGCGGCGGGGGGCGGCGGCGGGCGACGAGGGTTCGACCTGATCCCACTCACACCCTCTCTCTCTCCGGGGCGGCGTCCACAGCAGACCTCCCAGGCAGATCATCTTCATCCTCGTTAAACTAAAAAAACTTTGGGCTGTTTTCGGCTCTTCGTCGTCTTTTTCACTTTCATGTTAAATTATGTCGGACTGGAGCGGAGGACGGTAGTCGTGTTTTTTGCAAAATACTTGAGATGAAAGCGTGAAATATGTGGAGAAAAGGCGGCAGATGAACCTCCCAGAACGCTGAAATCACTCATGAAATTTCATCGTTAATCTGCGTTTCACCTTTGTTCTGAGTCGGGTTGATCGTTTGGCGGCGTTATTTTTCACACCGTTCGTTTAAAAGACGCTGGGTGGGATTTTTCTATCAATCCACGAAACTGCAGTTTATGATCTTTGTTCTGGTTGTTTCAGTAAATACAGAGTCTGATTTCTGTCTGTTGTTGTGGGAAGATCAAAAAATGGCTCCTTGCTCGTTTTAGCGAATAGTTTAGTGACGTGAGAGAAAAGATTTTAATACGAGAAGGATTGATTATAATTTTATTTGGGATTTACAGCAGAGACGGAACAGAATGAAGTAAACGGAGAAAAGTACAACACTTAAGACATATTTGAGGTATTGTTACAACTACTGTACTACATCTGCCTGTGTACAAGTCTCTCCTCTCACTCCACAACTAAACCGGGAGTAAACGGGGACTAAACTGGGGACTAACCTGGACTAAACTGGGACTAACCTGGGACTGAACCTTGGACTAAACCTGTACTAACCTGGAACTAAACCTGGACTAACCTGGACTAAACCTGGACTGAACCTGGACTAAAGCGGGACTGAAACCTGGACTGAATCGGGATTAAACCTGGACTAAACCTGGACTAAAGCGGGGACTAAACCTGGACTGAATCGGATTAACCGGTGACTAACCTGGATTAAACCGGACTAAACCTGTACTGGAACCTGGACTAAAGCGGGAACTAAACCTGGACTAAAGCTTACTGGGGACTAAACCGGGACTGAAATCGGGCGGGATTAACCGGGACTAACCAGGATGTGAACCTTGACTAAACCTTGACTAAACCTTGGACTAAACCTGGACTAAACCGGGCTAAACCGGGGATAAACCGGGGCTAAACCGGGGCTAAACCGGGCTACTGAATGGGGATTAAACCGGGACTAAACCGGTACTGAAACAGGACTACGTTTTGTCTGGTGAAGGAAACAGGGAAGAGAATTAACACATTTTCCGTCTCAAACTTCACTTTTATTTAATATTCTGACATTTCCTGGGACGGATAGAATCCTTTATGTGTTTGAAAAGGAGATTTCTGCTGGCTGTGTCTCGCAGTGACTCCATATATTCAGACCAAACTGAATCTGGACGAAACGCGTGTAAAAACTAGTGCTGTACATTTTTTATTCAATTCACTTTTTCAAAACCCTGTTCACACAGCGGTTTCAGAAAACTTCCCACTTGATGAAACTTCCAAGGGACCTCACAATTGTGGAACGGGGCATTTGGAGCTTTGAGATTGCACAGACTAATAATAAAGTGTGAGTCAAACATGTGAATGAAACAAAACACGACTGAAGTGTTTCTGATGAGGTCAGAACATTCGAGCGTTTGAGCGTAGTGCGGCGCTTTAAACACAGAGCATCTTTGTGCACGATGCTGCTCAGGACAGATGCAGAAGAGTGGGACCTGTTTTCTTTGCTTTAACACACCTTAAAATCACCAAGGGCCCTCTGCCCTAACCACCCGCCCGAAGACCGCATAAAGCGCTCTTTCAGGCGGGCATCAAACTCCACCAAATGTGCCTCCGACTTGATCAAGAAGGTGTTGAAATACGAAAACATTCCAAAAAAAGAAGAAAAGTCCTGAAACTGAACCTTGAAGTTGTCACACAGGCGGCTATTGATTTCACAAACGAGAGTGTTTTTTGAATCTACTGTATACTCCGCGGAAGGTCGTTACCGTGGCGACAGCGACGGCGCGAAGTGACGGCTGTGAGGGTCGTTTGTGCGGCTATGCTAACGCTAAACAGGAGCTTAAAAGTCATCGCACGTTCATCCGTTAGAACTCTGCAAATGACAATAAATACAGGAAAAAAGCTGTTAATTTATATATAGAATAATACACAAATGATATGTTTTTTGGGAAGTTTACTACCGTCGCTTATTAGTTTGGGAATTCCTCGTTATGCAGAGAATTAAGTCCCCACAAATTACGATATGGCAAAAACAACTGGTCACTCTTTACATACAGTCGCATCTGGGATCAGTCGCACCCGACAAACTATGAAAAAAGTGACACTTAATCGTCCAGAAAATATGGTAAATTTACCGACTTTTACCTAAAGTGTTTGGAGGTGCAGTTTTTAGAAATGGTAAAAAAAATGAGGCAAATAGCTGTAAAATACCACCTACAAGGCGAATCCAAGAAGTATCATCTTTATTTTTTACATTATTCTCTCTGTTTCTTGTCTGTAAAACACCCCTCACCACACACTTTAACACTTTTTTCTCACACATTAACATTTTCTCACATTTCTCTCTTGTTTAAACACAAAGTTCAAACCTTCGTCGGTGCCTTTGTCGGTGCAGAACGTTTCATCGACATTGTGGTTTTGTCGGGGAGAAAACTTGCAAAAATACAGCACTTCAGAGTCACACTGATCCAACATTTATGTAAATTTGTCTGACACATTCTGTACTGTACAGGAGACACGGAGGAGACTGATGGACAATGGTCTACAGTCCCTCAGCCAATCAGGACGCAGAACACAATGGTCTACAGTCCCTCAGCCAATCAGACACAGAACCAATGGTCTACATCCCCTCAGCCAATCAGAGACGCAGAACACAATGTCTACAGTCCCTCAGCCAATCGGACACAGAACACAATGGTCTACAGTCCCTCAGCCAATCAGGACGCAGGACACAATGGTCTACAGTCCTTACCAATCAGGACGCAGAACACAATGTCTACAGTCCCTCAGCCAATCAGGACGCAGAACACAATGGTCTACAGTCCCTCAGCCAATCAGGACGCAGAACACAATGGTCTACAGTTCCCTCAGCCAATCAGGACGCAGAACACAATGTTCTACAGTCCCTCAGCCAATCAGGACGCAGAGAACACATGGTCTACAGTCCCTCAGCCAATCAGGACACAGCACAACAATGGTCTACAGTCCCTCAGCCAATCAGGACGCAGAACACAATTGCATACGCTGGGGAAAAAAAACACAATTTTGTCATTTTAAAACTTTTATATTTGGTTTTTTCACACACGCCAAGAGTTTGATGAAAGTTTTCAGTCTTGCTTTTGTTGATTAGTTTGAGATTTTTTTTTGTAGCTCTGAAGAATATTCATCCCCCCAAAACGACTTTATGAATTAATATTTGTAAAATTGAACTGGGAAAATGGTATGTTGTGTTGTTTTTTGTTGCAGTTCGCAGCGTTTCCTCCTCCCCCCCTCGTTTTATTCAATCTCCGTCAGATCCAGACTGGACTCGTCCATCTCGCTCCGACCGTCAGCCCTGCGACGGATCACATCGTTTTCTGGTAATTTAACTAGAAAAACACCGAGCGGAAAATCGCCTCGGGTTCTGCTGCAGACGCTAAAAGACGCAGCACTTGCAGCTAATGAGCAGAGAAAAGAGAAACAGCTTCAGGAGCTTCACTAGAAAACGAGAAACAAGAGAAAAAAAACTACAACAAAACCAAACACGACGGCTAAAAAACTGATTTATTTAATCCAGATCAGACACAGTCACATGTGGTTTTAAAAGTGCAGTACTCGTATGTACTTGTATGTACTCCTGTGTGCTTGTGGTGTACTCGTGTGTACGTGTATGTACTCGTATGTACTTGTGTGTCCTCCGTGTGTACTCATGTGTACTTGTGTGTACTCGTGTGTGCTTGTTGTGTACTCGTGTGTGCTTGTGTGTACTCGTGTGTGGCTTGTGTGTACTCGTATGTACTTGTTTGTACTCGTATGTGCTTGTGTTTACTTGTATGTAGTTGGTGTACTCGTGTGTAACTCCGTGTGTACTTGTGTGTACTCGTGTGTACTTGTGTGGAGCCTTTTCCCGTGAACGTCGTGGTTATTTAAACTGAAATAATGGCTAGCTCCCACATGCTTAGCTCCACCATGCTACCCGCGGTTTCGCCATAGAGCTCGTTAAATACGACCGTACCTCTCTCTCTCTGTGACATATGCAAGCATTTCTGGTCTGACAGTGACGGCTCGTCGTTGGCTCGGCTCCAGACTCTTCTCTCTGTGGATGAATCACTTTGACGCTGGTTTTATCTTAATGACGGTGTGTTTTATCTCCAGCCTCTCCTCTCTCCCACAACGGCTCTTGGCCTCGCTCCTCCCCTGTCCCGGGTTAATTCTCCTGCGGGAGGGTCTGATAAACTGCTGGGAGACGCACTTGATTATTTTTATGGGGAGGTGTGGAGTTTTTGGACGAGGGTTTGTTGTCGTCGGAGAAAAACAACATAAAGTAACGACAGCGTGAATTAATGATAGTCGTGCGAATAAGGTGCCCACGCCTCTCTTTGTACCTGTGTGGAGGTATGTGTTCTGTCCTTTAAATGGGACTAACCACGCCGTATAGGCCCAGAAACGTTTTGTTTTTTCACGTCTGTGCGACACTGGGGCGTGTCCTGAGAGCTTTGTGTTTGAGAACGTAAAGATAATCATTCAGAATTTATACTGCATTCGCCCATTACATCAGGTGAACAATACAACTACTTACATTCATACTTAATTAACTGTCTGAAGGTGATGTTTGTCCTGGAACAGGAATGTAAAAAGATGTATCAAGACAAAGAGTTTCAGGGTCAGAATAAAATAAAGCAACTTTCAGTCACCATTTTTGTGTTCTTCTCTCAAACTAAAAAGGGCAAATTATGCTTTTTGTAGCTTCCCCTCTCAAAAAAAAAGATCTGATCAGTTTAAGTCGCACCTGGCAGCATGAGTCGACACCATGAAGCCAAAAAAGTGCATAAAATGAAGAAAAAAAAAAAAACATTTCACACAAAAGTGTGGAAAATACGGCATGTTTGAGTATCTAGTGTTCTCTCCCGGTCGTATTCAAACTTGGTCTTTAAACAGATTTCCTGTCCGAGGCCCGCCACACGTCGACGTCGCCCATGGGACGCATCATTTCCATAAATATACAACGACATGATGCAAAATTTTAAAAAAGTACAACTTCATTCAATACCCTGACGCGATGTGTCAGTAGTTTGATTAGTCGCACGGTGATTGTAATGTGATAACGCTTCTGAATGGGAGTGACTTAGTACCTGAAGCAAACTGTAACGGGGAGGAATCAGAGCGCACAAATAAAATTAAACAGAAACGTATTAATTAATATCTAATTTTAGAAATGATATAATCTAGTTAATTAGACAATAATATTGTTTTCTGTATCATTTTGCATTGAAACTCAATGGAGTGACAGGTGACCAGGCCACATCATACGATTACAGTTACTTACGCTAGGCGCCAACACAGCAGTTTGTACACCGTGCCC
>JAIEZT010001092.1:0-22512 GCA_019594935.1 Periophthalmus modestus | reverse complement strand
AAATCTCCCCTCGCTCTAATGTGGTGACCACCGCGAGAGGAGAAGCTTGCATTCACAGCACTGCATGTGTTTCGGTGAGCATTAACTCATGTTAAGCTGCCAAAAGACCTGCAGGAGAGTCTAACTTAGATCTGTGCCATTAAACTCCTAAAGCCTCTCGGAATCTCCATTTCATCCACAGAATTCCATCTCCTCTGCCTCTGTTGGTGAGTGAAAAGGTTGATTTCCCTGCAGGATCTGTGTGATGCTGGTGCTGGCGTTCCCTCCGAACTCCACAGGTGGGTGCAGGTACATAGAAACCTGTCTAAACAGAAAACAAAAAATGTGGCTCATTGGTTCGCCATTGAGTTGCAAACTCATCATTTCAACCATGTGTCTTTATGAGCTTTGAGCCCTCATCATTGGTTTTCTTGCATATTGCATGGAAATAGATAATGTTTGAATAATCCTGGCCTGAGTGACTCAGAATTTCTATATTCAGCTACCCTCAAGCCCTGTATACACACTTTCCATAGGAACTTGTTGTGTTTATTCAAATAATTTAGACCTAGAGATCCCCCCTGTAGGAATAAATATTTTTTGGTAGCTCTTTGCAACAATAAAATACAGGCATGAAAATCTGCTGCTTGCTAGGGTGAAATGCATCCAGGTAGTGACCTAAGTGCAGCTCAGTGAGTGAATTCTGGAGTTTCTGAGCTTTCACATGAGAATATGGCCTGTCCATATACTTAGAGAGAGAAATAAAACTTGTCTGTGCCCTCATATCGCAGGTTAAGGCACTGCAAGCCAGGTTCAGTTTGAACGAGATTGAAGCACCTTGATAAAAATGCACACATCACACACACCACACACACTCACACACGCAGAAAGAGCATAGGCTTCAGATATTTCCTTAATCATCTACCTGAAGGGAGAAGACTAACTAAACTGAACGAAACTCATCCTTGTTGTTTAACAGTAAGGAGTATCTGTCATCATTTAAGCCCACTGAATTATCCTAAGGTGTGAACTGTCACCTGAGTCATATTTAGCATGCAATGAAGGAACTCTGACCCCCTCCGAGATCAAGTATGAACGTGCGAGTGCGTGTGGTGTACTGTATGTGTGAATGGATTTCTCTTTAGTTCCCCCCATAGAGATATAAGCAAGCAGTGTATTAACGTCACCAATGGGGCCCAATTAGAGGCGCGGTGTGCTGTGAGCGTGTGAGTGATGGCTCCGTCTGTCAGGCCCTGCTTAGCCCTCCGCTCTCAGGCTCCCGCTCAGCTCAGCTCCAGAACCACTGACAAGTACAAAGTGGCTGTGATGGCGTACCGCTCAAAACGCTTTACTGCCGCAGCCCGGGGGATTGGCTCTGGACACGCTGCCAGAAAGACATTTAGTCGTGGATCTGATCAGACAAAAAGCAAGCAGCGGTTACGGGTGACAGATGTGCCCGGGGTTTTCCATGTACGGCACATGGAGGCCTGCACTGAATCAACAGCCGTTTAATGTGACTGTGCAGCTGCCTTGGGGAGGCTGAAGGTGTGTCCTTCAGGAGCAGAGCTGAAGTGGTGTCAGGAGGAGAGGAAGTGGAGAGGTTATGGGGTCTGTGCCAGTCTGGACTACTGCCTCCCTCATGATGTGAGTTTGGGGATGCATTCACACTTAAAGCTGGTCACTGGGGCTACTAATTCTTGGTGAATTCTTGGTGGATTAAAGACCTGTTCTGTCTAACTAAGTGGAAAAAGCTCTAAAAACTTCTACTTATCTCTATGTATCTGAATACGTTCTAGTAAGCAATGAATTTATACACAGACATCATGAGTTTATTCTGCCTTTTTACATATAAATACCAAAAAATACAAAAGATTTTACTCGCTCATTAACTTCTCCTTTCTGTTGTTGTCATATAAGTTAGACTAAGACACCACTGGCCGATTAATCAAATAAAAGACTCAAAAAAAAGGTCAACAGCCCTAAAAATCACCACATCATAAATGGGACTGAACTGGGACTAAATCTGGAACAAAATTTGGGCTGGACCAGGACTAATCTAAGTCTAGAACAGGACCAAACAAAGGCTGGATTTGGACTCACACTTGGCTAAACCTAGGACAGGGGTGTTCAAAGTTTTCTCATAAAGGGCCATATATAAAAACACAGACAAAGCTGAGGGCCGATTGAGGGCCATAGACTGATCGCCAATACAGTGAATACTTCAAATCTGTGCATTTATTACAAGTTAGACTGAACCACTTGACCTTTATTCATGCTTACATCGTCAGTGGGACACATTAAACATTTATATGGGCACTAAGTACATTTTCAGAAATGTATAGTAAAAAGTACTGTTTAAGGTAATATGGGCCAATTAACCTGGAAGCTTGAGGCCAAGAAAATTAGTCTGAGGGGTGAATTTGGCCCCCAGGCCACAGTTTGGGCATGCCTGACCTTAGACAAAGAAAGGACGATAGAGGTGTGCCCTTCAGGAGCAGCGTAGGGTGAGGTCAGGAGGAGGGGAAGTGAAGAGTTTCTGTGTCAGTCTGGACCATTACCAGATCATGTGAGGTTTAAACATGCACTATGTAACTTTTCTGGTGTGGGTGGGCTCCAGAGTATGGCTAAATATATTTAGCTTTTTTCATTGCATGTGTTTAAATTGCTCAAATATCCCTTGAAAAGTTTTCACTCTGAGCAGGCTACACAGATCTGACCTGTTGTCCTGGTAGCGTTACCTTCTTGTCTCCACAGAGATTCATATGTTTAATGCCACAATGTGGAACATTCTAATAAAAGTAATAGCATGAATTCAAGCAGCTGGGCCGTGACTAGAAAAGTTCCTGCTCTTTTAATGAGCTTTAATGAATTTAATTTTTAATCATGTTAATGATTATGTTCATGGTCAAAAAATCCTCTTAAACATCTCTGAACAGATGTAAAAAATAATTACCTTTAACTTTCTATGTGATAAACTAAAACCATGACCTGGCAGAAGCAAGACTCATTATATGTAGCAGATGTTGTCATTTATTTTATTAGTCTAATCAAAACTATTGAGCTGGCCCTTGTTAACCTCATGGTTGCCAGGTAGCAGTTATGGAATTATCTCTGTCCTGTCTGCTGGCAGTGTCCAATCAGGAAGTAAAATTACAAAATGAGAAGAAACTAGTCAAGATTTTGGATAAAATCTGGATGAAGCACACAATTGTGTTACTTAAGAAAAAGTACAGATTAAGAGGTAAAAAGTTACTTAAGTAAAAGTATCAAACTAAAAAATCTACTTAAGTAAAACTATAAGTACCCGTTAAAAAATGTACTTTGAGAGTAAAAAAGAAAACAGTATTTCACCCCAAGTGTTGCTAAATAGTTAAATGTAATGATATTGATTTTAAAAAGACACATATTTTGGTCAACAGTAGCAAAAAAAAAAAATTCTCATGAATTTTATGTATTTATTTTTGTTTACATGAAAGCTGTTACGACAAACATGGTAAAAATAACCATAAGTACAGTACTTTACAACTTTTACTTCATTTGCCTGTCGTATACACTTTAAATAGTTCTACCAAATCATTGTATTCCTCACTTAACAGCATTAAGTTCTGATTTGATACGTGTCCAGTGAAACATATACATCTCCACAGACTCGAGCTGATCATTTCACAGCCGAAATTGCTTTTACTATGAATTTTCTGTCTGTTAAAAGGCTGCTCTCCCACCGCTGTGAGAAGAAGCCATCACAGATCTGTTCCTGTAAGTATCCGAGAGCCAAATGAAAGAAAGATTGCAGTGAAAAAAAAGCCTGTTCTGAATATGAAATCAACTCTAAAACTCAAAGTAAGAGTCTGTCCAAATGGTGACTGCTGTTTTTCACCAAAAGAAAAGTAGCATTTGTTTAGCTACTGTAATGTCTGTCATAATAATAATGACTTTTCAAGGATTTTTGAGGACGGTGATTGTGAATGACTCTCTGATGTATTGGGGCAATGAGTTCCAAAGGGTGGGGGCAGCGGCGGAGATGGCCCTGTCCCCTCAGGTCTTACGCTTAGAAGGATTATAGGTCGTGTTCCTTTTTGCACTTGAAGAAGGGAGAACTAGGGGAATTTAGTGTGAAACATACAGTGCGTAGATCAGTATTTTACATTATGTCCATTGTGTACGGCAATACTGGTCTAGAACATTATATTTGAAGACTATTTGAAAAGTAAGTATGGAGCAGAGGGTGGGTAAAAACAGCAATTTTCCGAGCACTCATGTCTTGAATGCTGGACAACACAGAATCAAATCAATCACAATAAAACACGAGTAAGATTACATAATATATCTCCCCTTTAAAACTGAGATGGCAATATTTATAGCATGGTGGTATACAGATGTCTTATAATAGATTTATTGGATAAACAGCTCAGAATAAATCAGAATATAATATATATGTCACGATCCATGGGATTCCTGTTCCCTGTTTTGGCTCCTTCCCCTCCCTCCGCCCAGCTCCGTCTCAGGCAGGGTCTACGTGCCTGTTTGTCTTCGTGTCTTCGTGTTCACCTCCTCCTCCCTGGACCAGCTCCGGACTCCCGATCCTATTTCCCGGAACCGACCCCGCTCCCGACTCACCGCCAAATCGTCCGCATGTCAAACATTCCTGCTCTCTGGACCGTCCTTGCTCCTTCGTCCTGGCTCTGTTCCTGACCTGCTTCCCATTCCGGTATTGTCTGTTTTCCTGTCCTTGTTTCCACGTCACGCTCTGGACCCTGGCTTGCACCTTGCGCCCTGGTCTGACTCCTGCTCCCTGGATCATCCCTGCTCCGTGTCTCTGGCTCCGTTACCGACCCTGCCTCCTCTTCCCGGTTCCGTCCGCTCTTGTCTCCACCTCTAGGTCACGTCCCGAACCCCGGCCTGCACTTCGCTCCCTGCTCCTGCATCTCCTGCTCCTGCTCTTCACTCCCTGCCCTGGATTCTGCTCACTCCCTGCTCCTCGCCCGGTTTACCATCTTTTGTGTACTCTTTATTCACTTGTGTAACTAAACACTGTTAAACCGTCCAGAGTTCTGCACTTTTTAGTCCGCCAGTCTAGCCATTACGACAGAATAATAGTACCGTCTGCATGTTATTATAGTGTTTTATTGACCGATAATCAGGAAGTGTGTGGTTAGCAATCTGTGTTTTAGATGTACTTTGATGGCAAAAACTTTGTTCCTTGTAAAACTGTGAAACGCACTTATAAACTCATTGTGGTGAATAATTAGGATGCTCAAAATGCATTAGTGCAACAAGAGGAGCTCAGCCTGCACACCGTGAAGTCCAATGGTTCCAACAAAAGCTCTGGATTCTTTGCGTTGGAAGTGTATTTTTTTGCCAGGGCCAACTGCAAACCAGAAATAAATTAATAGTTATTGCGTGAACACAACCCAACAACCCAATAAAACCACTCCTACGCTGGGGTCACAGCTGGACAGTCTGAGCAAGCACCTTTGGACCAATGCAGATCGTTTAAAAGGAATTACTTGCCTTTACTGAGCCTATCCACATGAAACAAAAGCTGGCACAAAATGTAAAAAACAAATTATATCTTGTCCATTTATGGATTTTCTCCTTGGATATTTCTTTAAAAATAGTGACTCACTTGTAATGTAAAATTGGCCCGTGCCCCCCATCTGAGTTTAATAATCAAATTCCAGAACGTGAATCCAACTTATTATGTCTCTATTTGCAGAATGAGCAGAGGAGACCGTGCCAAAGAGCTGTCACTGCTTTGGCTTCTGTGTTTTGGAGTTTGGTACATTAACTCTGCCAATAAAAATCTGAATCTGAATTTTGGTGGAGAGAGTGACAGTTAATCGATGAATTAAAAAAAAAATATATCTGTTACATTCTTTCAATCTTCAACATTTTCTCTTTCATTTCTGTCTTTTCGCTGCATTTATTTGTCCTTTTTTTCAAAATTTTCCCTGTCAAAACCTACACAGAAAGAAATCAGATTACTCACATCAACTCTTTACATGATAATTCAATAACCTGATAACTCCAGTAATCAGATAAGGATCAGATTTTTGGTGCATATATAAAAAACTATTATATATTATTCTAAAATCCACTGAATAAAGGAACTGTACGTAGTCTGTGCTCTTAAATGATTAAAATCACAACTAATCCTTTGCTGCATTTCAACAGTAGCTTAGTTGGAAGCTACTGAAGGTTGGCAGTTCGAATCCCGCTCTCACCGTAAACATCACTGATGGAGCTGTAAGATCCACTGGTCCACAAGTTGGCGGTGCGATTCCATCTGTCTGTGTACACTGTTGCATGAATGTGTGCGTGAATGGGTGACTGGTTCCTCGATGTAAAGTGCTTTGAGTGCCGTGAAGTTGGAAATGCGTTAGATAAATATGTGACCATTTGCCATATCGTAGACACCTACATGTTTTTCTTATTCTCAGTATATGGACAGGTCATGTCTCATGTGAAAGCTTAGAACCTCCAGAATTCACTCACTGAGCTACAGAGGCTGCACTAGCACTGATTAAAGACTGACTGCAGGTGCTAGGGTTTAAGTTTGGAAGATTGAGATTAGAGAGAGTCCTTTTATAGGTCTGTTGCCAGGAACCACTGAGAGTAATTTTGAGTTGTAGCAATCTCCTCTTGGTGTCATATTGTAGAGCATCTTTAAATGTGACGGTAAAATCTAATTGGATAGGGTCATATATCTGTCTCCTTGTTTATGATGTGTGTTGGCAAAACTTCCCCCTCATGATTTAGGGCTTTTCCTGTCCCTGGGTCTTGAAGTGTCTTGGTGTCTTGATGATTATAGCCAAATATGTCCACAATGACAATTAATAACTGCAAGGTCACACTTCATGAGCACTTACTTTGAGTGCCAAAAAGCTGTTGAAAGAAGCAGAGATTTGTTCTGTGAAGAAAATATTTAGAAAAACTTAGTGGAAAAGACACAAAATAAAAGATAAAAAGTGTTAAAGATTGAAAGGGTAACTTTTTTAATGAATTAATTATAATAATGAATTAGTCTTATATAACACTTTTCCAGCTGCTCAAAGTCACTTTACAATTTGGTGCATTATTCATTCACTCCATACTCCAATCCATATTGTAGAACAGCTGCCCAGGGGTAGACTGACAGAAGCAAGGCTGCCAATCTGTGTCATCGGCCGCTCCAATCAGCACTAACACTCACACACACATCACTTTCATACTGGCTAATGTGAGTGAGGTGTTCTGCCTATGTATTTATTTATTTTTTTTTTGCTTCTGGCACCTCACACCTGGAATTTACTGCAGTCTCTCATCCAAGTACTAACCAGGCATAACTCTGCTTCTGAGCACACAAAAAATCTGATTCAATTATTGAGTTATCTATTATTACTCTAGTGATTCAGTTTTCACTATATGTAAAGTACCCACTGAGAGATCTCTTCATATTCCTTCAGATCCTAGAACCCAATAACCCAAGACCCAATAACTCATTTAATTTAATAACTTGAACAGATTTTTGACTTGTGTTCCATTAACGGCTCCACACAGGGTCTCCTCTATAACCAGCCACCATCAGCTCGTCTTCCGCCTCGTTTCTGGCTCTGATTGCCCGGGTCGCCCTTTGACCGTGCTGCATTAGCCGGTGCAGCGGGATAACACAGCGAGAGCAGGGGAGAGGTCAGCCGGAGTGACCGACACGACGCAAGCCTGACCCCAGAACTGAGCGGGGTTCAAAGAAGAGACCACCGATACTGCCCACAACACACACTGTCTGCTCCACATGCACACACCTCTGAACCTGCGCACCAGCCGAGCCTGGCAACACCACGCAAACGCCGACCAGGAGGACAAAGAGCATCTGAGAACAGGCAGCAGCGATGAAGTGATTAACTGAGCGTATACATGAACTCTGGAGAGTAATATATCATGATTTATTTATTATTTTAATTAATTTATTTAAAAAACATAGAAGAAAAAAAATGGGTAATTGAATGTTTTTTTTTCTTGGACTAATACATTGAAAAAAGGAAATATCTACATTAGCTAAAACTGGTGTTGGGAATAAGCTTTTTGGTGTATATTTAACACTTGAAACAATGCATAGATAAAATAAACTGAAGTTTTTAGTGAGCTCATATGGGAATGCAAGTATCTGGTCTTTAAATTCATGTTTGTTTGTTTTTTTATACATTTTTCTGTCGTAATACAGGCGAGGGGGACCAAAAGGTGCAGGACTTGGGGAAAGGTTTATAGTGTTTATTTACAGCAAGTGATAATTTGTACAACAATGAAGGTAGATCTGGCGATGAGCGGCAGGTGAGGTGCAGGCCAGGGTCCAGGAGCGTAACGTGGAGTGCAGAGGGGACGAAGGTGCAGGCAATACCAGAGCAGGGAGCAGAGTGTGAGCCAGGGTCCGGGGACGTGGAGTGCAGGGACGGAGACAAGGTGGACAGAACCAGAGCGAGGAGCAGGGTGCGAGCCAGGGTCCAGTGATGTGGAGTGCAGAGACAAGACAAGACATTCTGTACCAGGGCTGGGAAGCAGGGTCTGAAGCAGAGCCAGGAGTGAGGGAGCTGGACGGTCCAGGGAGCAAAATGTTGACACGCGGACGATCTGGTCCCGAGTGTCAGGTCCTGGCTCCCCTTATCCACAGCAGGTAGCTTTGATTCCGCTGGTGAGTTCCAGGTACGCAGGGGAGGAGCCAGGAACTCTGCCCATCGCCAGACTCAGGCAGGTGAGGGAGGGAAAGAGCAAGACACACAGCGCAGGAAATTCAGGAATCATGACATTTTCTATTCATATTATTTGGTCAACAAAGTAGTCACCTTGCCCTTATCTGACCTGTTACCTCAGTGCAAAAGCACATAGGGTAATATTGACATTTCAGTTTTAAAAGCGCTGCATCTGATTTTTACTCTCTCAAAATGTGAAAAAAATAGTTCATTTTTAACATTTTATGAATTCTGAGCATCCTAATTATTCACCGCAATGAGTTTATAAGCACTTTTCACAGCTCTCAATGACCAAAGGATTATTTGTAAAGGTAACGACAAGTAGCATGCTAACACGCACTTTCTAATTTTTCGACAATAAATGTTATTTATTTTGTATTTATTTATTTTTATTAGATGCAGACCGTAAACAGCAGACTTCTTTTGACCTCAAGAGCCGCTTATACAATACATCTGTACTGCTGCGAGACACATTTAGCTCTAAGAGATGAAAAAAAAAAGAAAAGTGGGTACAGGACCTTTAGTGCTTTTAATGAAAAGTTAACTTTTTTTAATACAACCAACAAGAGGTAGCACTTAAAATTTCGTAGTTCACATCCTTTCCATCCAACCTCCCATCACCTCAAATGTCACCACACCCACAGACCTCCCTCCCGTTCCCCACACTGGCCTTGGGCTCCAGGCTTTATAGAGCAGTGTCTGTGCAGAACTGCTCTCAAAGTTTAAAGGCACATTACGGCTCCGGGCCATGCATCACGTTGTGCGGAGCCACTTCTTCACCATTAGTGGAAGCTAAAGGTCACCATTTAACAGCCAGCCAATTTATTTTGGCAAATACCAAGTCATTATAAGCTGCTATTTCTCAGTGCACTGCTTTGACGTCGCGCAGGAACTCTGACAGAATCAGATTTACAGAGTGGCCACAGTCCACCTCTGAGCACCCTGACTTATGGCTGCTGGAGTGGAACAACTATTTACTGATTAGACCATTATTCTCTGAGCTTTTTAGAGCTGCGTCAAAGGAACACAAAATACGCCACTGCCCTTTTCAGTTGAAAAAAACCTGCGTTAAAGTACCGTTTTATGGAGCACAAGTCATGTTTTTCACCTTATGATACTGTGATTATATTGCGTTTATGTAACACTTTTCCGAGCTACACCAAATGCTTTTCTGCTGTAGTCAGATACTTGCATGAGGAGTGTTTTTTTAAAGGTGCACCATGGAACCTTTCTGTTGGGGGATTCATCACCTGCTGCTATCTAGGTGATGACATCAGGCCAAGTTATAAGTCATATCTATGACTCACTACTGGTAAAAATGAGAACCTCCGTCTCTAAATCAGGCTAAAAATCTAAGGGTAATAATGGACTCAGACTTGAACTTTAACAGCCATCAAATCTATAAAATCTGCAGCTTTTTACCATCTAAAAACATTGCAAAAATCAAGGGTTTACTTTCTAAACCACACATGAAAAGACTTATCCATACTTTTGTCCCTAATAAGTTAGACTACTGTAACAGCCTGCTCTTCATACGAGTGGTAAGATGCCTGCCGTACTTGTACAGTGCCACATAAACCATCTCACACTTTAAGGACTTCAGGAACCGGCCTCCTGCTGGTGCCCGAGTCAGGACTAAACATGAGGCGAATCAACATTTCAGTTTTGCAGCCTAAAACTTCGAAACTTCCTGAAGATGTGAGACAGACCTCCACTTTGACAATGTTACATCCAGGCTCAAAACAGTTCTGTTTATCTGTGCATATGACTGAAAGGTTTTTATTCTGCACTTTTCTCTTTTAATTCAAATTTTATGATGATTATTTATGTTTTTATTTGTATAGTGATTTCAATATCTTTCTTATTCTGTAAAGCACTTTGAAATACATTGTGTTTTAAAGTACAGTATGTAACTTTCCGGAGGTGGAACATTACCTTCAGAATTTAATGGAGATAGAAAGTTAAGCCAAAAACAGCAACATTTCCATGAAAATAAACAAATAGTCAGGTTTGTGGAGATGCAAGCGAAGTGAAATAAACTAAACCGAGACAAACAAAAACATGGTTTTATTTTGGCCTATTTTTGGTGGCTTAAATGTCTGTTTTTAGTAATAAAAACACCCTTAGTTGAATAAATACAAAATAGATAATGTGACATACTGTAAAACTTTCCAGGCAAAGCAGTAACATCTCCATCAGGCTCCTTTAATGAAAAATATTATGACACATGGTGAATTATTTTTACAAAATATAGTGAATGTTAAAACCACAATCCATTAAAATGGCAATATTGATCTATAATGACGTATTAATAGAAACTGGTCCATTGACTTCCTGTTTTAAACTATGAAACTCCCTGAACTTGGAGAATTAAATGACAATGTTACAGCCATGGCAAGAAATCATGAGTTTTATGAGGTTGGAAGTTTTCATTCAGAAGTCAGATAAATAGTTTGGTGGAGTCATGTTTTTATCATCTTAAACGTATTCATCATTTTTTAACTCCTACAGATCTCCAAAAAGTCATTTGTGCATTTATATACTCCAGACTCAATTACTGCAATGCTCTTTATTGTCGCATAAAAAGAAATGTGATTTTCATCCAAAATTCTCCAGTAAGACTTTTCACGGTGCATTGATTAAAAAAATATTACTGACTTTTAAAGTGCTCAGTGATCTAGCACCACAGTATCGGTCTGGCCTCCTCGCCCCATGTGGCCCCTCCAGAACCCACCACTCTGGGGAGGGAGTGCACCAAGGGAGGGAGGGAGCACAGATAAACTGCATATGGTGTTTTAATAACACTGTCTACTGTTCCTAGTGCTTTTTTTTGGTAAATTTAGAGCAAACTAGGTACACTTTCAGTTTTGTGGTGAAACATTTCTTAAAAATGGGTGTGTCCCTGCTCCAGTGGCCAGTGCAGTTTTAAGTGATTGGTGACATCACACAAGACTGCCCTGATTACAGACAGGTTTTTTCTGATTACAAACACCTGGATACAGGGGCGGAGTTTGAAATGTTAGACCAAGCACTGGGAGTGTTTTCTGAATCCTTGATACCTTGAGTTGTTGAGTTGTACCTTGAGTTGGTCTTTTCTGAACTTTTCTATCCATAATGCATTTGGTCTTTTTGAAGAAAAAATAAGATGGAGAACTTTCCCTGGCATGGAGCTGTAATGCAGTAAAAGTACTAAAAAACCACCAGTGTTTCAAAGTTTTTAATGTCTACCAACCTGAAAAGATGGATACATTTTCAATAATGAAAACTTGTGGGGCCACTCGTGATACATGTGGGGCACTATTGCAGTAGGGCGGTCGTCCTGGAGGAGGTCAATGTGGGGTTTATTTGTTTGTTTGTTTGCATGTTCCACTTGCCTTGGATTGGAAGGAAGTGGCTTTAGAGGAACCCACAACCCAAGTCAAATACTTTGGCTTTGGAATAAACCCACTATTTCTCATCTGTCCAGACTCCACTCCTCCTCTGCTCTCACTCTCTTCTTTAGACCTCCAGGTACAGCTCAGTTTAGCAGCTCCATTTCAAATGTTGTTATGGATGGAGTTTATGTGTTTAATCCCACTTTAATTGAAGCACTTTGGAACAATGTTTAGAAAAGAGCTTTATAAATATGAATTATTAGTCCTATCACTGCTGGCCACGCCTCTCCATAATTGCTTTCACTTTCTTTTTTTCTTTTTTGTTTTCCTTTCTTTTTTATTAAGGATATGCAACATTTTTAACCAGTGTGCAGAAACCATGATCTAATATTTTTAAAATTCCATGTAACTAAGTAGTCTACCAAACTATGGGGAGGGGATTCCTCAAATAGAGGATATAATTCAGATTTTGCCAAATGGCCTATGTTTACTTTTTTGTTTGTCTGTATGTGTTTTATAGTAGAAAAACTACAACAGAAGCGCATCAAGGCCAAATCTCCAACACTAAACCCTGCTCGACCAATCAGATTCTCGCACTCACTCGTCATGTTAGCAGGCGCTAGGCTAGCAGCTGGACAGCGCAGATAAGAGCGCTGCAGATAAGTGAACAACTGCTTCGACTTTAGCACAACATCTCCAGATCAGATGTGAGACGGCTGAGTTTAAAAGGAACAGGACCCCCTCAGAGTACACGCTTTCACACACAGAGAGCTGAACTGCTGTAAGGACAAATGTGTCAATGAAACACACGAGCATTACACTTTCATAACAGCACATATAATATAAAATTAAATGTCTTTCATAAATAATTTCAATTTTCTCTTTCACATCTCACAGTGACACATGCTCATTCTTTTCATACAAGTTTTGATACGACTTTATAATAACCTTAATCAGTGTTAATAAAGCGAACAAAAAGACTTAATTATAATAATGAACAATTGTTTCCTATGGTCACGTTTTTACATCCGCTTTTCCCACTTTCAAGGTGCTCAAAGTACTTTATAATCAAGGAACTGCTCACCCATTCACACACACATTCACACACCCATGTACAACACAGACATATATAATCTAATAAAACATTGAGTCTTGTTAATAGATGCTACATATCCATGTAAAGAAAAATAAACTATATAACAATAGAAAGTATGTCGAAAAGTGTATTGTATTTATATGACGAAGAAGATATCTTGTATTCAATATTTATACTCTGTAGTTTAGACTCTTTTACTCTTTACTTTGGTATACTGATTATACATCCCTCCATTTAATGGGTCACAGAGGCAGCAGTCTAAGCAAGCAGTCAAGAAAACAGTCCCTCCAGCGTGTACTGAGTATGACACACATGAGAGCATCTGACAATAGACCAAGAGACATAGTCCCTCCTCCATGTCCTGTCTCTTCCCCAGGGCCTTCTCCCAGTGGGACGGGCCTGGAACACCTCCCCTGAGAAGTATCTGGAACAGATGCACCTCAAATGGCCCTCTTGAAATACAAAAATTGAAACAGGACTCCAACCATGGATTACTAAGGTTTTCACAGGAAATAAAAATCAGGTTGCGTGTGGTTAGCGGTGGTCAGTAGGTTAACAGTTCTCAAAGACCTGACTGACCCTTCATCTAGCGATCTCTCCGGGGCAGTATTCAAACCCTCCTTATGGTTAGCAGTAGAATTCTGTCCCAATGCTCAGCTACAAGCCTACATCACCCATGCTGCACACAAGCAATTTTCCCATGGATATACAAAAGCATGATACCAAAAACACACTACAGAGCGTCAAAAAACAAAAATAAAATGTACCAAAACATGTAAATATTTTGTTTTGGACAAATCTAGCATTTCAAAACAATAAAAGGTAATATGGTTTTAGGCGTTAGCTGTTAATACCCAGTAGAAGTGTAATACTGCCCCTTTCAGGAATCATGCATTTATGTGGCTTTAAATTTCTTTTTTAAAAAGGCTTTTGGTCAGATTGGGTGACATTTTTAACCCTAAAATAATGTCTGATTTTGGAAAATATACCTCCATTTCCAATGAAGCATTTACACGCCCCTGGAGCTCCCGCTGCTATTCCCAATCAGTATTAACATTTAGAAAAAATTGGAAATGTGAATGCTATGCTAATAGAACCATGCGTTCATTGATCACAGAATGAGTCCAGTGAGAGTTAAAAGACTGCTCAGAAGTCTAGAGTTTTATCTATGATGCAGAGCAAAAGCCAAAAGTAAAATCTAAGAGTGAGTCGTTTGGCTGCTAATCCAAGCCTCAGCCTCCAGTTCTGGGCTCAGATTGCAGTTGGACACTGCCTTTTATCAATCTGAAGGGAGGGATATAAGGCAGTTGTCCACCAGTAATCTGACCAGAACTGAAGAAGGGGCTTGGATGAGCAGCTAAATGTCTTCACTCCTACAACTTTTTGTCCGGTTGACAGATTACCTCTGGCTTTTACTATGGATCACACCTGGATGACTGAGGGATTACACAAACATCTATGATGCAACTAAATGGCCAAAATGGGAACAGAGCATTTTTTAGTGCTCAGAGAAGACAGCTTTGGGTTAATGGGTTAATGAAAACAAACATAAGTTAAACAAAATACAACCCCAGGCATGTTTTGAAGGGACATTATAACATAATTAAAAAGGTCAAAAAAGTTATTTTTGTGTTTTTTTTAAACAAGATGATTTTAGTTTTAGTCATGTCTGACTCAGCCCTTTTGCGCCTGTATGACTGAAGAGCAGGTCACCCACATGTTTTTACGCCATACAAACACTGCAGCTACTGCTTGTAGTTGTGAATCATTTGGGTTATGACTAAATTAATGCAAAATTAACTTTTCTGATTTTTAACAATGTTAAAGCATTGTTCCTGTGTTTTGCTTGATTCATGCTGGTTTCAGTAATTTAGTAAAAAAAAGAGATTTGAATTTTCCCAGGATTACTGCGTCACAGGTAGAACCTCTGCTCAGTTTTGAATATATATATCATCATTCAAAGCATTTCTGCTGTCAATATACATTACAACCACATTCTTGCATTAAGGTGTTGGCTATTATTTAGAGCACCCAAACAAATGTCATTGTGTGTTTTTTTAATATTATTATTTTTTTTTTATGAAGCCCTATTTGAAGTTTTAAAACATGAGATGCCAAAGCATAAATATATTTTGTTATATTTCTTATAATAAGTACATTTGTATCTCCCCAGAAATTATATTGTAAAAGAAGAACTGTGTTACTGAATTAAAAACTTGTAAGAAAGAGCCATGTGAGTCACTATATAGCATTTTGACATGAGAGCCAAAAAATGCATGCATGTAAATACTATCAATACTGGAGGCTTTGTGAAAGCTCGGTTGCGTGGTTAATCCAGAATGCTATCTTCCTGTATTTTTTATACAAATTGATATCATTCTGGTCCCTGCTGCCTTCACTACATCTCCAGCCAGAACCAGTATGTTCACAGAGTCAGATTTAAACTTTTTTTTCAGTGATGCATGTGAAACGAATGAGCTCGTTGGTCACATATAATTTATAACAAATCAAATTTCTCTAACCTCAAATTAAAAAGTTTTGCACTTTACCCATTCCTTCTGCGGACATCCAAGAAGTTTTCCTACCCTTGCAATATGTTTTTACATATTTTATGTCATAAGCAGCCATACTTGTACTTGATTCGACTGGACCATGTGTGGACCCTGATTGGCTAATCCACCTGTCAATCATGCCCACCTGAATTCAGGGAGATGTAACCAGAGACCAGACTCATATTTTTGTAAAGTATTGAAGAAGTATATATTCTGGATCCCAGGCAAATAGCAAGGAACAAGTTAAATAGATTTAAATACCTACTTCCTTTTTCACTGTTTAAAAATGAGGTACCCCAGCTTTAAAAATGAAATGTTTTCTCTCTTTATCCATGTCCTGACTCAGCTGCTTTGAGCCTGTGCGAGTGAATAGCCAGTGGCCAGAGGAGATGCAACGCGTTACAGTAGACAGGAAGGTGCAAGAGGATGTGTTTTATGGACACATACTGAGCCGAGAGGAAAGTGAGGCAGCGTCACCAACCACACTGAGACAAACAGCCACTCTGCACATGGGTCTGCCAGCTTCCTCTCGCCCTATACATCTGAGGCAGACATTTTTATAAATAAACAGTAAATCAGAGTGAGATATCCACAGTGAACTAATGGAAAATCTACAAGAGTAAAAAACAACTTCAGAATATTAAAGGAAGCAGACACTGCCAATCAAAAGTTTGGATTCAATGTTTTGTTTTGGGTTTTTTTTTCGGTTTGACCGAAAGGACAAGATTGTGGATACAAGCGGCAAAATTACTTTCCTCCGCAAGGTGGCCGGGACGCTCTTTTAGAGATAGGGTGAGGTGCTCGGTCACACAGGAGGAGCTTGGAATCGAGCCGCTGCTCCTCTGCGTCGAGAGGAGCCCGTTGAGGTGGCTCGAGCATCTGTTTCTGGATGCCTCCTGAACGCCTCCATAGGGGACGTGTTCTAGGCACGTCCCCACCAAGAGGAGGCCAATGGAAAAGAGCCAAGACATGCTGGAAGCACTCTCTCGGCTACAGGGCATGTCTGGGGTGAGGGAAGTCTCGGAGTCCCTGCTTAGACTGCTGCCCCCCGCGACCCGGCCCCGATAAGCAGAAAAAATGGATGGATGGTGCAGGATACATTCATACATGTTTCTTTAATCTTGACTTGAGTTGACTGTTCTAGAGTACTTAGACTGTAGAGTTACAGAATATGGGACTTGTTTCAATGTATTTCTTCTCAGGTTAAAATATATTTTTATTAGTTGGCATCATTTCAAGCTAAATCTTCAGTACATGGAGTTGGATTTTTCTGACTTGCATTAAAAAAAGAAATCACAATTCAAGAGATTTTTATTCACATAAACTATTGGTCTATCATTTTTCCTTGACACCCTTTTCAATGCAAAAGTATCTCATGCCCAACAAGCGTTTTCAAAAATAAAAGCATTTGGCTGTTTACTCTCAAATAGAGCATGACAGCATTTAGAAAACTCACCAAATTCATCTTGTTTTTCTCCCAATCCCCTTTCTCATTTTCCCCTGTCCTCCCCACACCTCCCCACAGCCCAAACCAGCGCCAATCCCCTTAGCCTTAAAACTGACTGATGAGGTGTACGGCTGAGGAGACAGCACCAGAATGGGACAGACGCTGTGGTTTTTGGCTTATTTATACATTTACAACAAGCAAAGAAAGATGCACGGAACAAAAAACTGTGTGTTATTTACCTTAGTAAGTCAATAGTTATTGCAGTCATATCCTTTAATTGATTATGTTATTGTTTTGTTATCACCAGCTTTACAACAGACTTTGACAACAGAGTAAACCATAAACTGAAACCCTGATCCTGTACTTAGCGCTTGACAGCTTTTCTATATCTCAGTTCTGAGACAAGACAACAAGAATGTGGAGCAGAACAAACATAGTACATTTTCATCATCTCTCCATCCTCTCTGGGATTAGACAGTAGGATGTCCCGGCAGAGCGGAGGGTTAGACTGGAGGGTGGAGTCTGGGGGAGAAGGTAGAATCATGATAAAGTCAATGAATAAGGCAGAGTAAGGAAGAGAGGGTGGAGTCAGAGCAGGGTCAGGAGAGTGGGCGGAGTCAGATGAGGGCCACGTCAAAGCACAAAATTCAGGAGTCAGGGAAGAGGGTGGAGTCAAAAGACAAGGCGGAAGACGATGAAGAAGGTGGAGTCAGTGCAGAAGGGTGGGTGGAGTCAGGTCAGAGGGCCATATAAAAGGGTGGAGTTGGGCTAAATCTGTCTGACAGGTTTTACATTCAAAAAGCCAGTTTCCAGACCAGACCAAGATCAATCAAAACGGTTTTCCCACTTGGGACCTCTGAAAATTTACTTCAGAGCTAAATATATAACTTGTTTTACCCTCAGAAAAGAGTTGTTGATTCAGTAGGAATACGTACTGTTTGCAGTTTGTTTGTTTGGGGTTTTTTTCTCATATTTTTGTCACAAACAGACCTTGTGCTTCCCTGATTGGTTAATCCACTTGTCAATCACGCCCACCGGACATCAGGGAGTCGGGATATGGTTCTATACCCACAGGTCTTTGTAAAATATTGTCAAAGTGTGTGGTTCTGACTCACCAGTCCCAGAGCTGACCAGGCGTGGCTGTGAGGGTTCCTGTGTGGAGACATCAGTATGCTCAGCCCTGCCTCTGCTCCTCTGAAAGGCAGCAGTGAGGAGCCATGGAGCAGGAGGAGGATGTCTTCTTGAGGGCCTGCTGTCAGTAGACACGTCCTCACTGCTCTGTCTAACACAGCTTTCTCCAAATTTTGTCCCAGGAGTTCCAGGCAAGTCCACGGAGAGTGCCATCCTCTGACGCCCTGCTGCCTGCTGGGTCTTAACGGGAGCAGAGGTGGGTGGAATAGTCTAAATTTGTACTCAAGAAAGAGTAACATTACTTCAAATAATATTATTCAAGTAGCAAGTAGACAAGTAGTGGTCCAAGAAATTACCCAGGAGTAAAAAACTTGAGGGTACTTAGGGAAAACACTATTGAAGTAGACTCCTGTAGACTTAATCACAGCTGAGAAACCACAACTTTTACTCAAGTAAGAATAATGTTAGTTCAAAACAAATGTTACCAAGTAGGAGTAAAAAGTTCCTGCTAAAAAAAAGGTACCCTACAAAGTGAAATGTCTTTAATAGTCACTCAAGTAAATGTAACTAAGTACTCCCCACCTCTGAACGAGAGAAAGTATGGGCAAGGTAAAGACAGGAAGTGTGCGATAGACGAGAGGAAACATGGAAAATAATAAACCTCAACACGTTTGCAATATTATAGTTAAGTATTCAATTTATGTTTTGCTTTTACATTAAATTATTTACTTACCTGGTGATGATAAGTTGCTACTGTAGACACAGCTGCCCTGAGTGGACTGACAAAACAAAGACCCCCCCCCCCCCCCCAGCCACTGCTGCCCCCACTATGATACCCAGTATTACTACCAGTCTTACCTTACTTAGATTTTGAGATCAGGCAAGGTCAACGAGGCTGGAGGGCATTTTTTTCTATTTTCTTATCAAGCAAGGAGACTGACAGCTTCAGAAAATAAAATCTGTATACAAGACAAGGTAAGAGAAAGTCTCAAAGTGTAATTAAGCACTAAATCAACTTTGTCTGCTTCTAAATTCTGTATATGTTGTTTCTAATAGGTAGTGATTTTAATGGTGGTCGTTTTCGTCACAGAGATCTCACACGTCCTTGATACATTAAGCACAAGATCTTTTTCCACTGTTATTCAACAACTTTGCAGATTCAATTAAAGACAATATTATCATCAACAATTTATGCAAAGCAGTGTGATAATTAACAATATCAGTGATCACTTACCTGTTTTTAGCATCTATGATTTGCAGCATAAGAGATATGAGCTTAAAAGAGCCAAGATACTCTAGAGTTAGAACAGAATGAACTGTTCCAACAAGACTGATCTGTTGTGCATGTGAATGACTCATATGAAGCCTTTTTTTAACATTTATCCAGACCTATACAATTGATGTAGCCCATGGAAGCTGTTCAGGACATAAGAGAAAATGATAAGCCATGAATGACAAAGGGATTAATCAAAGCATGCAAAATAAGCCGGATATAAAAAAAATATGAAAAATAAAATACCAGTATGAAGAGAAATATAACATTTACAAAATAAACAACTATTTTAAGAAATGCTGAAATTGATTATTATAAATAGAAAACAGATAATAAAGAAAACACGGCGGCAACATGAAAAAAGCTTTAAACAGAGTGTTATGGAGAGTAACAAACTCTCTTTATCGCCTAAACAAATGGCCAGACTATTTTGCAGAGAACAATTTGGTGTTTAACACAAAAGAAAAGATATGGCTAATTAATTCAACTCCTATTTTATTAATGTGGGGGGCCATTATAGCTGATGTTGATGAATATGTCTGGCTTAAAACAGAAAGGTTGGGGGAGCAAAATAATGCCTCTCTGTTTCTTGGGGATGTTGGTGAGTGTGAAAATCAACAGTGAGGGCACAAACATGACTAGTCAAGAGAACCATACACTGCATTGTTAAACCACCAAAAGATCTACGAACTTGGCTGTAATTGATCTGATGGAGAAAATTATCAATGCAAAAGACAACAATGTACAATCAGCAGATTTATTTACTCGCAAAAGACTTTTGACACCGTAAGTCATGTGCTCTACACAATCAAAATCATATAACTATGAAATCAGAGGACCAGTGCCACAAATGGCTTATTAGCTATATCATCAACACAAAACAGTATGTACTTTTTAATTGGCAAAATTCAGAATGTAAAATGGTGAAATGTGGAGTTCCACAAGGGTGTGTTTTGGGGCCATTATTTTATTTTTATTTTTATTATTATTATTATTATTAAAGTTGTTATTTAATTTGTTTGAGTCTTTGAACAAGCTATGAATGTTTGTTGTTCACAGATGACACAATCTGAGAGTAACCTAGAAGTAACAGAGGAGCAAGAAGAAATTGCAAAAGTGAGAGTTCGGTTATTGAAAATAAGTTATTTTTAAAAATGGGAAAAAACTAAGTATATCATTTTTGGTAACTGAAAAAATTAAGAAAATGTTCTCTATTGACAATAGTTATTGATGGTGTTAACATGGAGAGAGTAAGTGAGATAAAAGTCACGCAAATATTTTGGAGGAAAAGAATAATTGGAAGTCTCAAATAGACTATATAAAAAGAAAGACCAGTAAAAAATATCAGTATATTATATGAAGTAAAATGTTTGTTACATTGTAAATGACTTCATGTTATATTGCTCATTAATTTTCCCATGGGAAAGAAATGTTTATTTTAATGATCTTTGTGCCCTGCCAACCAATGACAAGGCTCATATATATTTATGTTAACTGTCTGATTATTTTGTTTTTGACTCTTTAAATTGATGCAACAAGCTGAAAATGGCAATAAATAAATACATAAAAATTGAATGTGGTGTCTACTGTTTGTAGTCTCTTTTTTCTCTTTTATTTTCTGTTGCAGTTTGTGTTTCAGAAATATCTAAAACTGTGTGTGCTCTACCTCCCTCCATGGCCACTGCAATTCCAAGTACACTACAGGACCCCCTGATTACAGGCCGGTCCTTTATGATTACAAACACCTTGGATACACCGGTTAGACCCAATCACGCCATTCTTTTATACTTCCCGACCCCTCTCCCCTCACTTTCTTCTATAGTCCTCCATGTACTGCCCAGTTTAGCAGCTCTGCTTGAAATTTGGTTTTGGGTGGAGTTTAGGTGTTTGGTCCCACTTTCACAAAAGGGGGAAAAATTGCTGCCATTGAACACATTAAGCTCAAAAGCATTAGAAGCAAAGAAGTGCAATTGGGACTGGGTGCAATATAAAGAGGGACATGGAGGGCGCAATAGCACACCCTCCCCTTGCAATGATGTTCACCAGAGAGGTCCAGTCAGATGTGGATTTTTGAGCCAATAACCAATAATCAATATTGTCTTGCTGCTGTGGCCAATAACCGATATTCACCTGTGGAGAAGCTGCCTCGATGTGGGCAAAGTATGGAGGGCAGACTTAAAAGTGTCTTACCATATGGACTTTATTTTAAAAAGATAACTCCCGGTTGATTGCAAAATAACTCTAGAACATAAACCGTTCACACAAACTAAACAGAAAATTAGCGACTTAAATTAATCTGTGAAGACAATCACATTTGATCTTATTGTACAACTGAAATGAATAAGTTTACCAAATAAATTTAATGAAAGGTGGACTATAACCTGGGATAGTTGCCATCTAACAGTTTAGTTTCATATTGAAAAAATTATAGGAAATGACCAGATGTGTTGATTTTCACTAAATAGATGATTCAATAAGGGGACAGTGTAACATTGCCGAGACCCAATATTAAAATCATTGTGTAAAGGACCAATATGATGAGTATGGTAAGTTCAAAAATTAACCTTCTTATCGTTGTAGAATGAAAAAAAAAAAACACATAGTATTTATCTGGGAATAGATCATGGCATGTACTCTCTTCAAAAAGCAAAATATCCCTAAGAACAAGGGCAAAAGTTTCATATCTGACGTACCGACTAAGTAACTCCTCTCTTATTACAATTTGTTCTTCCTTCCGCAACTTCTGCTGATAACTGCCAGGCCAATGAGTATTAGTTTCTTTCGGATTCATCGCGGCCCACCCTTTCTTAAGGCTGTCACTTCTACTGTTTGTGTTTTGTCCCTGAGCCCAAACACTGCTCACATAGTGCTGCCTGTGCTCGGGAATACACCGGCCACAGTCTACGACTCCATGGTTTATATTCTCAAGCAGCAGGG
>JAIEZT010001091.1:0-22700 GCA_019594935.1 Periophthalmus modestus | reverse complement strand
TACATACTGAGGTGATTATTCAGCCTGATGCAGGGCTGCTGCACTCGCAATGCAGGACGGAATATGAAGACACTGGCCAAGTTAAAAGCTTGCCAATATGTAGACTCCTGCTGAGCCCAGGTCTAATCTACGCAATGATATGTTTGGTTGGCCATCTGCGCGATGTTGACGTTTAATTTTAAAAGGTGGAAAGGTCATTGTCAGTTGGATTAGTAGTTTCATTAAAAGCAAAATGGATGAGCCTATTAGATACAGAAACACGGAGTACAGTTACTATTTAAAGGAGGGAAAGTGCAGTGGTGGGTGAAGTACTCGAATTTGGTAAATAAAAGTACAGACCGAGGTAAAAGTTCTGCAAAGTAAAAAGTCATCCATCCATTTTTTTATCCGGTGTCAGGCATGGGGGAAGCAGTCCTAAGCAGGGGGCTCCCAGACTCCTCAAACCAGACACATCCTCCAGTACTCTGTTGCGGACCCGAAGTCTGAGTGGACATAGTCCTCGCCAGCGTGAGTCCGTGGGTCTTCCCCCGGGCCTCTGACCAGTGGGAACATGCCCGGAACACATACCTCTCAATGAGAAGGAGCAGCGGCTCTACTCCGAGCCCCCTCCTCCCGTGTGGACTGAGCTACTCACTCTATCTCTGAGGGAGCGCCCAGCCACCCTGCAGAGGAACCATTTTGGACTGAGTGTATTCGCGATCTTGTCCTTTTGGTCAAGTGGAGGAGGTAAACGTATCCACATGAAAAACTCTTATTAAGTGCATATATTAAGTATTTTCGCGCATCCTGTTTAAAAGTGTATCTTAAGAGTTAAAAGTAAAAGTATTCACACAAGTGTAAATGTAGTAATATTGATTCAAAATTAGCAGATTTTGCGTACAACAGGAAAAATGTGACTCAACTTTGAAGTGTTTCTTATGGAATTTGAGTATTTAGGTAACGCTGGAAGCTTGAACTCGCAAACTCTCAAGTATTTCCTATTTAGGCTGAATTATTCCCTCAAACTGAAAACACTCTGTTCACCTTGAGGTCATCAGTGGGGTAGAATACAAGGCAGTTGGATAATACCAGCTCTGAATGACCATTGACATTTTACTGAAACGAAAGCAAAATGACACACTTCATGAACAGCACAAGTGGAAACAGACTAATAATAAACAGTTAACTCAAACATGTGTGAATGAAACAAAAACACAAAGCTAGGTTGGTTTTGGATGAAAGGTAACAGCATTATAAGCGACTTAAAGATCACAAGGAGCACATTTTGTTAATATAGGCCCTTAAGAGCTAAATTGACTGCTGCATGAATATCTGCATCAGCACACGAGAGAGATAAGATTTGATTTGCCAATGCGACGCTAACATAAATATTACTGTTGGACAAGTGCTCTACAGATCTCCCATGGTGACCACAGTGCTATGATTTCAATGAATAATACGTGGCAGTGCGCACTTTGTATGGGAAGCGGATGTTGTTGAGGTGAGGGAGGGCACTTTCGGTGTGCTGTCTCCCGGTTTGTTCTATGGCATTTATCCCGAAAATACTTCAGGGAAACACTAGGCCAGTGGTTACTCAAATCTGGGTATCTGCTTCCTCTGCAGTTCAAAATATTTGCTGAGAGTCAAACATTTGTGTCTCCTCATTTGGGGTTGTTCTTGTTTAGACGTTGTATGTCCAATTGTATAGTCCTATTTTAGACCTGCTTGTAGACCAAGAGTTTTCTGTGCGTGAATTGTCAGTATTTTTATAAACAGTGGTCCCTCATTTATCGTGGGGGTACGTTCTAAAAATAACCACAATAGGCGAAAATCCATGAAGCAGTCAGCTTATTTTTTACAAGTTTTATATAGTTTAATCTGGAGGAACCAAGAACCTTTCTTCTTTGGAAAATGGTGAACATGCATTCAATTATTGCAGATAAGTTCACTGAAACACTGAAATAGCCACTTTTGTCCATTTCAATCCTTTATTCCCTAATTTAGGATCAAGGCCAAAATTGAACCATTGGGCTCGCTAATCATCTAACAAGAAATAAACCATACTTCTTATTAAAAATATTAACAAAAAAAAGCCACAATTTTACCAGCCAAACCTTCAAATCAGTGGACAGAACCGCTCCAACTTGTGCTACTGTCCCCCATTTTAGAATTGTCGTGATTTTTTTGCGTATTTTTCACAGCATTCAACCTTACCATAGTGAATGCGTAATCAGATAGCAATCAGAGTCCGCTAACCCACTTGTAACAGAGATTTTAGCGGTCAGTCTATTCTTGTCACGTGACCAGCAGACGGTGAACAACAGCCCCGTGTAGGGTTAGACTTCTCCTCCAGGCCCCAGGTCGATCGAGTCAAGGAAGAGACTCTTATGTGAGGATAAGGCTGCGTTATCTGACACACTTCCATTCATTAGCCTGTAAATGAACTTTGGCGTTCCTGCGGAAAGCCAATGACATCTAATCACTCCTGTGTGCCAAGCGAGTTCATTTTATGGACCAAGTGAGGGGCAACCCATGGCAAGGGCAAGTTTATTTGGATAGCAAAGTGGGTACACAAAGTAATTCAAAAGTGCTTCACGCAATAAGGAAGGACATTAAAATCACAATACAAACAAATCAAAAGATAAAATTATCAAAAACATAAACATGAACATTAAAAAGAGAAGAGGACAGAAATAAAACCCTTTTTGTCATATGCAGCTAAACAGAACCGTTTAGAGTCTGGATTTGTAACATTGTCAAAGTCGAGGCCTGTCTCCATCGTCAGGAAGAATGTTCCAGGTTTAGCTGCAGAAAAATCAAACAATGATTCAAATGTTTTGTCCTGGGTTTATTCTTGGTTTAGTCCTGGTTTAGTCTGGTTTTGTCCTGGTTTAGTCCTGGTTTAGTCACTGAGCAATCCCGGTTTCAGTCCTGTTTAGTCCATGTTATTCTTGGTGTAGTCCTAGTTTTGTCCTTGTTGGATCCTTTTTTTTTTATCCTGGTTTATCCTAGTTTCCTGGTTTAGTCCTGGTTTAGTTCCCGGTTCAGTCTTGGGCTCAGTCTTGGTTCAGTCTTGGTGTCAGTTTGGTTTAGTCTGGTTTAGTCCTTGGTTTAGTCTGGTTTAGTCTGGTTATAGTCCTTAGTTAGTCCTCTGTTTAGTCCATGTTTATCTTGGTTTAGTCCTGGTTTAGTCCTCGTTTTGTCCTGGTTTTATCCTGGTTTCGTGGTTTAGTCCTGATTTTTGTCCTGGTTTAGTCATCGTTTAGTCTTGGTTTAGTCTGATTTAGTCCTGATTAATCCCGTTCAGTCTTTGTTCAGTCTTGGTTCAGTCTTGGTTTAGTCTTGTTGTAGTCTTGGTTAGTCTGGTTTAGTCCTGGTTTAGTCCGAGCAGCAGTGTTCTTTATACACTGCAGCCGTCGCAAAGTGTTCAGGCCGGTACAAATGTCTAACCTACTGGACACAAACACATGGATAAGTCTAAGTCTGGTTTGCACAGTAAACCTTTGATTTTTGCAATGTTTTTTAGATGGCGAAAAAAGCTGCAGATGTTATTGATTTGAAAGTTCATGAGTGAGACATTCGTACCTCTGTTGGATTAGGCCAGTGGTTGCATGTGACAATTTCCACCTACAACCATACAATGTCAGAATTATTTAGTTCCCTAAACCTTCCCATGGATCAGTTTTGCCCAACTCTGATCTAAAAATGCAATAATACCAATTTCAAACGGCTGTCATCTGGGCAAATAGAGTTAAAACAATTAGTTCAAATCAGTATAACCATTTTTAGACGCTTGTTGGACTGCATTCGCGATGTTCACATCTTCATCAATGAATGGTTCACGTAGATCTCGCCATGCCCCCACCCTCTCCTCTCACTCACTTCGTCCCCGACCCCTGGCCCCTCTATTACTTTCCTCTTCATCTTCATCCATCTTCTCATACTCACCATTCATCGTTCTCTGGAGACCCGTCCGTTAATGACTTTTCGTGTGGTCTGCCTACTTTCTCCCTCTCTCACGTCGTTGCTGACTGGCTGATTATCCTGGCATCCAGTATTTCACGGGAAGAAGAATCAGAGCCACCGTCAAGAGCCGCAGTCAGAGCAACCAATAGCGACACCGTAGAGGACACTGTCAGAGCCAACAGTCAGAGCCACAGTCAGAGAACAGGTCAGGAGCACCAACAGAGCCACGTCAGAGCCACCATCAGAGCCACAGTCAGAGCACCAACAGAGGACACCGTCAGAGCCACAGTACAGAGCACCACAGAGGACACGTCAGAGCCACAGTCAGAGCACAAAACAGAGACACCGTCAGAGCCACAGTCAGAGGACACAGTCAGAGCCCACAGTCAGAGCCACCGTCAGAGCCCACGTCAGAGCCAACCCTCACGGAGCCGCAGTTCGGAGCCGCAGTCGGAGCCGCAGTCGGAGACGAGAGTCGGAGACGCAGTCGGAGACGCAGTCGGAGACGCAGTCAGAGCCAACGTCGGAGCCGCCAGTCGGAGCCCGCAGTCGGAGCGCAGTCAGAGCCAGTCGTCCGGAGCCGCAGTCAGAGCCACAGTCGGAGCCGCAGTCAGAGGCCACCGTCGGAGCCGAGTCGCCGCAGTCGGAGCGCAGTCGGACAGCCGGCAGTCGGAGCCGCAGTCGGAGCCGCAGTCGGCAGCCGCAGTCCGATCAAGCCGCAGTCAGAGCCACGTCGGGCCGCAGTCAGAAGCCGCAGTTCTTTTTTTCGGCCACGGTTCGGAGCTTCGGCAAGTCAGGAGCTTTTTTTACGCAGTGCGGAGACAGCAGTCGGTTAGCCGCAGTCGGAGACGCAGTCGGAGCCACAGTCGGAGAGCCACAGCGGAGCCACAGTCGGAGCCACACGACGGAGACACAGTCAGCAGCCACCGTCGGCGCAGACAGTCGGACGCCGCAGTCGGAGACGCAGTCGGAGAGGCAGTCGGAGCCGCAGTCGAGCCGCAGTCGGAGCCACGTCGGAGGACACAGTCGGAGACACAGTCGGAGACACAGTCCGAGCCCACCGTCAGAGCCACCGTCAGAGCCACCGTCAGATCCATCGTCAGAGCCACCGTCAGAGCCACAGTCGGAGCCACCGTCAGAGCCACCGTCACGAGCGCAATCAGAGCCACAGTCATCACCATCTGTTTTTTTTCACTTCAAAAAATATACTAATCAACTAAATATTTTTCTGGCCGTTTTCTTCAAAACTGTTCATGTAAAAATATGACGGGTTGCAGTGGTGGATGAGTACTCAATTCTGTTCAGTAAAAGTCCCCTGAGCAAAAAAGCACATTTCAACCTCAAGTCACTCAAATCACTTTACAATCACCATTCATACACCAGTGTGCACAGACTCTGGAGGCGAGGTGTTTTGCCCAAGGGACACAACAACAGCATCATCTGTGGGCGCTGGAATCGTTACGATGCCAACCTGTGGCCTCAGTGGATCTGACGCTCAAACAATAATGTTTCATGGCGAGAGAGCGCGGATTCGACACCATCAACCCATTCATAGTCAGTGGACAAAGGTAAATGTTTAAAAAGGTAAAAAGTAATAGTATTTTGTGCAGATTTGGATCTCAAATGTAGGTGAAGTAAAAAAAAAAAAAGAAGTACTCACAATAAACAATGCACTATGTAATTTTTTCGAGAGGAAGGAGAACCACCACTGCTTGTCTCCATGTTTTGTAGTACAGGTCAGATCTGTGGAGAGGTGACCCCATCACAGTAACGATGCTATTTTTTGAGCCGGACAAAACACCTGGGACTAAAAAATACATGTTTTTTATAAGTTAATACCAGACCGTGGAACAAAGTAATAGCATCTCCATGGAGAGGCCCAGAGCCCCCGCTGGCAAGTTACACAGGGCACCTTTAACTAAAGGCAGATGCCTAAAAACGTACTACTTTTACTTCGAACACCTTGGTGGGTGTACGGAGAGAGGCAGTATGGCAGAAATGAAGTCGATTATTAATGATTTTTTGTGAGCTATTGTTCAATTGGAAAAAGGAAGAGAGGGCAGTAAACAGTCCGTTTATTATCAAAACGATTTTCCACTTTCAAGTCACTCGAAGCGCTTCTCTATCAAGGAAACCACTCACACATGCATACACCAGAGTACGCAGACACTAGGGTGAGGGGGGTGATAGTGTCTTGCCAAAGGACACAACAGCAGCGTTCATCTCCTTCTCCCATTAGTGATAAATTACCACAGACACTGAAAATCAAACATAAAGCTGGTTTGTCAATTCCAACGTCGGTTTTACAATAAATTTTAAGTGCAACTGGGTGTTAAAAGTTATTCAGAGTATTCAGAATACAGTACTGGATTGGGAGCTGGAATCGCACCGCGAAACCTGGGTCAGTGGATCTGAAAGCCGCTCAAGCAATGATGTTTATGTCGAGAGCAGGATCGAACCTGAGCTTCTACCAAACATGGTGCTAAGTGATAATTGATTCCCCCATTGTGGCTTTTTTGTCATTTAATTTGTTTCATACTTAAAACTCAACACAATAGAATTTAAAGACACATTTTGACATATTATTTGTTGAAATTAATATTGTTGGAGATAATTTAAGTCATTTGTCACTATAGGCCACTCTTATGTGAATGCTGCAGCTGAAAAAATAAATAAAACAGATAAAAGCACCTCTCCGGAGGCGGTGGGGGAGTCCTTGATCAAGTGGAGGAGGTTTAAGTTGTCTCAGGGTCTTGTTCCGAGTGAGGGAAGGACAGAGCGTGGATTGATTTTTATCTTTTTTTTTTTGCGGATCGGGCAGCGCCTTGCAGTGATCGGGAACAGGTTTCAACTGTTATCGGTATGTTGTGGTGAAGAAGGACCTGAGCTTAAAGGCAAAGCTCTGATTACCTCAGTCTAGGCTCCTACTTCACACTCTGGCTATGAGCTCTGGGTCATGACCGAAGGGACAAGACGCAGATACAAGCGGCCGGAAAAGAACTTCCTCCGCAGGGTGGTTTGGGACACTCCATTAGAGAAGGGGGAAGGTGCTCCTCCAATCACGTCGAGAGGAGCAACTGAGGTGGCTCGGGGGGCATCTGCTCAAGGGATTGCAGCAGCAGGAGAATGTCCCACCGGGAGGAAGTGCCCGGAAGGAAGAGACATGGACACACTGGAGGGGATATGTCTCCTCGTCTGGCCTGGGAACACCTTGGGGTCCCACCGGAGGAGCTTGGAGGACGTGTCTGGGGTGAGGGAAGTCTTGGGAGTCCCCCTGCTTAGACTGCGCTGCTGTAACACCCCGGCCCGGATCAGAAAATAGATGGAGGGATTAAAAAAGCAAAAAAAAGTGAAATGTACTTTTCCTCACAGTTTTGGAACCAAAGTTTTAGTTGCGATACCTGAAGTTTAAGCTGTAAGTAATAACATATCTGGTGAAACTATGAGTAGCAGGACATGGGTAGTGTTATTTGCAGTAATTTACCGTAAATCGGTTTCATTTGGACTGGAGTAGGCCTGTAATGATAAGTGCCTGTATCGACTTTTGATGCGTTTCAGTACACAAAACACATGAACAATCATTTTTTGTGGTCACTATTTACACTTATGGACACAATATAAACTACAGTATTTCCGGACTATAAGTCGCTCTCGAGGATAAAGTCGCACCAGCCAAAAAATGCTAAAAATGAAGAATAAAAAACATATAAAGCTTTTTGGAGGGAAATTTATTTTTACAAACCTCATGAACACGATAATAAAGCATAAAAAATACAAGCTAACCAAGTTTACTCGGGATTCAACTCCAAATCACTAACTAAATCCATTGGTTCTTGATCCGTGGAATATGAAATTAGTAGTCACATCTGAGTATAAAATTGCACCCTCTGGGACGAATATGAAAAAAAGTGCAATTTAGAATCCAGAAAATAAAGTAGTCTGCATTTACTGCAGCGCTCTACACGCTTCAAAAAGTGTTACCATGGCAGCCCGGTAGTCGGCGTTATGCCTTCAAACCCCTAAAGCCTATTGTATTCCAATCGACACTGCGCATCTATACAACGCACCCCTAGTTTTAAACGGAGGGAAAAGCGTGCGGATGGCCCACATGACTATATCAGAACCAAGGAACAGAGATCGTTTGCAGCAGGCGCGATTGCTGATTCATAGTCTCAACCAATCAGGGACCAGGGCTGGAGGCTGATGAGAAATCAACGGGAAAGTGATGGTGATAGGGTCGGCGTATCCGAGAAGAGGGCCATTAGGTCGGACTGTGGATCTGTTGTTACACCATGGCTAAAACCACCCTCTGACGCGGAGGTCGATGCACCGACACGGGGAAATTGTGAGGACTAGCCTGGATCAAGAGCAATTGGGTTGGGTTTGTTAATAGCAGCAGCCAAGAAGCAACATGCCACAGCTTGGGGGCTAAAGACTGGAATGTGTGAGCAATGTAACTGTTTATAAATACAGAGGTTTTAAGGCAATGCGTGTGTGAAAAGTGTTGTGGAGGTTTTCAGACGGAGCTTGGCCTCCCCGAGAGTATCCATTACTTCACACAATATATGAGGAGCTTGTTGTGTGGTATGGTATAATTTTAAGCCGTGGAGCGATTTAACGTAAGGTTTAGAAGTCCCTTCGTTGCATAACAGTTGATGGTGTGTTGGAGCCGTCGCTGTGTTATCTGTGGAAAAGGGGTTGGACGTCACTGTATCTAATAAGGACGACGTCAAAAACTGTCAGAACCCACCGCACATGTTTGTTAATTAATCGATTTATGTGGAAACATTCAAACCTGATCCACGATTGACGGTATCAGGGCTGAAGGACGAGCTGCCACAAAAAAGAGACGAGGAAAGGAGAGGGATTTTTTCTGTTTTGCTTCACAAACATGGGAAATACTGGAAAAATGCATATGTTAATGAACCGTTTAAACACCCCACCCACCCGCCCCACAACCTGCCTCCTGTTTGTAATGTTTTAAAATTGGACTTCGTTACTGTTTTGTTTTGCCATGTATTCTACTGCTATTTTGAATAGGGCGGCCTATGACCAACGTTAAATGTTTATTATATTTGATCACTTCATTAAAAATTGTGTCTTTTTTTTTCTTCTTTGCTTCATTTTGGTCAAATAGTTAGTAGTGAGGTTTTTTTTTTCCATGGTTGCCAGCAGACCCCGTCCACACAGCACAACATCCATAAACACAATACACACACATCCTAAAAAAAACCCCGAAACACACATTGTACAGATACAACAACACAATCCCAAACAGTACCCACTACAAACACACAAACCACACATGTACAAAGACAGCCCCCCCTCAAGAAACATGCACACACACACAAACACCAAAAATCTCAAAACCTCCAAACACAAACACGCTCAAAACAAACACCATAAGTACACACACACACAGGTACACCACACAACACACAGGTACCCACACATCCCCCCAATGAAACACGCACACACCCAAACACACACATACACACACATCCTAAATAATAAACCCCCAACATCAAACACGCTCGAACACCACACATAAACACATTTACAAATACACAGAAACACACACCTGTCCAAACAGCCCCCCCTCCACAGACCAACACCACACACACCACCTGACACAAAAAAACACACACACAGTTTCATACAGCCTCCTGTTGGAATGTTGTGAGTTCTCGTGTTAAGTCCCACTCGTCTTCTATGGCTTCTAAACGCCGTGAGTAATGTGGCCGCTGTGTCTTTCTAGCTATTGACTTATTTATGCCATTTATGGGTTAATGGTTTTGCTTCTTCCTTTGAGTTAAATACTGGTTTTTTGTGTTAGGAACGTGTTGATCACAATTTCAGTAATTATCTTTGTTGTTGTTTTTCCTTTGAGTCTCTGTGCACACTTTAGAAAAATGCTTTGTCTGCAAATGGTCATATATTAACAACGTGGATTTTGGATTTGGGGATTTTTGGACGTTTTATAAGTGAACTTCTGGTGGACACCGGCGGGCGATAGAAAGACGTTGTGGTGTCAGAGGTAATAGCAGAGCTTGTCCACTTTCAAGACCACTCAAAGAGCTGTATATAAAGGAACTACTCACCCATTTCAGAGTGTACACAGACACTCGAGGGTGGGGGGGTAAGGGTCTCCTGCTCAAGGACACACTGACAGTATTCATCTGTAGGATCCTCATATCTGGGGGTCAATGGATCTGACCAATGATGTTTGTTTTAATGTGTATCTACGAATGTTACGTTTCTGGTGTGAGTGGGCGTCACAAAGACAGGACATGGGGCAAAGGTACGGCCCGGGGGGGCCATACACGGTCTGTGGGGCGCTTATTAATCCGCCACACTAACTTGACCCAAATTATTATAATAGGGTAAAGTTAAACCATTTCAAAGTTTTGCTGTGGTGTATTTAATTAATGCATTGGAAAACATATTGTACAATGAGACCTTGTAATTCATGCCTCTCTCTTTGTACATTATACAGTGTCAGGACTGTAATATAAACACCTATATATATTTGGGCCCGGCCCTCTGTTCAAATTTTAGAAAATACGGTGGCGGAGTCCGAGTATGTCAAAAAAGCTTCCCCACCAGTGCCAAGAGAGAACATGGTCAGGAAGGGTTTAAGGAGTTCCAAAAGGTAAAGTGAACACTTGAAGCAAAATGGACTCTACAGAAAAGGATAGAAGAGGAGTAATGAGATGTTTATAGTGTCTCTCAATATCGGCGTTGTAGTGTGTTTGTGAGGCGGGTCCTCTTCTGTGTCTGACATGGCGTTACACATAAGCAAACTGTAAAGCAAAGTCGAAACAAAGTGAGTGAGTGTTTTAATAGACCCTCACATTCCTTAGTGAGGAAGGGATATAGATAAAGAAATGCGGGCTTCCACATCCACTGGTGGGGCCATGTATTTATCTTAGCATTAGTAAATAAGAGTACCAGATTTGATGTAGTGGACACTGCATACAAAATACACAACCTGGACAAAAAAAAAGGTCTCACGCTCTGCGGTTGGGTGGTACGAACTTTACGTTGGGTTCAGTAAGCTTCGGCCAATGTCACAAGATTTATTTCACACCGCAGTGAGTACATTCAATTTTTATAAGATCTTGACATTGATTGATGGAGGTGTCGGAATGACGCTGCCAAAAGCTTCTCCAGCACATCCCAAGATTCTCCATGGGGGTTAAGCTTGACTCTGTGGTGGATAATCCATGGGTAAAAGATGTCTCAGCTTCTCATGCTTTGACGTGTTTTTTCAAACCACCACTTTAACCATCTGATGGAACTAACTGGTCAGTCAGTATATTCAGGTTGTCAGGTGACCTCATTCTTTGAGGCACAGAACTGTTTGCTGAAACCTAGACTACTGACCAACTGGAGGAGGCTAGGATCCGATTTGCTTCCGTTAAAATCTACGGTGGCGAATGTTTTTTTCAGCCAGGGCAGGGTACCTTTACAGTTGAGATCGGGGTTAAAACCCACCAACCTTTGAATCAACAGGACGACGGCCTATACCAACTGAGCTAATTTACCCAATCACAAAAATGCGTACCGCGTCGTTGGTTCGACTTGTGCCCTTGCGTATTTTCTCATTTCCCAAAACCTGTATGAGGCATTGGAGACTGTCTGAAAAAAAAGAAAAATCGTTATTTAGTATCTACAAGATCCTGGGAAATAGTGGTTACATAGGGAAATAGAGCTTTTGAAGTGGTTTTCTCTGTCATTGCCTTCGTTAGTGCTATGTAAAAGAGCTTATAGGATTTGCTTTTGCCCTGACCACTTGACGAGTTATTGTGCACAAACTACACCGAGGCCGAGCCCATAAAGCTCAAAATGCCCCATCTAATCTCCCCTCCTCTACTCCTTACCCACACCATCATTATTGGCTAAGGTATCTACCTCCGCTCAGCACCTCAAAATCTTGCTGTAGTTAGGATTTTATGTTTTTGCTACCAATCCTCGTTCTGGTCAGGGGTGATGCCAATGGGGCTGCATCAGCACTATGGGTACCTTAGGTCATGTGAGCTGCGAACGCGGAATGCGATCAAAGACGATATGGGCTGATGTAGTCTTGTGGGTTTACAAGCTGTACCACAGGCATCTACTTGGGCGGGGGCCCAAAGACACAAGAGCGTGGGTGGGGATGTTTGGAGGACTGTAGAGAAGAAGCGCGGGAAGAGTGCAATGGGCTGATGGGAAGGGTTTTTTTTCTTCGGTCTTTAGGTGTGTGACTACTCAGTAAAGAATAACAGTTGCCTCGGTCTATGGAGGGTGACTCCCCTCTCTCAAGGCGGGCCACCAAAAGTTATCGATCCGTGCCACAGAACGTACGAACGTTTTAAACCACAACCTCTGATTGGAAAGAATGTAACATCTGATCCCCCAGAGGTGGTGAAGTTAAAAGTACAGATAGGTACAGATGCAGAGAGGGGAAAAACGTTACACACGGAAAAGAGGAAAAGTATCCCATGAAAAAGTATTAAGGTATAAAAACGTTTTTAAAAGTCACTGTTACTTAAAAAAAAAAAATTGACGTAAAATTTTTACTTTACTTTGTTTTCACTCAAATGTCATAATTTCTTAAAGTGTAAATGTAAATTATATGAAAAAGTACTTTTTTACTTTTCCCTCCAGTTCAAAAATGTAGTGTAGTAGAAAGTACAGATATTGCTTCACCATCGTAATGAAGTAAAAGTATAAAGTATCCACGGTAAATCCACTTAAGTAAAGTACAGATACTCTAACATGTTTATTTAAGTGCAGTACTTTCACTACTTTTACTTCGTTACCTTCATTCACTGGTTTTAGTTTGTATTAAGCTGGACAACATCAACAATCTGAGGGACAAGTAAAAAGTATCACATAAAAAATCGACTTAAGTCAAAGTATTTAAGTATCATGCTTTAAAAACTGGCCTTACATTTTAAGAGTAAAAAGTAAAATTAAGAGTTGCTCATTAGTGACAGTGTCAATGTCGTGATATTGATGAAAAAGGAGACATATAGTTTGGTCAACAGCTGCAATACGAATACATTTCTATCTTTCTTTATGACTTTTGTGTATTTATTTTTGTTCTGCTCAAAGCCGACGCTGAAACTCGAAAATTGCCGTCCAGGAATGTTTCACACGAACAAAAAAATAATAGCCTCAAAATCATATGAAAAGTTACTTTTTACTTTTCAGTCGTGTTTACCCAATGCAGTGAATAATAGAAAGTTCAGAGACTGCGTCTCAAAAGTCAATGAAAGTGTAAGTAAAACAGTATCCACTGTAAATCCACTTAAGATACAGTACAGCTACCTAAAAATGTATTTAAGTCGCAGTCCTTTATACTCTTTACTCGTTACCTTCTATCAACTGGTAGTTAGTTTGTCATTCCGCTGCAAACCTCACCGGTTGAGCTGATCTTGCACCAATTTGACTTTATCTACTTGGGTACATGTGACGCTTATAACAGTGAATTTTGAGTGCTCTTCCTCGCATGAGGCTCGTACACTAAAAGATTGATCCGACACACTGCTGCTCCTTCATCCTCTGATTAGTTTTTTGTTTTTTTGTCATTTGAAAGCCAGTTGGGAGTCAGGACAGGAGTTATGTGCTGATAATTGTTTGGTGCAGAAGATGTTTTGAACCCAGCGGGAAAAGCCCAATGGCTTGTCTGGATTAAAAGTTCGTAGAGGAAAATCCAACCGGCGTAAGTGCTGGACTCCACAGTCTGCTCGAGGAATACACTTGTTTATTTGGGACTGTGTGGAATAAATAATTGGAAAAAAAAAAAAAAAAAGAAGTTGATTTGAAGTTTATTGTGAGCCAAAGTCAAATTGGGAGTCTAGAAGAAAATCTGAGGTTGCTGGTGGATGACTTTATAGAGAGGAGAGGATGAATTAGTGAAACGTTGGGTATTAAATTAGGTGGACCAAATAAAAATTATTTCAGTTTTGACTTGTTTAACTGCATAAAAGTTAGCGAACATCCATTATGTTAGTCACAGCAGCAGTGGAGGAGTTGGTCAGAGAAATCGTGGTCATTCTTGCTCAAGTAGAGGTTAAAACAGAACAGTGTCTAACAGGTGGGAAGTACAGCTTTTTTTAAAATTTTTTCTCCTAAACCTTGGTTTACATTTTGGAAGTAGGTCCTATTCAAAAGCACTCAAAATACTTACTCATCCACACTGATCTCATATGGTTTAATATGCTGAATAGAGTGGCTTGCTCCGCACATGCCACGTCGTCCCTCCCGTGGGTACTGCTGAGATAATTGGAAGCAGAGGTTCTTCATTGAGATGATGCTGAGGCCAGTACAGGTGGAAACCCTCTTAATAGACTTCTTGCTCCTGTCGCACACACTCATCGGCCCTGATGCAACACCACTCTATACTTTTATACCTGCACTCTGTTGCACTCTCACTTTAGTCTCAGACGCTCTGCAAACTTTTGTTGTTGCAGTTTTAAAGTGTGTATTGAACAGTTAGACGACACAATTCCCAAAACTTTAGTTTTTTTTTTGCTTCTATTTGAGAGTATCTAATGTTTCTATTAGAGATTTATGGTAAAAGCAGCTCTTGTGAGGTCAAAAAGATGGCTGTTTTCCTGTCTCAATCTAATTTTAAAGTGTTTTACGTCCAAAAAAAAAGCAGGAAGTGTGCGGTTCAGCACGCTAGTTGTTTACTGCTCTGGCTTCTGAAAGTTATAAAAAGCATTTATAAATAAATAATGTGTGTGCTCAGAACTGTGGGAAGTGAGGAAATACATTTGCTGGCAACACTTTTCACTTTGGTTTGTTTCACATTTTTAAGTAAAATCAGTGTAACAGCCTGGTATATAAATGGACGTTAGCCACTGCTCACTGCGTGGGGTTGTCAATTTTGCTCCATCAACTCTCCAATCACTTTCGGCAAATTGAAAAGTGGTTGTCCCTCTCTTCTGTAAGTGCTGCTGCAGCCTCTTCGTCATTTGTGGTCTTAAAAGGGGTTTCATTTTAACCCTGCGTGATCTCGTATGCTTTTTATTTAGATAGGTGCTTTTTTTTTCTTTAAATCAAGATAACTGAAATTGAATAACCGACCAATCGCGGGGTGGCCGACTTACGCCCATGGTCGCTCCACGCACACAATGTATGTTGGGGGAGCGACGGGGTGATGAAAGGTATGGGCGCAGCGTTGCTGTACCGCTCTCACCGGTATGACACCCAACCAGCACAGGAGCATGAACTTGACGGAAAGGACCCCTCCAACAACCGCACTCCTCATTGGCACGGTTGGTTCAGTGACATCACACATTAGGGTAAAACATAGATATCTTATAGATAAATGTCAGTCAATTACCACGGTGCACACAAGGCGACTTTAGAGCAAACGACAGACGGTAAACTTTACGAGGGTGCTGAAACGGTTAGGAAGCTATAGAAAAAAAAAAACATGGGTTGAAACAGCACATTTTCAGGAGAGCCGAGGAGCAAGCGAGAGCTGTCTCAGGGGCGGGGAGGTGGGGTCTGTTGGCCGGCCAAAAGGTGAGAGGACTCACGGAAAAAACTGTTGCTGATGCTAGGCGGAGCGGGCGTATCTTGTTTTGAACAGCACCAGATCAGCGTGCACCGTGTAGGTGAGGGGCCCGCTGAAAGGGTCAGGTGCTTCTGGCGCTAAGGGTGTTCGGGAAGGGGCGGAAACGCAATCGAGAGCGAAGAGTGCGTCGGGTGACGGCAGTTGCCAGGAGGAGTGCCTAGGTTAGGTCTACACCCAAACGAACATGAGGTAACATGTTCCGGTGTGGTGTGGGGTAAGGAAGCAGAGGGAACGGGTGTAGCAGGACCGGGTTGAAGAGCAAAGGGGGGCAAAACGCGAAAAAGAATGCAGATCTGAGAGGCGTGCGGTGCGGTCCGGGAGACGGCTTGAAGACGAGAGGAAGGAGTGCGACTCGGCCGTTTCGTTGAGAGTAGTGGACCCACGACGCACATGATGGTGAAGACTAAAGGCGAAAGCGAAATCTGCTGTCTTAAAGCATCGCCTAATATACGCGTGAGAACGGTAATGGTGCAGTAAAGTTGTAACAGAAACTCCGCTACCTCCATGACGGACCTATAGACAAAACACGTACATCGGGATCGTTTTTCCTTCATAACGAGGCCTGTCAAGTAGAGTACTATACTCGACTTATCCAGTTAAGATAGTATATGGGGGGAGGAGCGCTTAGGGGGGTTTGTGGTCAATTTGAACGTGGGTCTTTTATCATAGTATCGGATGGAATAGTTCGTTTTTTTTTCTTGTTTGCCGCAATCTTATAGAGATTGAGCTGGGAGAAAGTTGAATTATGAACAAACTACACAGAACTAATCAATCAAACGTTATATATCCAGCACGCAGGGTGGACCCTAGTGCTTGCCACTAAAAACCAACACAATATTAAAAACAGTTAAAAGTATAACAGATGAAATGAAACCAACTGTGCAAAGTGTCCGTGCATTACTGTGGGAAAGCCAGTCTGAATAAATCCATATAATGACTTAAGTGGTTGCATTCTGCTTGTTCGTTTGTCCAGCGCAAACAAGAGGTAATGTATGTATGGTAGAGTACTTCTTGGGGAGGTGTGCGAAGGAGGAGGCAGAGCCAGAAAAATTCATGTACGGAAATGCTTATTTACGTGGTCCTCCGTGGGGAAAACATATACAGAGTCTATAAAATAAAAGTTAAAAAATGTGCGACCTAAAACAAAAGCCACGAGAAATGAAAGATTAGAAGTTAAGGAAAAAAAACACACGTGCCCAACCGCGACCGGGGATAAGTGGAAGAAAATGGCTGGATGGGTTCTGTGTGCAGGGGAGCCTTGTATCGTCTAGATCGCACTCCCGCCTTCGTCTTTGTGGCTATTCACGACATGCATTAATGGCAATGTCACTAACAGCCTTGCATTTACGTCCTTCCCCTGCTTAGATTCTGAATTGTACAACGTAAGATTCCGCCCACGCTCCTTGTCTTTGTCGTTTATCCTGCAATGTTACCATGTCAGCGGGCCAGACACCTGGGCATGTAAAGCCGTTCTTTTGTTCAAATCATGATCTCGTAGCTGTCGCCTGGATAACAACCAATCCCCATGTTGGCTGTCCCGGCACAAGGCAGCGCCAACGCGGTTGAGATGCACCACGACCCAGAGCGCATTGCCAGAGTTTAAAGCTTCCTTACGCATGCCGAAGCCCAGGCGGTTCGAAGGCCATTCTTCCACTCGGAAGATAAAATGATGAATTCAGAGACATAGCGGGGCTTATACCAAGGGTGATCAGAGGGGGGAGGACGTGAAGCCCTGGGGCAAAGGGTGGCCCCGAGCACGCTTTAAGTGATCGTGTGGTGGTTGGGGGTTTTTGGCGCTAGACGTGGGGCCGGGGTCAAGATGGCCGCCCTGCCACGCAATTGGCGGGCATGCGGAAGCCATATTTGGGGGTGAACATGGGGCCCACCGTTTACCGGATCCCTACGGTGGCAATCGGACAGTGAGAAGTGGAGACTCAGCATAGGTTAAGAACGCCGGCAGCGGTCCGTGGGGCCAGTACATCTTCCCTGGACGTTTCTGGAGCAGTTGGGGGGGGGGGGGGGGGGCCGCAACGGACTGGCCGCGGCCGCGGGGCTGAGGGAAGCACTCTTATCGCACAACAAGGAGGTGTTATTGTTAAGCAGGGTGGGGCGTTTCTGCGTGGAGCGGGCGGGTGCGCCCTATGTGTGGGTGGACGGGGCTTTGGGTGACTGTAACGGAAAAGGACGCATGAGGCCTAGTAGCTCAGTCGGTTTTAGAGCGTTGCGCGATCATGGAGCGTCATTGGAAGAGTAGACGGTATGACACTGACCCACGAGGATTGGCGGTGGCGACTCCAGGCCCCACAGGGGAAAGTTTGTCGTTGTGTCCCGTGGGCCAAGACACTTAACCGACACCCACCCCACCAAGAAATTATCATACATACCAAGGTCGGCAGGTCCTTTTTAGAGTTTTTCCATTCGATCCTCCAATCCAACCATCCTTTTTTTCCAGTTATCCCGGGCTGGGTCGCGGGGGCAGCAGTCCTAAGCAGCGACTCCAGACTTCCCACACAGACAGCTACTCCGGTGGTGCCCCAAGGCAGTTTCCCAGGCCAGCAGGCAGTTCCAGTTCCATCCACTTTCAGTATAACCATGAAGAACTTAATAACAATAACAAAATAGTTTAGGAAAGAGTGTAGCACCTCACCCTCAGTGTTCTAAAAGTGCTAATTAAAAATGTGACCAGGACCAGGGAAAAATTGATTGAAAGGGCTTGAATCAGATATGGTCCCTTTGGGGGTGAGAGTGAGCATGGTGTCACACAGTTTCACCTTTTCTGTCTGAAAAAGCTGCTTCCTAACTCTTAAAAGCTTTGTTAGGGCAAAACAATGGAGGTGGTACTAGTTAGTGCCAAACGTTTGTGCGTAGAGGCGACCGATTCATAGTCCGGGTTGTTCATGGTCAAGCCAATACTGACGTGGGTTAGATCCAGAGCAATGGTAGCTCTGATAAGCCGGTTGCCGTTATTTTTGCGGGACTTGATTTGGTCACTTGTCACAACTTGCATCCAGTCCATTTTCGTTTCGCGTATCCGGAGCCGAGGCGCAGGGACAGTCAGCTAAGCAGGGACCTCCCCGACTGCCCTCACCCCAGTACACGTCCTCAGCTCCTCCGATGGGACCCCAAGGCGTTCCCAGGCCAGTCAGAGACCCTCCAGTGTGCCGGGTCTTTCATTGGTGTGGGTGGTGTAGGCCCCTGAAAGTGGGACTCACAATATCAAGAAACCCTCCTCTGCCCAACTTAGCCATTTTAATTTACTACATAACTCACCCACAGACCACAAGAGGAGAGCTTATAGTTCACGAGTTCTGACAGTATAATCTGCACGTGCGTCTAAAATAATAAGCATTTGTGTGTGCCGTCTTTAGGCAGGAGGTCGGCCACCAACTAAATATCGGACCAGTCGTGTGGTAGATTAAGGCGGCAGATATGTCGACACCTGGTCCTCCGCAATGTAAAAAGTGCTATTTATAGCCAATGCTTATATCGGGTTCTATGTATATTGGTGAGAGCTAAGAAAGCGTTGGATGATTGTTAAATCCCTTAATGCTTTGGTTTGAAAATCAAGTACTGCCAGACACAGACATCACAGCAAGAAAAGTTGCGAAGACGCAGCTGGTCCAAGATACAAACTGTAGAAAAGACCAAAAATGTATCGCCACCGCAGTTCGTGGAGCTCCCTATTGTTTTATTATTTTAATAACGCCACAATTGAAAAATGAAGGTACCCCAGCCTAAAGAAAGTAAAATTCGTAAAACAGGCTCTTGGTGTGCATTAGGAACAGGAGCTTCAACTGCCAAAACTAAATATAAACCAACGCACTGGGAATGAGCGGCAAGACAAAAGGGGAAGAAAGTTGGAAAATGTTGTTGTAGAGCCTGCAATCCCGTTGAGCGGGTTGAAATATTGATTAAAACAGCAGTGTATGTTATTGACCAGGTGGAAAAAACACACTGAATCTGGCCTTAAGGATTAAGTGCAGAGCTAAGCACTCGTCACAGTAACAGATAAAAGTAGAACAGATTGTGCTATTACACGTATATGTGAAGGAAAGTATAAATCACGTGCAGATTTGGAAGAGGGGCTCAGAATGATTAGATAAGGGACTACGGATACGCACCAGCCTTTTATTGCAATCGTAAATCTTCATAAGACCAGATGTCTGCAAACCGTTGGTGAATGTACACGGTGGTGAAGCACTAGTAGTATGAGCAGACAAAATGATGTATCTGTGTAATTAAGGCCAACACTGCTCAAAAACCCCCCCCCCCCCCCGCCCCCAGCCCCGTCCATAACGGCAGCATTATTAGTTTAACACTAATTTCCTCTTTATAATCATACTGTAGGGTTTATACTGCCACTTCTCATTTTAATACGTGTTTTATAAGAAAGTAATTATGTCCGAGCAGTGGCAATATATCATATTAAAATAACACAGGCGGTGCTCAAACTCATTCAGCTAAAACTGTTAAATGGCACAGGACGGAGATCTTCACACAAGCCAAGCAACTGTAGTTGGATACTACCAAGATGAGAGCGTGGAGCCAGGGTGCTTTGTCAAAACAGTATAATTCATTTTAACAATATAGAGACGAAATAAGGCTTGGAAAGTGAATGTAAAGGAACTATGAGATGCGTTCCATAAACTATACCATAAGAAGGGGTGTCAAACACATTTTCAGTGAGGGCCACATCAGCAAATGGCTGCCGTCAAAGGGACAGATTAAACAAATCTACTTTTTAACGTGTTTAATTAACGTTTCTGATTTCTTACTTCATTCAAGTAATAAAAATATGCAAATGCATTTGTAAAAATGCATGGCGGGTAACGCATGTCTGATTAAAAATGACATTGTAAGCCCATTACCTTTTAAATTACCCTGTACGAGTGCCACATGAGCGGCTGTGGAGGGCAACATTGGCCCCGTGGCCTGGGCCTTGAGATTTGACACCTGGGCTAAAAGCAGACATAAATATATGAAGTTCTGTAATAGAAATGTGGGACATGTTTTGGTGGTGTGCATTGTTTTGTTTTGTTCCTTGTACTTGTAAGCGCCATATTTATATATATACTTTATAGATATGAACGCAAATGAACCGTGAATTCTCTGATGGTTAATATTCCTGGAGCAAACCTGTTTTGAAATCTTAGGACAGGATACAGTCCACCTAGTCTTTGTCATTTATAAAGTTTACATAAAAGGCATCCTTTGTGATCTTGTTCCGCAGCCTATAAGTGCTGCTAGATCTTGTTGCGTGGTAACAAACATGACAGGAAATCACTGTGAGTTAAACGCGCTTCCGTGGACCTCTCTTAAGACTTGCACGCAAAAAACTGTTGTTCAAAGTGATTGTCAAGTGAATTTTTGTGCAGTATGTTCAAGTGCGATGTCCAAGTCTTCTAAACAGAAGAAATATTATAGCCGTCAAAAGCCTATTTTTTTACGATCAGCTGTTTAAAGCCTATTATCACAGTCCGCTCACAGTTGCTCTGTAGAGGTTTCCAGGATACAGACTAAATGAGATTTATGATAAGTGCCTTGCAAAGTTAAACTTGAAACATAAAAGTTCAATAAAACATGATGTTAAAATGGTGTTTAAAGACCAATAACCAGCGCGTCAGGGTGCAGTTCATCCGCTCAAACTTTTGGAATATAGATGGTTGGAAATGAACCGAGCAGGAGAAGGCGATTCTGACATTGAGAGAAGTGCCGCGTTGATAAAAAGATTGTACAAGGAGATAGAGGAAGAGAAATACTTTTTGCTTGAACTTTGTTTGGGCGGAAATGGTAATGTCTAATGTTGAAAACCATTAACAAATTCCACTTTGAGCCCATTAAGAAAAGTAGATTGAAAGTACCAGTACAGACCAACAGTAGAAAAGAAGCAATGGGGTGTGATTTTATTGAAAGAATTGGCCCAATTCAAATTAACTTACCGACCTGAGCCTTTTCCTGTATTATAATATCTAACTGAAAACCTCCTTGCAAAGAGCTGACACTAACAGCTACCAAAGTATAACAGAAAGAGCAGATGGTTTGAAATTACACTATTTCCCAGACGGGAACTTGTGGTACCCATGACGCTTACTGCACGGATTGGATTTGACCCTTACAAATAGGGAGTTACAAACCTACACAGCTATTTATACCAAGGAATGCTTAAATACGGCATTCTGTTTGAAGAGCACCATAGTACACTTATGTTCGCATATTCAGGCTGAGTTTTCTTCAAACAGAAAAACACTCTGTGCACCTTGTGATGTCATCATGTGGTAAATAAGGAAGTGCCCCACTGTTTTTTTAAACTCCACACTCTCATAAAAGAGTTGGGGTGATTCAGCTCTGGACGATTGCCAATTGACGAACTAAGGCAAGAAAGTAGTAACTTGAAATTACTGTTTCATGGCTCACAAGGTGGAACAGAAGCATTTTGAGCTTTGGGGATGTGTACAGACTTAATAAAAAGAGTTACTCAAACAGTGTGTGATGAGCAAAACAACAACTGCCAGGTAGTTTGACGGCCGGTAACATCGAACCTTTTAACCATCAGCTGGTATAAACATTGAGCTAATTACAGTAAAAGGGGGATTGGAAACACTACGGACCATACATATGTTTTTATCATCTTTCCTATAGAGTTTGATGTAGGAATTATTTAACACCCCGTCGCACGTGAAATAATAATGATATCCTGTCGTGAATCTCGTGTGTGCTGAAGTGGGGGCGCCTGTGAGCGACCTGGCGGTTTTTCCTCTGGCCACAACTTCAAGCCCCGCATGCGTACTCAACAGTCGACGAGGAAATTCATGTTTTCAGACAGCTTCGGTAGAAGTAGCATTTAAATGCGAACTGTTTAACACAAGGTCCAGTGTTCTTGAACTAGATGGAATTGTTATGTTGTGTGCGATTAATGACACATCTCAAATAGCCCTCATATAATAGACAATAAAAGGGTGCTAAACATTAAGGCGTGATCATCGGACACATAAAGAAGAATATATTGCGTGTATGCTGGGGTTTGAGTAGGCACTGGTTAGGTATGGCCTATGGACAGGAATGTTCGTCATGTGGATGAGGTCTCGGGACAATAACAGCGGAGCATGATGAACATTAGGCAATCTAGGACTTCAGAGGACGGCTCAAGCTAGTGCAGGTCGAGACTAAAACAAGACTAATC